>JAPVLO010000892.1:0-313043 GCA_027257055.1 Cephalopachus bancanus
GGCGGAAGGATCGCCGGAGCCCAAGGTCAAGGCTGCGGTGGCGGGAGCGGCCATGCACTCCAGTCTGGGCGAAGAGTGAGACTCCAACTCAAATAAATAAATAAATAGATAGAAAAATAGATAGATAAATAGATAAATAAATAATAAAATAATAAATAAAATAATAAATAAAAAATAAAAAATTTTACCAGCACACCGCTGAATGTACACGACTAGGGAGTTGGAACGTACAATGTGACAATTACCTATTTTCCTGCAGAACAGACTACTTTCATTCACCTAAAATGCATATGTTGATCAGGTAGTTGCACCTAGGAAATTGTGACAGATTTTGAGATTAACATGGATTCAATTCTTATATCTTAGTGATGATCACATAAGTCTGTGATAATTCATTTCCTGTGCCCATAAATATGACTAGCAACTCACCTTTGTCTGTCATAGTGCTTAGTGGTGTTTGATGGATGACTGAAGTTAGTTGAATCAAATGTCTCATTTGATCTCCCCCTACTCTCCCTTTTTTTCTGACACGGGACCAAATTCTATTGCCCAGGCTGGAGTGCAGTGATGTAATAATCATAGATCACTGTAGCCTCCAACTCCCGGGCTCAAGCCATCCTCCTGCCTCAGCCTCTAATCCCCCTTTTGACTGGGGTCACCTGTTGAGCTAAAGGGCTTGGTCAAATTACACTAAAACACAACTGAAAACTCGTTTTCAGAGAAATTCTTTAGCCGAGGGAGAGAGTTTCTTCTTCAACATAGCAGTAATGTTTTGTTACATTAGAAAAAAATTTATTTAACTAGTGAGGCTACAGATAAACCAGTTCCTCAAGCTTCCATATTTTGGTTCTGCTAAATGGGGATCTGTGATCCATCTTGAATTATGTTTTTGCATATGGTATAAGGTAGAGGTTGAGGGTGGTTTTTTTTTTTTTTGGAGTTGGAGTTGGAGTCTCACTCTGTCGCCCAGACGGGAGTGCAGTGGCATGCTCCCGGCTACCGCAACCTCGACCTGCTGGGCTCTGGCGATCCTTCGCCTCAGCCTTCCAAGTAGCTGGAACTATATATGTGAGCTACCATGCCGGGCTAATTTTTGATTTATTGTAGAGATGAGGTCTCGCCAAGTTGCCTGGGTGGGTCTCCAACCGGCAGGTTCAGGCAGTCCACTCACCTCAGCTTCCCAAAGGTGCCGGATTACAGGCGGAGCCACCAAGCCAGGCTTGTTTTTTTTTTTTTTTTTAAAAAAAACATTAATATCTAGTAGTTCCAACACCATTTATTGAAAAGACTTTCTTTTCTCCATTGAATTATCTGGGTGCCATGTTATTAAAAAATCAAATGACTATATGTGTGGATCTATTTCTGGACTCTGTATTCTCTTCCATTGTTATATTTGTGTATCTTTAGGCCAGTTCAACACTGTTGAATGCCATAGCTCTATAAGTCTTGAAATTAGGTAGCTGTATATTGCCTTGTAATAAGTCTTGAAATTCCTTGAACTTTCCTCTTTTTTCCTCCAAGATTATTGCAGCTGCTTGTGGCAGTTTGCATTTTCCTAAGTGATTGCAGCAATATCTTAGATTCCACGTGGTCTTTTTGCAGTGTGACTTTGACACTCCTCTCAGCAAGAGGTGGGGTCTGTGTTCCCTCTTTATGAATCTGGGTGGGAGCTTGTGAAGGTTACAGAATGTGGTAGAAGTAACACTGCATTTACTCTCTCTTTCTTGGGATAGTCATCTCCTGAACTCAGTTACCATGCTGTAAGGAAGCCTAGGCTAACCCAGGAAAACAGGCAGCCTGTATGTGTGAGTGCAGGGTTTTCAGACTCCAGCCTGTAAGTCTTCCAGCTAAAGCCCCAGACATCATGGAACAGAGACAAACTGTAGTGCTGTGGCTGAATTCCTGATCCATAGAGTCTGAGAACTTAATAAATAATTGTCTTGCTCCTTGAAGTTTTGGAATAATTTGTTCTGCAGCCATGGTAACTGGAACAATATTCTAGGTTGCTTTCACTTCTATATGAATTTTAAAACCTCCTTGTGAATGACATAAAAACCTACTTTTGATTAGAGTTGTATTGAATCTATAGATCAATATATGGAGAAAATGAGCATCTTAAAAATATCGAGTCTTGGCATAGTACAGTGGCTCATGCCTGTAATTCCAGCACTTTGGAAGGCAGAGGGGGAGAGGATTGCCTGAGCCCAGGGGTTTGAGACCAGCTGGGCAACTTGGCAAGAACTCCTTTCTACAATAAATTTTTAAAAAGATTAGCTGGGCGTGGTGGCACATGCCTCTAGTTCCAGCTACTTGGAAGACTGAGGTGGAAGGATTGCCTGAGCACTCAGGTTGAGGCTGCGGTAGCCATGAGCATGCCACTGTACTCCAGGCTGGGTGACAGAGTGAGACTCCAACTAAAAAAAAATGGGATTAATAAGTAGTATTAATACATACCTTGTTCTGTGGATTTAATTGGATATACACGTTTATTGCCTGGCACAATGCCTGGTAAATAGTAAGAAATCAATGAAACGTTTCCTCTTATTTTATTTTACTTTTTGTTTTTTTTTTTTTTAGTTGGAGTCTCACTCTGTCATCCAGACTGGAGTGCAGTGGCTGCTTCCGGGCCCCCGCAGCCTCGACCTGCTGGGCTTCGGCGATCCTTCCCCCTCACCTTCCGAGTAGCCGAAATTACAGGCATGCGCTACCAGCCTGGCTGATTTTTTTTTTTTATTTATTTTAGAGATGAGGTCTCGCTGCCCAGGCGGTCTCGAACCCCCGGGCTCAGGCCATCCACTCACCTCACCTCCCAAAGGCGCGGGGTTACAGGTGAGCCCCCGAGCCCGGGGTATTTTTTTTTTGAGTTAGTCTCACCCTGTCGCCCAGACTGGAGTGCAGTGGCCGCTCCCCGGGCCCCCGCAGCCTCTATCCGCTGGGCTCTGGCGATCCTTTTGCCTCATCCTTCCGGGAGCCGGGAAATACAGGCGCGGCTACCACACCCAGCTAATTTTTTGATTTATTGTAGAGATGAGGTCTTACCAAGTTGCCCAGGCGGGTCTCGACCCGCGGGCTCAGGCAAGCCACTCACCTCAGCCTCCCAAGGCGCGGAATTACAGACTGAGCCACCGAGTCCGGCTCCCTCTTATTTTTGTTGTCATTGGAGATACACACTGAGAAATTGTTTGTAGGCTACTGAGTAGTGTTGAGTTACTTCTGAAGAGAAGAGGCAAATGAAGAGAATCTATTTGATTTGGGAACCATTACTGGCAGTGTTTTAAATCCTACTGGTTATTTTTAAATATGAGAGGAAAAACTAGTGGATTAATTCTAGATTTTCTAGGTTCTTTTTTCTTGTAATACAGACCTTAGTATTTGTTAATTTTAGTCTGATTTTCCAGAATTGCCACTTAGAATTTCAGAGTTAATTTACTATTTAAAATAGAATGATACTTTGAGGTTTTATATTACATCTATTTCTTTAAAAATCTTTTAATTTAGTTAGGAATGGTAGTGATTTATCATAAAAGTAGATATTTTCTTATTTAGTGTCTTACTTCTTGTAGGAAACTTTGAGGGAAATTTTGAGTCACTGGACCTTGCAGAATTTGCTAAAAAACAGCCATGGTGGCGTAAGCTTTTCGGGCAGGAATCTGGACCTTCGGCTGAAAAGTATAACGTGGCAACCCAGCTGTTAATCGGAGGCGTCACTGGATGGTAAGTGATGTGAAAAAGATGTCCAGTGTCTTTTGTGTATGATACAGAATTATAGTTATAGGTACCATCTCCTTTAACCATGAAAACACATTGACTTTTGTGAAATTGGTCAATTAGTGTGTAGCATTTATCTAAATATGTTAAAGTACTGTGAATAGTTACATGTTGTAAGTAATTACTGCAAGCAGGTACTGTTTTAAGTATTTGCATAGATTTCGTCCTCATTTCCTTCTCACAGCAACTTTGAAATTGGTATTGTTACCTCTCCTCATTTTATAGAAACAGGCTCAGAAAGGTTAACTTGCCCAAGGCCACATAGCTAGTAAGTGATGGAATAACGAGCCAGCTACTTACTAGCTAAGTCAGATGATAATTTAATGTGACACAGCTTATGGTTTCATTTATAATACATTCAAAAAATGTTAATAGCAAATTTAGAAAGTGAATATTGACTCCTTCAATTTCATAAACTCTTTACACTTGAAAAATTTTATCATACAATATAACAAATGTAGAATAGTTCATATGACACGTGTACTTTTTTTTTTTTTTTTGAGTTGGAGTTTCACTCCGTCGCCCGACTGGAGTGCAGTGGCCGCCCCTGGCCACCGCAGCCTGACCTGCGGGCTCCAGCGATCTGCCTCCCTTCCAAGTACCCGGGAAAATTACAGGCATGCGCTACCGGGGCCCAGCTGATTTTTGTTTTATTGTAGAATGAGGTCTCGCTCCCCGGCGGGTCTCAAACCTGGGGGCTCAGGCAATCCACTCACTTCAGCCCCCCAAAAGGGCGCGGGATTTTAGGCTGACCCACCGAGCCCGGCTATAGTACACTTTTAAAAAAATTTTTCCCACCCGGGCTTGGTGGCTCACCCTGTAATCCTGTGCTTTGGGAGGCTGAGGTGAGTGGATTGCCTGACCCCACGGGTTCAGACCCGCCTGGCAACTTGGTGAGCCCTCATCTCTAAAATAAACCCCAAAAATTAGCTGGGCGTGGTAGTTCGCGCCTGTAGTTCAGCTACTTGGAAGGCTTAGGCGGAAGGATCGCCGGAGCCCAGCAGGTCGAGGCTGCAGTGGCTGGGAGCATGCCACTGCACTCCAGTCTGGACCACGGAGTGAGACACTAACTCAGAAAAACAAAACAAAACAAAAAAAAACAAATTTTCCAGTGTATTTGTACACACATTTCTGTAGTCTGTACCCAGAAATTTGGGTAGGTCGTAGGGTATAAATATCTTTACTGCTTTCAAAAACTGATTATGACAGTTTATCCTCCCAGCAACAAGGATTGAGTGTTCTCATTGCTGTATATTCTTAGGACTTGATATTGCCAGACTGTTAAATTTTTTAAATAATTGATTGATTACTTTTCTATAGAGAGGTGGTCAAGTTAAATTCAGACTGTTATAATAAATTTTCGCCAGTACTAGTTAGGTAGTAGTAGCTCATTATGGCTTTCATTTTCATTTCTTTATGTGGGTGACATTGAGCAACTTTTACTTATGTTCATTGACCATTTGGGTTTCCTCAAGTCCCAATCTAATAATTTTTCTATGAAGTTGTCATTTTTTTCCCTTATCATGTCATAAGGGTTCTTTATAGATTCTGAATATTATCAGTCCTTTGTTGGTTATATTATGATATTTTCACTCATTCTGTGGTTATCATTTCATTTGCCTTATGGTATCTTGATAAACTGAAGATTTTTTTTTTTTTTTGAGTTGGAGTCTCACTCTATCATCCAGTCTGAAGTGCAGTGCATGCTCACGGCCACCGCAGCCTCGACCTGCTGGACTCAGGTGATCCTTCTGCCTCACCCTTCCAAGAGGGGAAATTTAGTGTCTTTTACCAGTGCTGAGTAGCAAAACTTATTTCTCATTGGCAAAATGTGTTGATTGTAATGATTACTATTTTGATTAATATCCAATTTGTTTCTCCATTCACCTTTGATGGATATTTGGATTTTTTTCCCTTACAGATAAAACTGCTAGTCCCCAATCCCCCTTCCCTCAGCCAATATCCATCAAAGATGAACAGAGAAACTAATTTGGTACATACATACTACTCAGTACTGGTAGAAGACACTAAATTTCAGTTAGAAGAAATGAGTTCAAGAGATCTAGCGTCCATCATAGTAACTATAGCTAATAATCTTATATTATATATTTGGAAATTGCTATGAGAGTGTTCAGCAGTTTTTGACCAAAAATGGCCCCATCCTCCTTATTCACCTGATCTCGCCCCAGGTGATTTGCTTTTGTTTCCCCGGGATGAAAAATGTCCTCAAAGGGACATTTTGCTGAGGTAGAAGAGGTGTAACAAAAAATGGCGGAAGCACTAAGAGACATCAAAACTGAGAAAGTGTTCTGAGCAGTGGAAAAAACACCTCGATAGGTGTATTACATCAAATGGAGAATACTTTGAGGGTAACTGAAGTTTAAATGTGTAAGAATAAATACACAATTTTTTATAAATAAATTCGGGATTTTTTTGATTTCCCCTCATATTTGCCAGCACTTGTTATCTTTTGTCTTTCTGGTAATAGCCATGTTAGCTAACGGTGTGAGGTGATACTTATTGTGGTTTTAATTTGCATTTTCCTGATAGTGATGTTGGGCATTTTTTCATGTGCCTGTTGGCCATTTATATGTCTTCTTTTGAGAAATTTCTTTTCAGTTCTTTGCCCATATTTTAATCGAGCTATATTTTTACAATTGAATTGTTTGAGTTCCTTATATATTCTGTATATTATCTTCTTATCAGATGTATGGTTTGCTAATATTTTCTCCTGTTCCTTAGGTTGTCGCTTCATACTGTCGATTGTTTCCTTTGCTGTGCAGAAGAATCTTTTAGTTTGATGTAGCCCTATTTGTCTATTTTTTCCTTTGGGGTCATATTCAAAAAAACTTTGGCTAGACCAAATATAATGGAACATTTCGCGTTTTCTTACAGTTGTTTTACAGCTTCAGGCCTTATATTTAAGTCTTTAATTCATGTTCAGTTGACCTTTGTTTATGGTGAGAGAAAAGGTCTAATTTCATTCTTCTGCATGTGGATGTCCAGTTTTCTCAGCACCATTTATTGAGGAGACTGTCCTTTTCCCATTGTGTTTTCTTGGCACCTTTGTGAAAAATCAGTTGTCTGTGTGTGGATTTAGTTCTGGATTCTATAGTTTTTTGAGTCGGAGTCTCACTCTGTCGCCCAGACTGGAGTGCAGTGTTTGCCTGGGCCACCGCAGCCTCGCCCTGCGGGGTCTGGCGACCCTTTCCCCGCCTCAGCCTTCCAAGTAGCCAGAATTACAGGCATGCGCTACCACCCCGGTGATTTTTTGATTTATTGTAGAGATGGGTCTCGCTGCCCGGGCGGTCTCGAACCCGCGGGCTCGGGCAGTCACTCACCTCAGCCTCCCAAAGGTGCGGGATTACAGGCTGAGCCACCGAGACCAGCTTGGATTCTATATTCTGTTCCATTGGTTTATGTGTCTGTTTTTATGTCAGTACCATGCTGATTTGGTTACCATGGGTTTGTAGTATATTTTGAAATCAGGTAGTATGATGCCTCCAGCTTTGTTCTTTTTGTTCCAGATTGCATTGGCTATTCAAGGTCATTTGCGATTCCATATGAATTTTAGGATTGTTTTTTCTTTTTCTGTGAAAAATGTAATTGGAATTTTAATGTGATTTGCTTTGGGTAGTATGGACATTTTTTTTTTTTTTGAGTTGGAGTCTCACTCGTCATCCCTGGAGTGCAGTGGCTGCTTCCGGCCACCGCAGCCTCGACTTGCGGGCTCCGGGCGATCCTTCCGCCTCACCCTTTCCCAGTAGCCGGAATTACAGGCATCCTACCACCCCCGGGCTGATTTTTTGATTTTTTGTAGAGATGGGGTCTCGCATGCCCAGGCGGGTCTCGAGCCCGCGGCTCAGGCAATCCACTCACCTCACCCCCAAAGGTGTGGGATTACAGGCTGAGCCACCGAGCCCGGCTAGTATGGACATTTTAACAATGAGCATAGAATATCTTTCCAATCCGTGAGCATAGAATATTTTTCCATTTATTTGTATTCAATTTTTTTCATCAATGTTTTATATTTTTTTTTTTTTTTTTTGACTTGGAGTCTCACCCTGTGGCCCAGACTGGAGTGCAGGGGCCTTTCCCCGGGCCACCGCACCTCGACCTGCGGGGCTCTGGCGATCCTTCCCCTCCCTTTTGAGTAGCTTCAGCGGCCTACCACGCCCGACTAATTTTTTTATTTTATTGAAATGGGGTCTTGCTCCCAGGGGGTTTTAAACCCCGGGCTCATTCCACTCACCCAGCCCCCCAAAACGCGGGTTTACAAGCCAGCCACGCCCCATTTTTTATATTTTTAGTGCACAGTTTTTTCTTTGGTTAATTCTTCCAATTTTTTTGGTAGCTATTGTAAGGAAAAATTTATTTTTGTTTTTATTTTCATTTTGCCTTTTTCTACCCCCCATTTTTTCTTCTTTTTCTTTTTTCTTTTGGATCGAAGAGAGAGAGAGAGAGAGGTGTGTGTGTGTGTGTGTGTGTGGGTTTTGTATATCATATTTTTTATTTTACATAACATAATTTTTAATAAAAGAAACCTAAAATTTCATTTACCGGGCTCGGGGCTCAGCCTTTTCCCAGCACTTTGGGAGGCCGAGGGAAAATTTCCCTGACCGGGGGTTTGAGACCCCCTGGGCAACTTGACGGACCTCACTCACAAAAATCAAAAAATTAGCCAGGCGGGGTAGCGCACCCCTGTAGTTCCAGCTACTTGGAAGGCTGAGGGGGAAAGGGATCGCCGGAGCCCAGCAGGTCGGGGCTGCGGTGGCGGGGAGCAGCCACTGCACTCCAGTCGGGGTGACAGAGTGAGACTCCAACTCAAAAACCCCAAAAAACTAACCATTTAAAAAATAAATAGTTCGGGCCGGGTTGGTGGCTCAGCCTGTAATCCCGCGCTTTGGGAGGCTGAGGTGAGTGGATTGCCTGAGCCCGCGGGTTCAAGACTGGCCTGGGCAACTTAGCAAGACCTCATCTCTTCAATAAATAAAAAAATCACCCGGGGCGGGGTAGCGCGTGCCTGTAATTCCAGCTACTGGGAAGGCTGGGGGGAAGGGATCCCCGGGAGCCCAGCAGGTCGAGGCTGCAGGGGCCCGGGGAGCAGCCCTGCACTTGGTCTCAGTGAGAGAGAATACTCCAACTCAAAAAAAAAAAAGAATAGTTCAGTGGCATTTAGTATATTCACAGTGTTGTACAACCACCATCTCTATGTAGTTTCAAAGCATTTCCATCATCTTCAAATAAGAATGATTACCCAGTGAGCAATTACTTATGGTTCTTCCTTCCCCCAGCCCCTAGCAACCACCAGTCTGGTTTTTGTCTCTATTAATTTACATATTCTGTATATTTCCTAAAAATAGAATCATTAAATTTGTGAGCTTTTGTGTCTTTTTTTCACTTAGCATAATGCTTTTTAGATTCATTTATGCTACAGTGTATATCACTACTTCATTCCTTTCTCTAGCTAAATAGTATTCTCTCATGTTTATATGCCACAGTTTGCTTACCGATACATTCATCAGTGGACATTTGGGTTTTTTCAGACTTCTGACTGCTGTAAATAATGCTGGTATGAACGTTTGGGTACAAGTATTTATTTGAGTACCTGTTTTCAGGTTTAAAAAAATATATGTAGCCGGGCTCGGTGGCTCATCCTGTAATCCCGCGCCTTTGGGGGGCTGAGGTGAGTAGATTGCCTGAGCCCGCGGTTTGAGACCTCATCTCTACAATAAATCAAAAAACAGCTGGGGGTGGGAAAGCACCTGTAATTCTGGCTACTCAGAAGGCTGAGGCGGAAGAATCGCCGGAGCCCAGCAGGTCGAGGCTGCGGTGGCCGGGGGCGGCCACTGCACTCCAGTCTGGGTGCAGAGTGAGACTCCAACTCAAAAAAAATATATAATATATAAATTTTATAAAATATATTTATATACACCCAGTAATAGAATTGCGGTCATATGGTAATTGTGTTTACTTTTTTTTTTTTTTTTTTTGAGTTGGAGCCTCACTCTGTCACCCGACTGGAGTGCATGGCCGCTCCCGGCCACCGCAGCCCCGACCCGCTGGGCTCTGGTGATCCTTCCCCCTCAGCCTTCCAAGTAGCTGGAACTACAGGGACATGCTACCACGCCCGGCTAATTTTTTTTTTTTATTGTAGAGATGAGGGCTCGCCTGCCACCCGGGGCTCGAACCCACGGGCTCAGGCAATCCACTCACCTCAGCCTCTCAAAGGCGCGCGATTACAGGCTGAGCCACCGAGCCCCGGGTTATTGTGATTTTGTTTGTTTTTCCCAATAACTAATGATTTACATCTTTTTATCTGATTGTTGGCTATTTGTATGTCTTTTTTGGAAAAATGTCAACTCAAGTCCTTTGCCTATTTTTTAAATTTTTTAAATTTTTTTTTTTTTGAGTTGGAGTCTCACTCTGTCACCCAGACTGGAGTGCAGTGGCCCCGCAGTCTCGACCTGCTGGGCTCCGGCGATCCTTCCGCCTCGGCCTTCCAAGGAGCTGGAACTACAGGCGTGCGCTACCACGCCCGGCTGATTTTTTGATTTATTGTAGAGATGAGGTCTCGCCAAGTTGCCCAGGCGGGTCTCGAACCCATGGCCTCAGGCAATCCACTCACCTCAGCCTCCCAAAGTGCTGGGATTACAGGCTGAGCCACCGAGCCCAGCTGATATTTTTTATTCTTATAAATATGCTTAATTCTTGTTCTTAGATGCAGTTATTAGAAACCATTTGATCTTTTTGGATCGTGCTTTATTTTACTTTATTTTATTTTATTTTTTGAGCTGGAATCTCAGTCCCGGCCACCGCAGCCTCCAGCTGCTGGGCTCCGGAGATCCTTCTGCCTCAGCCTTCCTAGTGGCTGGAACCACAGGCACGCGCTACCACGCCTGGCTAATTTTTGATTTATTGTAGAGATGAGGTCTTGTCAAGTTGTCCAGATGGGTCACAAACTCACGGGCTCAGGCAATCCACTCACCTCGGCCTCCCAAAGTGCCGGGATTACAGACTGAGCCACTGAGCCTGGCCTTTATTAAGGTTTACTGATAATGTGTGTTTGTGTTTAACAAAGAGAAAACGCCAGGTGTTATGAACAGTGCAACAGTTTTGCAATAGCAAAAGTCTGTAATTATTCTAAATACCTATCAGTGACTCTAATTAACTATACAGTACAATTAGTGAGTCTGAGCAGTGGAATACTTTTTTTTTTTTTTTTTTTTTTTTTGAGTTGGAGTCTCACTCTGTCGCCCAGACTGGAGTGCAGTGGCCGCTCCTGGCCACCGCAGCCTCGACCTGCTGGGCTCCGGCGATCCTTCCACCTCAGCCTTCCAAGTAGCCGGAATTACAGGCATGCGCTACCACGCCCGGCTGATTTTTTTTTTTTTGATTTATTGTAGAGATGAGGTCTCGCTGCCCAGGCGGGTCTCGAACCCGCGGGCTCAGGCAATCCACTCACCTCAGCCTCCCAAAGGCGCGGGATTACAGGCTGAGCCACCGAGCCCGGCTGGAATACTCTTAAAATGGATCCATATCATTCATTTACTAGTCCTACCACCCCTTCCAATTTCAGAGTCCCTTAGGAGATACATCACCTGACATCTAGCTTATACTTACAAGTTATTAAAGCCTTATGAGAGCCTCTGCACATTGTTATGGTTTTGGTTCTTTTTCCTACTGAGCTGAAATGTAGTAAGGGGAGAGTTGTAGAAAATGAGGGCAGCAAGGTTGTGGGAGATAAGATGTCAAGCATAAGGCTTTATCTTTCTGTGTTAGTGAGAAGGGATACTCCTGGAAGGTTACGAGCAGACGTATGACCTGGTCTTACATTTTAGAGCAGTGGTCGGCACAGTCTTTCTGTAAAGAGCCATGTGGCGGCTGGGTGCTGCAGCTCTTGCCTGTAATCCCAGCACTTTGGGAGGCTGAGGTGGGAGGATTGCTTGAGTCCAGGAGTTCAAGAGCAGCCTGGGCAACATAGTGAGACCTTGACTCTACCAAAAAAAAAATTAAAAAAAAAAAAAAACTTTTTTAAAGCCCATGTGGTATATATCTTAGGCTTTGTGGATCACATGGTCACTGCTGCAACAACTTAACTTTTTATAACTTGATTTGCAAAAAGAGACAGCTGGCTGCATTTGGCTCCTGGGCCATAGTTTGTTAACATCTGTTTTAGAAGGAATATATGGACTGATATGCTGAGAATAGATTCTCAATATCACCAGTCATCAAGGAAATGCACCTCAAGACCACAATAAGATATCAGCTCACAACCTTTAGAATGGCTATTATCAAAAGGATGAGAAATAACAAATGGAGAAAAGGGAGCCCTCATACACTGGGAGTGGGAATGTAGGTTGGTGCAGTGATTATGGAAAACAGTATGGAAGTTCCCAAAGAAATCAGTGAGAACTACCACAGGACCCAGCAATCCCTCCTCAGGGTATAGGCCCAAAGGAGATGCGGTCACCCAACTTGTAAAGCTATCTGCACTCCCATGTTCATTGCAGCATTATTCACAATAGCCAGGGTTTGTCTGTTGAGAATGTGGCAGATATGTGTGAAATATGGCCATCCTTTAAAAAGAAGGAGTGTGTGCCACTTGCCACAACATGGATGAACCTGAGGGCTTTATGCTGAGTGAAATAAGCCAGGCACAGAAAGACAGATACTGCATGATTTCACTCAAATGTGCAGTCTTTAAAAAAAGTCAAATATACGGTGGTATGTTTATAAGTATAAATAAGTAAAACAGTAGTTATCAGGGATGGGGCAAGGTGAGGGGTAGAAATGGGGAGATGTAGATCAAGGGATACAAAGTACCAGGTACGTTGGGCAGTCAAGTCTAGAGGTATAAGGTACAGCATGGGGACTAGAGTTAAGAACATTGTATGTGTTAGGGAAGTTTGCAAAATAATTAAATTTCAGCTGCTCTTGTTACAGAAAAGTAGCCATGTGAACTTCTCTATAGTAACTTGTGCTATCTGTATGTATCCCATAGCATCATGTTGTAAACTTCAAATATATACTATAAAATTTACTTTTTAGAAAAGGAGAGAACACTCATATGAGTCAAAAGCTGCTTAGGTCAGATGAGATGAAGACTGAGAAATGAACACTAGCATTTAATAAGGTCAAGGTCAGTGGTAACCTTAATAAGAATGATTTCATTGAAGTCATGGGACAAGAGCCTGCATGAAGTAGATCTGAGAGAATGGACACAGGGTAGAGACAGCAAGTATAGATAGCTCCTAGGTCCTTTTGCTGTAAAGGGGAGCAGAGAAAAGGGAGGTGGCCACCAAAACAGTACAGTCTAGGGAGGATTTTTCAACAATGGTTAGTAATTACAGCTCAAAACCATCCACCATGACCAGGCAGGCTTCATCTTCAGGATGCAGGGCTGGTTCAACATCCCACAACACCATAAGCGTAATTAAATACATCAGCAGATGTAAAAACAAAGATGACATGATTATATCATTAGACGCAGAAAAAGCTTTAGATAAAATCCAGCATCCCTTCCTGATAAAAACCCTTGAACACCTAGGCATAGAGAAAATAGTAACAGCCATCTATGATAAACCCACAGCCAACATACTGCTAAACAGACAGAAATTAGAAGTATTTCCCCTGAAAACTGGAACAAAACAAAGCTCCCCACTCTCACCCTTTGTGCTCAACATATTGTTGGAAGTCCTGACTAGAGCATTCAGACAAGAGAAGGAAATCAGGCGTATCCACATAGGAAAAGAGGAAGTTAAGCTATCCCTTTTTGCTGACAATATGATCCTATACCTCAAAAACCCAAGGGAATCTGTTAAAAACCTCCTTGCACTGATAAAGGACTTTGGCAAAGTCTCAGGGTACAAAATAAATGTGTAAAAGACAGTTGCAATATCTCGGCATCTTCCTAACCAGAGAAGTGAAAGACCTTTATAACAAAACTACAGGCTGGGCTCGGTGGCTTAGCCTGTAATCCTGCGCTTTGGGAGGCTGAGGTGAGTGGATTGCCTGAGCCCATGGGTTCAAGACCCACCTGGGCAACTTGGCGAGAACTCATCTCTACAATAAATCAAAAATTTAGCCGGGTGTGGTGGCGCGTGCCTGTAGTTCCAGCTACTCGGAAGGCTGAGGTGGAAGGATCGCTGGAGCCCAGCAGGTCGAGGCTGCGGTGGCCGAGAGTGGCCACTACACTCCAGTCTGGGCGACAGAGTGAGACTCCAACTCACAGAAAAAAAAAAAAATTACCAACATCGTTCTTCTCAGACATGGAAACGACAATACAGAAATTCAAATGGAAACAAATGAACACGGATAGCCAAAACAATCCTTAGCAAACAAACAAACAAACAAAGCAGGAGATATCACACTTCCAGAATTCAAACTTTACTGTAAGTCTATAATAATCAAAACAGGTTGATACTACTATAAGAACAGGCATATAGATTAATGGAACAGGATGGAGATTCCAGAAGCAAAACTTTAATTTCTCAACCAACTTATCTTCAACAAAGCCTCCACCAACAACCACTGGGGAGAGGAGAACCTATTTAGTGAATGGTGCTGGGAAGACTATCTGACCACATGCAGAAGATTGAAACAGGACAACTACCTATCACCATACACAAAAACAAACTCAATGGATCAAAGCCCTAAACATAAAACCTCAAAGCATAAGAATCTTAGAAAACACAGGAGACACCCTTACAGAAATTGGAACAGGCAACCAGTTCCTGATCAAAACCCCAAATGCCCATGCCATAAGAGATAAAATAGACAAGTGAGAACTCATTAGACTGAAAAGCTTCTGTAAAGCAAAAGAAACTCGAGAGTGAGAAGACAGCCCACAGAATGGGAAAAATTTGCCAACGTGTATCTGACAAAGGCCTAACATCCAGGATCTATAAGGAACTCAAACATGCTGAAAGGAAAAAAAAGCCCTCTTAGAAAGTGGGCAAAAGACATGAATACACACTTCTCAAAAGAAGACATAGGAGTAACCAACAGGTACATGAAAAAATTATTCACCTTCACTAGTCATCAAAGAAATGCAAGTTAATACCACACGGAGATACCTCCTAACTCCAGTCAGGATGGCCGTCATCAATAACTCAAAAAACAACAGATGCTGGAGAGCATGCAGCGAAAAGGGAACACTTCTACACTGTTGGTGGGAGTGTAAAATAGTATAGCCTCTGTGGAAATCAGTGTGGCGATTCTTAAAAATCTAAAAGTTGAACTTTCATACACCACAGCAATCTTCTCTGGGAATATACCCGGAGGCTCACATCATCCTACGAAAAAGATACCTGCGTGTGCATGTTTATTGCAGCATTATTCACAATAGCAAACACATGGAACCATCCTTGCAGCCCACCAAAAGTGGACTGGATAAAAAAAGGGTGGTACATATACATGATGGAATATTATGCAGCCATAAAGAAGGACAAAATTATGGACAGCAACTTGGATGAATTTAGAGTCTATCATACTCAGTGATCTATCACAGAAACAAAGAACTGAGTACCACATAATCTCATATATAAGCAAACCCTGAACGTTTATCATAATACTATAAGAAGGGTTTGGCAGGAGCAGGACACTGCCACTGGGGGGTAAGGTGGGGCATAATGTCAATAAGTGTACCTGATCTCACACCAGGCAAAGTGGGGACCAAAGGGAGGCCCAAACTTTACCTGTACAGTAACTACTTATATACCTAACCCTGAATTATACCCCACATTTATAAAAAAAGAAAAGATGTTTATTTGAAGTAAAAAACAAAAATTACATCTTAGCAATGAACACAACAAAAGTTGTGCCTTCATGAAGCCTGCATTTAGTACAGTCATGAAGATAGACAATAATAAACAAAATAATTACATTAAAATAGTCACTAGATGTAACCACTCAGGTATCATATGAACATTTTCAACACATCCAAAATGGCATTATCTCCTCCCCTCCTTTCCCTCACCTTTTTCTCTGTTTATCTTCCTTGTTTTTATATCACTAAAAAAATGCTACGCACTATTCACCTAGTCATTTATTTCCCCTGCACCTATCCTGCCTTCAGACTCAGTTGTGTTTTTTTATTTGCTTAACAAACAGTTCTCAGGTCTGCTCCTTGTTTGTCTTCTCTACCTTGGCCCATCAGCATTTTTCTTCTGGATTGCTACTTCAGCCTTTTAACTAGAGTCTGCTTTATATCCTCCCCCCCCCTTTTTATTTTTTGAGTTGGAGTCTCACTCTGTCGCCCAGACTGGAGTGCAGTGGCTGCTCCCGGCCACCGCAGCCTCGACCCGCTGGGCTCCGGCGATCCTTCCGCCTCAGCCTTCCGAGTAGCCAGAACTACAGGCGTGCACTACCACGCCCGGCTGATTTTTGACTTATTGTAGAGATGAGGTCTTGCCAAGTTGCCCAGGCGGATCTCGAACCCGCGGGCTCAGGCAATCCACTCACCTCAGCCTCCCAAAGCGTGGGATTACAGGCTGAGCCACCGAGCCCGGTTTATCCTCCCCTTTTAATCCATTGTCCGCAATGTAGCCAGAGTCATGTTTTAAAAATACAACTTGGAATTTTCACGGGACTTGCTCACGACTACAAAATTAGTAAGTGGTGGAGCCAAGATTTGAATTCCTTATGTCATGCTCCTCATGGGGCTGGTGTCATATAGGGATTAGAAAGGATCTGGGTCATCTCAAGGTAAGTGGGACACGAGCATTGCCAGAAATGCATGTTTGTGTGTATCTGACAACGCCATCAACTTGTCTGATATTGGTTTGTTTTTTTGTAGGTGCACGGGGTTCATATTCCAAAAGGTTGGAAAGTTGGCTGCAACAGCTGTGGGTGGTGGATTTTTTCTCCTTCAGGTCTGTATATAAAATGATCCTAGGTGTTTGGAAATTACATTTGCTGATTGAGGAATTTGGCATGGAGAATTGTAAAATAGCCTTAGCTGGATTATAGTACAATAGCCCTAGCACTTATTTCCATTTGTTATGATTTTTTTTTTTTTTTTGAGTCGGAGTCTCACTCTGTCGCCCAGACGGGAGTGCAGTGGCTGTTCCCAGCCACCGCAGCCTCGACCTGCTGGGCTCCGGCGATCCTTCCGCCTCAGCCTTCCGAGTAGCCAGAACTACAGGCGCGCGCTACCATGCCCGGCTGATTTTTAAATTTTTTATTGTAGAGATGAGGTCCCGCCAAGTTGCCCAGGTGGGTCTCGAGCCCGCGGACTCAAGCAATCCACTCACTTCAGCCTCCTAAAGCGTAGGATTACAGGCTGAGCCACCGAGCCCGACTTGCATGTGTTCTTTTAAATGCTAGTGACCATTTGATTAAATTGTATCAATTATACTAGTAAATGTGATTTACTGGTCACAGTTTATTTCCTCATTTGAGGACAGAAATAACACATTCCTCATTATAGCTCCTCTAACAGTTTTTAAGACCCACTGAAATATTAAGCAGATGCAACTTCAAAAATATAAAGTGTAATGCAAGTGCCCTGTGGTGTGCTAATATATTCAGTTTTAAATAGGGGACATTGAGCATTTGATGAGAATTGACGGCTCTGTGACAGTGCAGTATTTGATATCAGAACTGCTGGGTGCTGGTCCTTGAGACTGCTGCAGGAGAGACTAACAAGGAAGACTTGAAAAGGAAAAGAGAGCAGCTTCTCCCAAAACAAAAGAAAATGGACATTGGATTTCATCGGGCACATGCTTCTTAGTTTTGTAGCTTTGGTGTTCAAACTTGCCTCCACATTGGAATAACCTGGGAGTTTTGACAAGATACTGCTGTGCACCAGTTAACACTTTCAGCAAGAGTGTATAAGAGTGTTTATTTCTCCACATACTTGTCAAAACTGGACTTTTTCAATCTTTTAATTTTCTCTACTCCGATAAAAATTAGCTCATTATTTTAATGTCCATTTTCTTGGTTACTTGTGAAGTTGAAGTCTTCATTTTCTTGGCCACTTCCTTCTCTGAATTGTCTTTATCCATTTTTCAAGTAGGTTTTCTTTTTCACTGATCTTTATAAGAACTTTTTAAATGAGCGTTCATGTTTTGTTTTTGATACATATTGCAAGTATTTTCTCCAGTGTGTTTGGGTAGCTGGTTGGTGGTAAAACTCTTCCCCTTTATAGTCCTGCAGTAGGGACTGGAGGAAGAGCAGCAGTGTGCGAGGAGACTCTAGAAAGGTGGAGAGTTTCGGTTTTAGATATCCAGGTAGACAAGCCTTACCAAAAATTTGGTAGAGAGAAGTGATATTGATAGGGGATTGATTGATGGGCTATCATCATTCCCTTCATTCTCTCCATCAGAAAACTACATACGTGAATCAGTTTTATCCTGTTCACAATTTCTTGATGAAACTTTTTACTGAGCTTTAGTGTTTGTGCCCACTGTTTTTATCAAGGGAAATAGGTATATGCTGTATGTAAATTTGGATGTGCCTCTCCTAGTACATGTTATATGAAGTTGATCATGAGAATCTCTGTGTGGCCATACATTAGATTCTTTCCTGAGCTACTGGCACCTTCTGTTGAGTAACAGTGATTACTGCTGACAGCTTTGCTCTGTCACATTATCAAGAAACTTAGGGATACTCGTGGGCACATTGACTTCTCAGAGTTGCCCTATGGAAACATTTGTGTTGGCTGTAAGTTCATCTCTTCACCTAACATCTTGACCTCCCTTCCTTGATTTTCATTTTACCATTTTATTTTTGAAGCTAACTTAAAACTTTGTAAAGGGAGTAAGTGTATGGATAAACTTAAAGAATTGCTAGCAGTTATTTCTAGTGCCAGGCATAGGGCCTTGCATATAGGGTAGATGCTGACAAGATGTTGAGTGGATGTCATCATATAAAGACTAAGAAGGCAGCGTCTCCAAAAACAGCAAGTCAGAAGGGTTTTGAGAATCTACTCCATGATTTACCCTGACCAAAAAATAACAAGCCTGTTTTTCTCATTTCTTGTTGTCACTGTTGTTGAAACTGTAGCTTGCAAACCATACTGGGTACATCAAAATTGACTGGCAACGAGTAGAGAAGGACATGAAGAAAGCCAAAGAGCAGCTGAAGATCCGGAAGAGCAACCAGATACCTACCGAGGTGAAGAGCAAGGCTGAGGAGGTGAGACTTGGTTTGTTTATGTGCAATGTATGAAGGGTACAGTTGGTTTTGTGTGTATAAAAATGGAGTAGACACACCAGTCTCTCAGTGATGGGCAAGACTTAAACTTCACAAAATTTGACCTTCTGGCTGCAGTTTGCCAACTCCTGATGCACAGACTTGGTACAAGAGGTCCAGCAACCCTCTTAAACTGTATATGCAAAATAATGGTGTGGGGTATGTGCATTTTTCTAATTCATCAAATTACCAAGAGAGTAGTGACCAATAATAATAATAAAGATGTTAAAAACCACTGCCCTAGGAAAAGGCACACATAAACTATTAATTCAGCCTTTAGAAAAGGAAATTACATATTTAAATAGCTTTCGACCACTTTGAGTTTGTTTTTTTTTTTTTTTTTGAGTTGGGGTTTCACTCTGTTGCCCCAGGCTGAAGTACAGTGGATGATCATGGCTGACCCCAGCCTTGATTTTCGGGGCTCAGGCAATCCTTGTACCTCAGTCTCCTGAGTAGCTGGGACTATAGACGTGCCACCACACCTGGCTAATTTAAAAAAAAAATTTTGTTTTTTTGAGTTGGAGTCTCACTCTGTCGCCCAGACTGGAGTGCAGTGGCCGCTCCCGGCCACCGCAGCCTCGACCTACTGGGCTCCGGTGATCCTTCCGCCTCAGCCTTCCAAGTAGCTGGAATTACAGGCGCATGCTACCATGCCCCGCTCATTTTTGATTTATTGTAGAGATGTCTCACCAAGTTGCCCAGGCGGGTCTCGAACCCGCAGGCTCAGGCAATCCACTCACCTCAGCCTCCCAAAGGCGCGGGATTATAGGTTAAGCCACTGAGCCCGGCTTTTAAAAATTTTTTTATAGAGATGAGGTCTTCTTATGTCGCCCAGGCTGGTCTTCTTTGTATCTTAAAAGACAATAGCAAAAATAGTACTTCACAAGTGTGTAGTATGTGTCACTTACTTCACAGAAGGAGCTTGTTATAAACTAACCAGATGATTTGGAATTGGTTCATTCCACAAATAGTTCTGTTCCTGACCTGGCACTGTTACAGGCCTTGGGGGCTGGTTTCCCCACTCGCAGAGCTGTGGTCTGATTTAGGAAACAGGATGAAGATGATAAGCTCAGTGTTAGAAAGTAAAATTAATAAGTGAAAGCAATCATTTTAGAAAGTTATATGACTTTTTTTCTTTCCCCAGATGACTGACGGTAAAAGTGCTTCCTTTGGGGAAATGTGGCGGTCCAGGAGAGTTAGGAAGAAGACTAGAAATGAGGCAGGAAGACATACAGTGGGAGTGAGGAGGCATGGGAGGGGTAGGAGACAGTGATTTAAGGAGGATAGGGTGGGAAAGTGACAAATGTTAGCAGCATCTCAGGGTGAGAGTAGCTTATGTAGTTTGAAGGTGAACTCACTGCACTTGAGTTCAAGAAATGATTAGGCCAGAATGTTAGATGTGTTGTTTATATGAATACTTTTTAAGGTGGTGATTATACTTGGGAGAGGAAAAAAGTCTGCACCACTTACCAGAGTTCTCTCCTAAACGGGAAGGGCAGGAAGTGGTCAGGAGACTGATAGAGCACAGACAAATGAGCCTCAGATGACCAAGAGCTTTCACAGGGGTTAGAGGGGAGGTGGGAAGCTTTGGGAATTTAAGAAAACAAAGACTTCACCTGTTAATCATCCTTGGATGTGGTGAGGTGTAAGAATAATAATTCATAGCATCTACTTGAGAGAAGTTTTCAGAGGGAGATGGATGGATGAATGGATGGGCGGGCAGACAAACAGGTGGATGGATAGATGGAGGAAGAGATTTGGGAAAGACACTTCAGGGAATGGAAGGTGGTAGATGCCAAAGAGGATGGAAGGAGCAAAATTGGAATCAGAATTGTTTCCAATTTTGCTTTATACTTTCCACATAACTGTCCCCATGAACTCTGTCCTTCCCTGTCCCACATTCAAAGAACCATGGTCTGTCACCTCCTGGCCTGCTATCAAGCTCCCTGCAGTCTTATTCTCACCACAGCAGCCAGTGGTCGTTTTCACATGTTCATTCATGGCTGCCATTACCCTTTGGGTAAAGTATAAACTACTTAACAGGTGAGGGGATTGACATTATTAAGATTGACCTAAGGGTAATAGAGATGATTCCTAATATTAACATCCTTAGCAAAAAAACTCATTTTGCTTTCTTCTGTTCCCAGATGGTGTTGTTTGTGAAGAAGAATGTTCTAGTGACTGGGGGATTTTTCGGAGGCTTTCTGCTTGGCATGGCGTCTTAAGGAGGATGACTTCCATTGTTGCTGTTTTTTTCCTAGCCAGCAGCCTCTACACTCCATCATAGGACATCGAGTCTCTCCTCTTTCTCTTATCCCATGCCTTCTTCCCTGCCATGGCAAATCTAAATGGCTTCTGTAGGCATCTGTTGGTCAAGTTAATATGACCCTACCGTGAGCTTGATGGCGGTGGAAGAGACAATAGGCATTAGTTCTCCTCCCAGCACGCTCCCAATTTGGTCAGTCTGTAGGTCAGCAGGAAGGTTCCTTTTCTCCCTCCATAAGGTACTTAACAGAACATGTTGCAAGATGGCTTCCTGTGGAGGATGAGTTCTTCCTCGAAGGTTGTCTGAAACCGTTGATTTGGAAAAGAAATAAGCACATAGGTACCTTATTATGTGCTGCATGGAAAGGAACTGAATACATTTGCCTTTAAGCATGAAAGATTTTGGTATCTTGGTGTCTACTTTTTTGAAAGTTGGTTTTAGATTACAGAAAGAGCTCTTTATATCTGCTATAATTATCTGAACAAAAATGGCAGCATAATCAGTATAATTGAAAAATCAGAATATGGAATGAACTTCTGCAAAAGGTATATGCTATGCTGAAGGTATTGTATTTGGTGGGAAGGTCTTTAGGGAAACCAACCATGAGAAATATGTCGCTGGACTTAGCAGATCATATAGGGGCAGGAATGTTTTCCACCAAAACAGGATAATACATCTCATGGCTGTTTTCAAAGGGTTTATTTATGGTGAAACAAGTATTTTGGTGGGAGAGGAAAAAACCTCTTGGATTTTTATTTCACAGAAAAGGTTTTAAGGTTTGAAATATGAAGTATTCTTCACTCTTGTCAAAACATTAGGGGTAGCATTAGCTCCTCTGTGCCAATTTTATTTTTTTAAAAATCTAAGCCGGGCTCGGTGGCTAAGTCTGTAATCCTGTGCCTTTGGGAGGCTGAAGTGAGTGGATTGCCTGAACCCGCGGGTTCGAGATCCGCCCGGGCAACTTGGCGAGACCTCATTGCTACAATAAATCAAAAATCAGCTGGGCGTGGTACCACATGCCTGTACTTCCACCTACTTTGAAGGCTGAGGCGGAAGGATCGCCGGAGCCCAGCAGGTCGAGGCTGCGGTGGCCGGGAGCGGCCACTGCACTCCAGTCTGGGTGACCGAGTGAGACTCCAACTCAAAAAAAAAAAAAAAAAAATCGAATTGGTGTGAAATACCACATTTAAAGCAGAATTTTAATGGAGTAGCTTTCCAGACATTCAGAATTGAGGAAGCTAGTGATAGCACATGAGAAATTATTTCCCTCAAGCATAATCTGTTTCACAATGACCACAATTACAATAATTATTTCTTAAAAGTTTATACACACACACGCACACACACATACCTAAATTATCTTATCACATCTTGCTATATGGCATGTTACCATGTCTGCAAACCCAGTTAGAAAGTCAGTCAGCAGCTGGGTTCAGTGGCTCAGCCTGTAATCCCGCGCCTTGGGAAGCTGAGGTGAGTGGATTGCCTGAGCCTGCGGGTTCGAGACCCGCCTGGGCAACTTGGCGAGACCTCATCTCTACAATAAATCAAAAGAAAAAAGAATTAAAAAAAAAAGAATGTCAGCTTCCAGAGGGCTTCTGTCCTTACCATTATCCTCAAAGTGTTTGTTGAATATATGAATAATGACTTGATACACAGAAAACTCCCTCTGAAAGGTTAGTTTTACTCAGAATTAATTAAACTTGGAGGTGATCCCTTGCAAAATATATGTTTCTAAGCTATACATTCAAAATGTTAACCTGTCTTGAGAACGAGGTATTGAATTTGAAAACTGAAACTACCAGTGGGATGTGTGGAACTTTAGAAAAATCACCTATTTGTATTTTTTCCTGTTCTTACATTTAAGGCACCATAAGTTCTTTTGCTTGCAATTATGTACGAGCCACCTCAAAATCATAATGGTATGAGCCGCTTTGCTGCATATTTTTTATAAGAACTTTACTTTTTTCACTCTTTATTATGGACATTCAAACATGTGCCCCGTTACCCAGCTACAACAATCACCAAGGTATTGTTATGCTGGTTTTTATCAGCCATTGTGAAGCAAATGCCCAAACATCATTTTATGATATTTCAGTGTGTATCTCTAAAAGGTAAGGATTCTTCAAAATCATCAGTATAATATCTGATTATATAAAAAGTTAACAATAGTTCTTTAATATCCGCTATCTGATTAGTGTTCAAAATTTCCTTGTCTCAAGTGTTTTGTATTTAGTTTGTTTGAATCAAAATCCCTACAAGGTCACCCATTTGGATGGATGTTTCTTAAGTCTTTCAATCTTGTAGGTCCCCCCCCCGCTTGTGATATATTTATTACGACAGTGAGTGAGCTGCTTCCTAGTTCCCAATATTCTGCTTCTACTGATATCTGGTTTCCTTGTGTGACTTGCCCACACCAATGGAATGGTGACAGCAAAAGCTAACTGAAGTGCTCTGCCCCTTTGGGCTGCATTTGGGGAAGTGGCTGCTCCATGCCTTTCCAGGGGCCTGGGGGTTGTCTTTTGGTCCATCTGTTTTTTCTGTGATTTTTGGTGAGGACAGCAGAGATTAGCATATTTTTCTAAACTTCCTTGAGTAGATTGTAGAAGATAATACCCCAGCCTTAAACTCTATCTTGAGTGTCTGAAATAACATCTGTAGGTCCTTATTGAAGTTTGTTCCCAGGTAATTGCTTCTAGGACTGTGAGGGGCATGGGTTAGGTCAAGATTGTAGGTTGGGGCCAGGTAGGTGGGTCACACCTATAATCTCAGCACTTGGGGAGGCCGAGGTGAGAGGATTGCCCAAGCTCTCAGGCTTAAGACCAGCCTGAGCAACATGGTGAGACTTCATCTGTACGATAAATCAAAAAGTTCGATTGGCATGGTGACACACACCTGTAGTTCCAGCTACTTGGAAGGCTGAGGCGGAATTGCCTGAGCCTCTCAGGCTGAGGTTGCGGTGACCATGAGTGTGCTGCTGCCCTGCAGCCTGAGTGACAGAGTGAGACTCTGACTGGAAAAAACGTATTGTAGGTGGGCTTCGTCCTGCTACCATGAGAGTGGCCTTGAGTTCTGCCCACTATGTGGGCCCCCACAGACATTTGGGATTGTGCCAAACTGGCGTGGAGGTTGAACCAGTACCGGTGCACGTCTTGAATTTCAGTTTAGCTGAACCATCAGTGAAGTAGTTCAGGCATTTAGGCGACAGTCGGAGTGGAAGGACCATTGTGCCAGCAGCTTTGCTTCCGGTGGTGAAGTGGGAGTTAAGGTTTTCCTCAAAAGATCAGCTGCTACCCTACTTCATGCAAAACCGAGGTGATAGCAGAAGCGGCAGCTGTACCCTTCAGTGAACTAGTTTCACTTGATAATGAGGCCCGTTGAGACACGTGTTTTCTCCGGTTGGAGTCCAGTGCCGTTGTGGGCTTCCCTTTTGGTGGTGGCGGGTCAAGTTTTTCCTTGGGAAGAGCGCTGTCCCTGCGCATAGCCCCGAGAAACGACCTGGAGTGTGCTCGGGGTTTCGGGACCCCGCTGGCGCAGACGTGGTAACTCCGCACTCGCAGCTTCCAACTTGGCAGCCAGTAGGATGGCCCTAGGTGGTGAGCGCTCCGCCGGCCCTCAGTCGTCCCTTTCCTCCCTGCACCCGCGGCGTTGGGCAGCGCCCCGGCTCAGGGGCCTACTCCGTCCCCCTTCGCGTGACTACAGCGCCGCCTTGCGACCTCGCCACTTTGGGCCACCCTGAGCCAGCCTCCCTCCCTCGGGCTGCAACGCTGCGTCTCTCCCTTCCGAAGTTGTCCCAGGCAGGGGAGAGGGGAGAGGGGTTAGCGGCTCTTGCCTTTCTCGCGGCTGCCCCGGCTCAGCAGGTAGAGCCCAATGTTTCCATTCTCCCCAGGGGTCTGTATCCTTACTGCTGACACGGGAGTTAGGGGATGAGGCGGCTGGGAGTGGGGGACCCTGCCTGAGCAGCCCACTGCGATCAGATGCTAACAAGACTCGCCTCCCAAGCGGACGCTTGTTTGCGCCGACCTCTCACCACTCGGGTTCTGGACGCGCATTGACAGGGCCGTGGGGAAGTGTCGCCGATACCTGGCCTGCCACTTGGCTGCTAGCGCATGCTACTGGATCTGTGCAGTTACTGTCTCATGGGTGCTGGCAGAAGAAGGGGCGTGATTCAAGTCGGAGGGCCGGATTCTACCAGCAATGAACTCTTCCATAATTCCATGCTCGTGGGTGGCTGCTTGTGGTTTTGAAAAGCAGAGTTACTGTGTAGTTAGCTATAGTAATGTTCACTCCACCATCCTTTTGTCTCACATTTGCGAGAAATACGAGCATAACTAATGGTTGGACTCTTATTTGGAACCTCTACTTTTCTACACTTTGGCAAAATACAATAAATCCTTGAAAAAAATGGTACAGAGATGAATTTCAAATTTCTGATTATCAATGTTTCACGATCTATTTCTTCTCCAAGGGAAACTCATTTATGGCCAATTGTGACCCTGTAGGAACGTTTGCTGCCGTCTCTGCTCCCTGTACCAAATTATCAGCTTCATTCATGAAGTCCAGTGTGACTTCTGTGAAATCAGGTCCAGAACCAAAGTGCATGTTCTGCCCTATTCTCCAAGAGATCACATTAATATTTAAGTGATTAATTGGACAGAAAGCCTATTTTAGTTCTGTGCCTGATTTTCCAGAAATCACACACTGTTGTAAACATTTATAATGCCTTTATTCTTAATGGATCATGAATTTTAAGAATATGATCTTCTAGAGAAAGCTGATAGTGTTCCACTTACATTTGTACAAAGCTATAAAAGTTAGCTAATGAACTTGCCCAAACTGTCTACCTTTTTGAATTTTAAACTGGTAAGAAATGACATAATTAATGAGAGCACTGGGTCTCATCCTTGCTTGCATATGGGAATCACCTGGGCAATTTAAAAAACTGACACTTGACTCTCATCCTAGACATTCTGATTTCACTACTCTGGGATGCTGTCGGGAGCTGCCTAAGGTTTAGAAATATCACGTGTTTCTGGCCGGGCGCCTGTGGCTCATGCCTGTCATCCCAGCACTTGGGGGAAGCAGAGGCGACACGATTGCCTGAGTTTTCAGGTTCAAGACCAGCCCACGCAACTTGGCGAGACGTTCTCTCTACAATAAATTTAAAAATCAGCCGGGTGTGGAGGTGCGTGCCTGTAGTTCTAGCTACTTGAAAGGCTGAGGCGGAAGGATCGCCTGAGCCCAGCAGGTCGCGGCGGCAGTGGCCATGAGTGTGACACTGCACTCCAGCCTGGGCAACAAAGGGAAGAGTCCAACTCAAAAATAAAAATGAAATAAAAAATAAAAAAAAATGTCAGGTGTTTCTAATGAGCAGCTAAGATTGAGAAATACTTAAAGTACAGAGTTGGAAGCTTGTGCTGATAAAATTAAGAGTTTTGCTGTTAACAAGTGACTACTTAACAGACCTTTAAATCCCTTTAAATAAGTGCCACATAACTTTAGGTGCCTTCTAGATACTGAGTACACATGTAATAATACAGTTTACTAAATGTTTTAGGAAGCATGTAGATGCAAGGAAGGGACTTACTGCACTGCGGCAAAATGGAACAGCAAGGGCATCATCAGTGGATGCTAAAACTGTTGAAAGTATCATCCCACAAATGAATTGTCCATGGCAAAGGGAAAACTACCTTTCCAGCTTAAAGGTTAAACTTAACATCACTAATAGCCAACTTTGTGGGTTATTTTGGTCTTTAAGATGGGGGAATAAAATAATAGTTCTCACCTTTCTGGAGTTCTTTCCTGGAGACTAAGATACAGTGTTAATCTCAGTCCCTAACATAAAAAGTACTCGGTAATGTTAAGCCTTCTCTGATGGCTATTTTTTGGTATGTCCTAATAATAGCTAAGAAGAATAAGATTTAAATCAATTATCTTCGTGGCTCTTGTTGACTTAAACTGACAACTGTTTATAGTAACAACTGAAATGAAACTTTCAAAAGTCTAATATACCTCTGGAAAATAAACATTTAAAACAGTCTGAAAGTTGAGTAATACTCTAAAAATAATTTTGTAAGAATACCCAGAAGATCAATCTGATGTGATTATGAATCCACCTACATAAAATTAATATAAAGCCATGGGATAAAAACTGTAGAAGAGACCTGAGCCATGCAAAGGCACAGCTATGGTTAGAAATGAACAGATCTGTGGGTTTGCACAGACATTTTGGTAGAGAACAATTGATTATCTTCATGTCCTGACCCCTGGGGGGGGGAAGCTGCCTGTGAGTTTGGGAAACATATATTCCCTTAAACAATAAGCCATCAGATCTCAGTGGCATCTTAAAGCTTAATCAACCAAAGGGCAATGATTTGATTCCTGGGGATTCCTCCTCCTGTATCCATTGTTCACCAGATTTGTAACTTCCCCACATTCTCCTGGAGATAACATAAACCTAAGACTGATGTTTGAGATGTTTTTCAGATTCCGCATTTTCGTAGACCTTCTGATGCCAACTGGACCAGTGAACTATGAACCCCACCCAGAAACTGACCAGGCTCTGGAAGACAATCTCAGTATCTCTGTGATACAAACCCCAACCAATTAGCAGTCTTCAGCACCCTCCCACCAAATGCCCTTTAAAACCCCTAGGCTCTGAATTCTCAGGGAGGTGTATTTGAGAAGTATCTCCTGTCTTCCTTGCTTTGTGATATTAAACTTTTCTACCGTTAACAGCTGCATCAGTCTCAAGTTTTCTAGGCAGTAGGCATAAGAACCTGATCAGGCTGTAACAATTCCTAATGTAAATCCTATCACTATCAACTGATAACTTAAATGTAACTTAGTCTTGTAGATGATGTAACCATTATAGTTGTAAAATATTTTATTAAATTGTTTTATATTAACATGAGTTCATTTGAATTATTTCATGGGAATTTACCGTTGTTACTCTGGTTATTGGACAAAAGAGCTCCAGGCAGCATTTCTCTAAGTCCCTCTGGAGAACATACATCCAAAGAGATGCATTCTGCAAAACAGATTCACTTTGGCAAGGACTGCATACAATAGCCCTTTCCAAAGAATCATCATTGACATTAGCATTAAAAAGCTCTGGAGTCTGACAGGAAAGAAACCTGTTTGTGTCTAACCTAGCATTTCCCAAACTTATTTGGCCACAGAAGCCCTTGCTTTTCCTGTTATAGCGATTCCTAGAAACACTGGGGAATGCCGCTTTAAAGAAAGCAGTTGGTCTCAAGTAATGGTTTTTGCATCAGAGACCTTATCAGAATTTGTTTCTGCCTTTACTTAGTCATATTTTTGGGGGAGTGGGTGATGGTGGTTCTAGCACCCATCTGAGTAAAGCAAATGGCCTGTTGGGTACTGCCTCCCCAGCTCTATAAAGTGACTGACAACTGTCAACAGGCTTCCTTCAGCAACTTTGTATTAATGTTGTCTGAATCCACTGTTACCAGTTTTGATTATAGGGATACAAAAAAAAAAAAAAAAAAAAACCCCACCTAAAAATGTTAATTCTGCAGCTGCCTGCCTTCCAATGAAATTTTTCTCTTCAGCTTCTTTATGATAAATTAAGGATCATTAAACATTATAAGAATCATTTATATGCCTTTCCTACACTGAATGAACAAATAGTAGGCACTGTCTTCTGGCTAGGCACTGTGGTGGAGATGCAAAACAGAAAGAAATGCTCTGGCATCTGGAAAGCCACTTCACATTATTGGAAGTACAACAGGTATTGAGTTAGGGTAAAGAAAACTTTGACTTAGTTTAAGCATGTAAGCTATGAAAGGTATCAGAATTCATTAAAATACCTCATACGACAGGTTTTATGGATGGCACTAGTGGTTTATACTCAAATGCTAAACAGAATTCATTAATACCAACAGCTAATAGCCTTAAAATGCATTTAGTACAAAACCAAAATTTTTCACTTAAACAGGTTTATTTTAGCAGCTCAGTTTTATTACCTTCTACATATTGACTTTTAATATATTCATGTTTCTGCCTGTTCTGCATAGATGGCATATTCATTAACTTTTATAGTTGACTTTTGTATTTGCTATTGCTGCTACCTGGCCTGAAGAAAGTCAGGAGGATAAATAAAATTTGCTTGGTGGAAACATGGAGCAGCATTGAACTTCTCAGCAGAAGTTTACTTTGATGCAGGCTTCAGTATCAGGTTTTCTTCCTCTTCTTTTTCAAATCCTGAACAGACGAGAGATCTTCCCTTGGGATATCGAGCACAACACTTACGCAGTTCTTGGATGACAGCCTGACACTTTAATTCCATGTAGTTGTTGGCTGAAAAACATAGGCAGACCCTCATCACGATCTTAGGACTAAGGTACAGGGAGGGTTAGAGCAGTGCTTCCCACCCCTTTTCACTTTCAGTATCTATGGAACTGGAAGAAAGAGGATATACCCAAGTCCACTGAGTTCTTTATGATTTAGGGACCCGTCAACAGGTCCATTAGGAAGAAAAGTTACAATTTATATAGTGGCCAAAAGATAGCCAGGTGTGGTGACTCATGCCTGTAATCTCAGCCCTTTGGGAGGCTGAGATGGGAGGACTGTTTGAACCCAGAAGTTTGAGACCAGCCTAGGCAAAATAGTGACACCTTCTCCCTACAAAACAAAAAATAAAAAAAATTAGTCAGGTGTGGTGGCACACATCTGTAGTGCCAGTTACTCAGGAGGCTGAGGCAGAAGGATTGCCTGAGCCCAGGAGGTCAAAGCTGTGAGGAGCCATGATTGTGCCACTGTATTCCAGCCTGGGGCAATAGAATGAGACTCTGACTCAAAAAAAAAAAATTTTAATAAAATGGAATGAAAATGGCCAAAACAATTTAAATATATGATTTTCCCTTTTAAAGGCTGAATTAATAGCTTATGTGTGCCTTTTCTTAGGGCAGTGGTTTTTTTTTTTTTTTGAGTTGGAGTCTCACTCTGTCGCCCAGACTGGAGTGCAGTGGCATGCTCCCTGCCACTGCAGCCTCGACTTGCTGGGCTCCGGCGATCCTTCCGCCTCAGCCTTCCAAGTAGGTGGAACTACAGGCACGCGCTACCACGCCCGGCTAATTTTTTTATTTATTGTAGAGATGAGGTCTCGCCAAGTTGCCCAGGCGGGTCTCGAACCCCGCGGGCTCAGGCAATTCACTCATCTCAGCCTCCCAAGGCGCTGGATTGCAGGCTGAGCCACTGAGCCCGGCTAGGGCAGCGGTTTTTTAACATCTTTATTATTATTATTGGTCACTACTCTCTTTAGGTAATTTGATGAATTAGAAAAATGCACATACTCCACACCATTATTTTGCATATACAGTTTAAGTGGGTTGTGCTGGACCTCTTCTACCAAGTGTGTGCATCAGAAGTTGGCAAACTGCAGCCAGAAGGTCAAATTTGGCCTTTTTTCCAGCAGTGAGCTACGGATCAATTTTAGATTTTTAAAGGATGTAAATATAACACACACACACACACACCCCATATATATTTATCTCAAAGACCTTATTGGCCTTGAAAGCCTAAAATATTACCTGTTTGGCCCTTTTCATGAACATTTGCAGATCCCTGCTATACATAAACCCTAAGTTAAGGAGGACTTACTCTAAAGGTTCTAGTTCAGCTGCAGTTAATCTGAGTCCCCCAGTACCGAAATTGGGTACGTGGTAGTTAGCTCAGGATAGGAAAGACAATTCTCACTAGAAAGACAGTATAGCAAGGTGGCTGGCTAAAAGTCCAGGTTGGAGCCGGGCTTGGTGGCTCAGCCTGTAATCCCGTGCTTTGGGAGGGATTTGGGAGTGGATTGCCTGAGCCCGCAGGTTCCAGACCCACCCGGGCAACTTGGCGAGACCTCATCTCCACAATACATCAAAAAAATTAGCCGGGCGTGGTACTGCAAGCCTGTAGTTCCAGCTACTTGGAGGTGGAAGGATCGCTGGAGCCCAGCAGGTCGAGGCTGCAGTGGCCGAGAGCGGCCACTGCACTCCAATCTGAGTGGCAGAGTGAGACTTCAACTAAAAAAAAAAATAAATAAATGTCCAGGTTGGAAGCTAGACTAAAGGGGGTGGGGGCGAGTTCAAATTCCCACTGTGCCCCTTACTAGTTTTGTGACCCTGGGTAAGTTCATAACTTCTGTGTCTGTTTCCCCATCTATGAAACTGGGGTCATAGCACCTACCTCATGGATGAAATGATTAATATGTGCAAAGTCGTTACAACAGCACTTGTCATCTATGAGCACTTAATGCTAACTTTGTCTTTCCAGCTCCTAATCCTCCTCCCACGTTGAACCAAAGGGGTGAGACCAGCTCTTTTAAACTTGATTCTTATACTCCCTTGGCCATAGGTTGCTATTTCAAATAAGGTAAGAATTTATTTGGGAGAAGAAATTAAATGCAAAGTTTTTCCCTTATTCCTAAAGTTGGCGGAAGGGAAGAAAAGAATGACTCAAATGGTATTATTATTGTTGTTATTAATTTATTTTTTGTAGAGACGAAGTCTCACTTTGTTGCCCAGGCTGGTCTCGAACTTCTGGGCTCAAGTCTGGGATTACAGGCATGAGCCACCATGCTAGACCTTCAAATGGTATTATTATACACCAATATTTTAGATTAATCTAAAAGATTTTATAAGATATTGCTTAGACCAAAATATGAAAAGTCCAAGAATTAAAGTTTAAAAAGTCCAAGAAAATACACAAGCAAGGGTTTTCTTTAGTGGTGGGTATTTGGGGGAATGTCAAACATTTTTTCCTTTGGACCTTTCTATATTTTCATGACCATCCATCTCCATTTATTACTTTAATAATGTGTAAAAGTTATCAAAAAGGCCAATTTTCAAATTCAGATAGCTTTATAGTTTGCTCTTCTAGCAATAATCATGCACTGATTAAAAAAAATTAACATTTGGTCAAACTTAGTGGCTGTACAAATGGACAATCACATCTAATATGCCTTAGTTGAAATTTATTTTGCCTTTAATAGTTGCTGACTTGGCAGCCTGAATTCCAATTGTCTTTTCAAACCCCCTTTTACCAGATTGCTTTTAAAAAGCGAGTTGTCAGTTATTGTGAAGTATAATCAACCTATTTAAAACTAGCATTTTTTAAAAAAGGACTTTGCCCAGCTCAGTAATTCTCAACTCTGGTTGTGCATTAAGATTACCTGGTTAGATTTCTAGAATCATTCCTAACTAGATTCTAGCCCCAGGGAGTGTGATTTAATTGTTAGGCATGCTTTTAAAGCTCTCCAGGTGATTCCAATGTACAACTAGGATTGAAAACCCCTAGCTTTCATATCACTTTGTGTCTGCATCTTTGATGATACAATGAGGAAAATCTTCAGGATAACTACAGGAATGTTACATTCTGAGAAAACAGTTAATATAGGTTGTTGATAAAAGAATAATTGGTCGCTTACAGTTAGTTTACAGTGGGTTTTTCTACTGTGGAAAAAAAGTAGATGTTTAAAAAACATTTCAAATACTACCTTGTAAACATTTCTGTATTTCACAGGCTTGTTTCTGGCACGGATCCTTCTGCGGCATATCCAGAAAACTAAAACAAGAAAAATGATTTTTATTTTGCTTTTTTCTATAAAGACTTTAAAGCCCCTCTACATGGGATTTTCTTCTGAGACAAGCAGTATGCCCTTACGGTTGCTGGAAAATAATTACACTAAAAAATACTCTTCCCATTCATAGGATAAATCAACTATATTTTGATAATATTCATTTCATTAGGTTCAGAAGATATGATAGCTTTACATGGAAGAAGACCTTGAATACTGTAAACTACTGTTAGGCTAGAGGAGCTGATGCCACAGCCTGGCTCTATCATTTGCAGAAGAAACTCTTAATAAATGATTACACTCCTTGATCTTTTTTCTTTATTACTCATGTATAAAATGGGAATCATACCTACCTCAAAGCATTGATGGAAGGATTAAATGTGATAAAGAATATAAAGTGCATATGATAGTGCCCGGAAGGCAGTAAAAATTCAATACATGGTAGTTATTATTCCCAAGACTTTTTTTTTTTAAAGTAAAACCTTACTTTTAGTGTATATGAACCGTTACAACTACTTTAACTCAGGAAATTCTTTACAGGTACTAAATGCTTTCCTGCAAATCAGCAATATTTGGTGCTATTAATTCCAGATAAAATGGCTTTAAGTTCTTGTAAAAACCAGCTTATTTAAAATATTTTTAACCAGAGAATGAATTTAAGATTCCACGATTTTGATCGGCAACTTCAGACAGAAAAAAGGCCCAGGAAACTAGCTAATTTCATCAATGCGAATCTCTTTTCAGAGCCCCCTAAGTACTCAGTAGATCCAAATTAGGTCAGTACTGGGATGGGAAACACTGGAGCAAAACCTAGGATATTTACAGGATGTGAGAAGGAAAGGCAGGTGAATTGCTACAGGGCAAAAAGCGACAAATAGATGTTGATGCTGCTAGGAGCTGCTCTCTTCTCTCTAAATCAGTACCAAGTCCTTGGTGATCAGGGCATCTGTTCTGTAGCAGGTGCTGACTTTTGTGGGATTAATCAGATCCCCGTTCCAGCCGATGATGTCCATTAAAGGTTCTATGGCAATTTCCAAAGGAGTCAATTTCAAGTAATGTATCCTGACTAAGTGCTTTTGTTGACTCACTTTCTGCCCGCATAACCCTCTCTCTGCAGTTTTACTTGCAGTATTCTTCATGACCCTTCCTAAACTTCTGTGTTCTTGAGCAGTTTTTCACCCCACTCCCTCCCCCCAGGCCCAAGGGTGGGTGCACTGCAGTAGTGGATGGATTGCCATATACTGAACAGAACAAAGGAGCATATCTTCCTAGAATCCCAGCACCTGGAAAAAAAAATCATTAAAATCACCACAACTGAATAGAGTGAAGACAAAGAGCTGGGGGATGGGGGAGAAATAGAAATACATACCAGGTTAATCATCAGGCAAAAGCTTAAGCAACAGCTCCTGTACTCCCCTGACCTGTTGGAAAAAGAATAGTTTATAGAGTACTCTGTTCTAAGAGTCCCAATGCAATGAAAAATGATTAAATAACATGTGTACCATTAGATGATGCTGTATCTGCCACAAGCGAGAGTTGTTATCCATGTAGCGCTCCTCCGGGTAGAGTTGCCACATGAGAGGTAGCTGGGAGGTAAGAAGGTGGCTTGGCCTAGCTGGGTCACCTAAGGGAACCTGAATTTGCTGGACTCGTGCCCTTAGGAAACTCGTCTCCTAATGGAAAGGAATGATAAAAAATAAAAACAAAGACTTCAGAATATTGAGACTGGAAGTAACCAAGTTGCTTGAAAGCAAAAAATCAAAGAGATAAGCAAATTGTAAACAGTTACCTCTTCCAGGACGGCCACCCACGTGCGCTGGTATTCGTCGCGGTAGATACCCTCTTGGTGAACCCAGAGGTGATCGGGTGGAGCCCCCACATCCTCTCCTGCCATTCTGGGCTTTGGGTTCCAATTCTAGCCCTGCTTTTCTCCACCTAAGCCTGCAGCACCCGCGCACAGGACACAGGTGTGACTTTTTGGGTTTGAATGAACTCACCAGTGAACAAGGTGACCTGGACTAGCAACCACCAACCAGAACCAAACCTTATATACGTATATCTATTTGCACAGTCTAAATAGAACCAAGGACACCTGAAGCTTTCTGTAAAACAACTGAAGTGACACTCAGGCAGAGCCTCGGGTAATGCTGTGGATTGCAAAGCACTCAAGAATTCGGCTAGGTGAGTTCTGTGAAAATATAGGACTAGCACTGCAGGAAGCTGGACATTTGTCTCACATTCTTTGCATTCACAAAGCAGTGTCTGACAAAACGTAGTTACCAATAGAATGTGCACAAGAGCAAGCCTGTGGACACTAATTTTGGCAGGAAGGCAGAATACGCACATGCATGTCATATTCCCCAGGTAAAAACCACTTCCAAGCAGTTTCCATTTTAAAAGGTAAGATTCTGAAGGACAGATCATATGTATGGCTTTCAAAGTCGAAATGAAAAGTTTGTTTTAAAGGCAAAGGACCTATTTATCAGTGTACTAAGAAAGTTTACTTGTAGCAGTTGGGCCTTTCCAGCAGGGGATTTTCATGTTAGAAAACATGTTTTAGGTAGCTTCAAGGAATTTGTGAGCTGCAAGAGACTTTGAGGATCATGGCAATTTGGAGCTGAGTGAGCGCAAATGACAGTTATCCATCCACGTCCTTGTTTCATTTTAATAATGCTGCAGGATGTTACAGGAGCCCATTTTTCTGCAGAGACATAGGTTTATATTTTGGTATCCCAAGCAAGAAGACCAGAAGCACACCTGGAACATTTGGGCAGTAGGGCAAAATCTCTCCATAACCATCCTCTGTCCAGCCCCAGATCTCACTTCAGGACCTCACAATAACTTGATGTGCATTTTGCATGAATGAATCTTTGGACCTTACTCATAGCATTATGGTGCAGTTGTACTATATTTCCACCTTTGGCCAGAGCACAGATGTGACACTGGGGGATCTGTCTCACAAAAAGTGGAAGAAGAGAAAGAAATCCAAAGGTTTGTTTCACTCACTGTGTAAAGCACCCATCTTAGTTTTCATTAGGATGTGCTCTTTCATTTCAAACTCTCCTTAACCAAATTCCGGTTTCTCTTAGTGGCAATACCACCACTCCTGATCCCACTGACTCAAAGCTTACGTGCTATTTTGAATTTCTTTCTCTTCTGTAGTTGCTGCATCCAGTCTGTCACCAATTCCAGCAGGCACTACATGTACCATTGTATTTGGCACTACCTTTCTCCAAATACCAGGCTCTTTTCTAGCTCCATACTCTTGCTCTTGCTTTCCACTTGCCTAAAATGCTCCCTGAGGCCTCTATGCTGACCTTAGTACTATTCTAGCAGATTCCAGTTGCCTGCCTCCTCTGTGAAGATTTTAGGAAATTCTTGCCTCTTATGACTACTGTACTATTTATATTTAAACTAAACTGCCTTGCATATTTGCTCTGCTTATTTCACAAGTCCTGTCTCCCCCAAAGCACAGTATTATGTGCTACTCAATAGCAGGATTGATTCAGTTCTGAGCACCCCAAATCTTAAATACTAATCAAACAATGTTTCTGTGAGCAGGTGGATATATGGTGGATAGGGAGAGGAAAATTTAAAAGGTGACATTTTTTTCCCATTTAGCAGTACAATTGTTCTATGTCTCTTCCTCACCAAAGCTTTGGGAGACAGAGATGCAAACAAAAACCTTGTGAATACTGATGTCAAAATAAAATATATTAAAGCCTGAGTTTCAAGTATAAAAGACATAAGTGTGACCAATAAAAAAATTTTTTTAAAAGCAGAAATCAAGTGCTAAGGGTTTCAGAATCATCTCAACTTCACAGATAGGTCCTAGCCACAACCAACATGTTGACATTTAAATTTGCTTTGAATGAAAACCAAAATTTTGTTGGTTATATTGACATTAAAAAGAAATTATTCTAGAGGGCAAAGAGACTGGAGATGATGGTCTATATTACTATGAGTCACCACAAAATACTCTCAGAAGAAAGGCAGTGTTACATGCTGCATATTATCCCTGACTCGTGTGTGCTACCATTCAGGGAGCATGAAGGCCCAGAGAAAGGCAACTGCAGTGATCAAGGGACAGAGAAGCCACTGTATGAGCACGAACCAACAGCATCCTCAGGAGAGAAAAAGCAAAGGCTAAGCGAGATGGATTCAGATCAAAGCATAAAAAAATCACAGGTTTTATGAATGGAAAAATGTGATACTTAGAACACTTGCTCCCAACATTTTCCTTGGTCAAATAACTTTGGGAACCCTGTCGAGTTACAAAGAACATTAGCATAGTCAATGCTCTAGCAAGTTATGTAGTAAAGAAACTTTGTTGTTTAACATTTCCCAAATTTATTTGACTAGAGAATGTTTGTTTGCACATGACACTTGTTCACAAAATTCAGGACTCCTTGAACTAAGATGAATCTTTTAAAACCTCAAGACAAACTGATATACAAGGTGTGATACAACACATGGAATATAAACCTATGCTACCCAGCTCAAGAAATACTACCAGCTGCAAATACAAACAGGTTCCCAAAAATGTGTAGATAACTTTATAACATCATTATCCACTACAAGAGACCGTTCCCATGGAGTCACCTTGATGCCAAGGACAGAGGTCACACTGGCCTAGATAGACAATTTCTTAGTATGATATTTTGTAAATCAGGCTGTAAATGGATGACATACAGTATAGAAGGACTTCCTTGGGTAGAAATCGAAGTAAAATCATCATTTTTTCCTTTCCATAATAAATTTTTTAGTTTTTTTTTTTTTCAGTTGCATGATCACGACTGCTGCAGCCTTGGCCTGCTGGTCTCAGGTGATCCCTTTGCCTCAGCTTTCCAAGTACCTGGAACTACAGGTCTGCACCAACATGCCTGGCTAATTTTTAAAATTTTTTGTAGAGACGATGTCTTGCCAAGTTGCTCAGGCTGGTCTGAGACCTCTAGGCTCAGGCAGTCCTCTAGTCTCTGCCTCCCAAAGTGCTGCAATTACAGGCATGAGCCACTGTGCCCAGATTTTAGTGTCTTTTTAAAAAAGTATAGTTTGCTTAAATTTTCAGGTGTATGAACAGTTTTTACACATTCATCAGTTGAATACGCTTATGCTATTTGAATTTAATTAATAAGCTCATCTAATTATAATGGGTGAAATTACCAAGAACATAGGCCCTAGTATCAGCCAGGCCTGAGTATGAATCCTGAATCTACCACTTACTAGCTTTGTGACCTTGGACAAGTTAACATCTCTCCACCTCAGTTTCCAGAGGTGGAAAATGAGAGTTATAGAACCTATTAATTGCAATAGCCTTTATTTAGCATTTTTAATATGATGTTCTGTATATGTTTACGTATGTTGACTCATTTAACCTTCAAAATTTTCATCGAGTGCTATGGACAGTATTATCCTCACCTAAAGGTGAGGAAAGCGAGGCACAGAGAAGTTAGGTAATTCATCCAAGGCCACATAGCTAGGAAGTTGCAAAGCTTGATTCCCACTGGTGCAGTTTACATATAAGTATTCTTAGGAGAGTATCCAGCACAAAATAAGCTTGCTACACCATGTTAATTTTTTGTACTGTAATTAAATATTTGCAGATGTAAAAGCCAGCCCTGAGCCCTATAGAAACTAGTGAATGTCATTCTTGGACGTGAGATTGAGTAACATCAAAAACGAACAAAACGCTTTTTTTTGTTGTTGTTGGAGGTGTCTAAAGGCACTTTTTTAAAAAAGTCAAAATATCCCATCAGCAAACAGTGATGAGAATGCCATTCCTGCTGCAGTGAGGACATTTTAGCTACAAATAGTAAATGAAAATAACATATGATATACAAATGAAAGTTAGAAAATTTACATGGGTTCAATGTAGCTGCAAACTTGAAAATTTTCCCACCATCATGATCAAAATTAATCTTGGAAAGATGTGCCATGTGATCCTTAAGCATTAGGTAAAAATGGTGGTTGCTGGCGTATATATTAGATAGTTCCACTAGATGGGGACCGTATTTGTGGGGAGACTTGGGTTGGAACTGACTTGGGAGAAAAGAGCAAAGCATCAACACTTCTTCAGGTAGCACATTGGGAATGTTCCCTTTCCAGTACTGCCATACCTGCCTGGCTTAAAACTACACAAAATGGAAAAGCAAAACAAAGAAACAAACACGGACGGGCTGTGGAGGCAGCACGGCATGTATTTTTCTTTGATTTGGAAAAGTTGCTAAAATCCACGTGTCCTTGCTAAACTTGTGAGTCGCAAGATAAGTACTTTCATCCTTGACACGTTTGACATATCGCAAAACAAATTAATTTTACATATAATTTCACCACGTCTGATATCATCAAGACAAGGAGACTGGAGGAAATGTGCATTCTGGACATCTACTGCGATCCATGCGAACTTTGATAAAAACAGAAGTCCTCCAATTCCCCTTCCCTGTTCCACCAAAGAGCTACCTAAAAGCCTTTGTAGAAAGTAGCAGCAGCCAAGCTTAAGAGTGGTACTTTTTTAGATACAGTATGGCACTGTTTCTGCAAAAGGCTACTCACATGAATACAATGTTTCGTGGGCTAATTAATCCGCCTCGAGAACAGCTAGGCTAAAACTTGCAGGTCTCCCACCCCGGGCCACTCAAGCCAGGATCACGACGTGAGCCCGGGGTGAGCCGAGGGGCATCCCGGGCCGAGGTCACTGGAATCGAAGTTAGAGGCGCGGGCCGACAACCGGAAGTGGTCCAGGGAGAGTTGTACAAGATTCAGGGGCTGTGACTTGGAAACGAAACAAAATAAAATAAAAGCTTAACTGTTTTCGGACAGACTTTCAAAAGCGTGTCTCCCGGCTCAAGAGGCCGACGTTCGCAGAGATGTCGCCTCACAGGGCTGTTCCCTAAGCGTGTAGGCCGCGCACGGCTCTCCTCGGCGGGCGGCAAAATGGGCGCCGGCGCTTGGGAGGCGCCTGCCCGGGCGCCCGAGCGCCGCTCACAGACCACGTCCGCCTCCCGCCCGAGAGCGCCGCCTCCTCGCCGCCCCCGCCGCCCGCCACACGCCCGACCCCGGCCGGCTACAGCCCTCCGCCCCAACGGCCACGCCTGCCCTAACCGGCGCGGGCGTTTCCCAGGTGCTGCTGGGCGGGCCCCGCCCCCGCGCCCAAGCTCCGCCCCCGCGCGCCTGCTTCGCGCCCGCGGCCCCCGCCCCGCCCCCACAGCCCCGCCCCCGCGGAACCCGCGCGCCGGAGGCCAGGCCTGGGCGGAGCGCCGAGCTGGGGCGGCGGGAGGCTGCGCGGGAGCACCCGGTTGGTCCGGCCCGAGAGGGCCCGAGGCGGACGTGAGAAGGGTCGGACCAAGATGGCGGTGCAGGTGGTGCAGGCGGTGCAGGCGGTGCATCTCGAGTCTGACGCTTTCCTAGTCTGTCTCAACCACGCTCTGAGCACAGAGAAGGAGGAGGTGATGGGGCTGTGTATAGGGGAGGTGAGTAGGTCACCCCGGCTGGAAACCTGTTGGGCAGGCCCTGTGTGGCCCGGGTGGGTGCCGGCAACTCCCAGGGCTACGGAGGCCACAGGCATCCCTGACTTCCATCCGTAGACCTCTTTTATATCTCTACCTTTATCGTCATATTCTCTATCGAAGAGAATCCGTCTTTCTTGGTCGCCTCGCGCTGGTTTAATCTCTAGCAAGCCCCCTACGAACTGCATATGCCCGGGGAGCCTGGCTTTTTCTCTGGGAGACCATGGCTTTTCTTTACACCTGGGGTTGTCACCCCACTGACCAAACCTGCAAGTAAGGCCGGAGAGACGATGGACTAGGACGAGGACGTCAGGGTGTTTGGAAGCTCGACTGACGACGGTTACAGCCCTTGCCTCGCCTCTGGTCTCCCCTCTAGGAAGCAAAGGGAACAACAAAAGCATTTGAGGCATACTAGAGAACCTAAGAGAGGCGAGGGGTGACGACGCAAAAGTTTCTGCCGCGTCGTTTTGCGGAGAAGCGACATAAGATGAGGAAATACGACTTAGCTGTTTACCCTCTGAAGTCAGGAAGACACGACTTAATTTGCATGTAATATGAATCTATGTATACCAAACAGCCATAATATGATCAATAATGTTTTCTGCTCTTTCCCACTCTAGTTGAATGATGACACAAGGTAAGACTACATTTATGATCTCTTAAGTCATTGATAACTCAAAATTATAGCGATTTTGGCAGTACTGTGTACGAACTGGAGTTTAAATTAGTTACCATTACTAGTCCAAAACTTGCTCAATAATACAGTTTGAGGTCCACTCCAACCTGAATTACGAGAGTTTTTGGTTAACATGTATATACCATTATATGAAAAATATGGTTTGTGGAACTAGGATTGGAGTAGTCATCCTTCTCTTTGTCAGCCAGGGTGGAGTGCAGCAGCACAGTCATGGCCACCCCAGCCTTGACCTGCTCAGTTCAGGAAATCCTTGCGCCTCAGCCTTCCAAGAAGTGGAAACTACAGGGGCATGCTACCATGCCCAGCTTTTTTTTTTTTTTTTTTTAGTTGTGCAGACCAGGTCTCCCCAAGTCGCCCCAGGAGGTCTCAAACCTGCTCAGGCAGTCCCTTGGCCTCCCAAAGTGCTAGGATTACAGACTGAGCCACAGCGCCCAGCCTTTTCATACCTATTTCTTTCTTTCTTTTTTTTTTTGACTTGGACTCTCACTCCATTGTCCAGGCTTGAATTCAGTGGCACACTCACGGCCACCCCAGCATCAACCTGCTGGGCTCCAGCAATCCTTCTGCATCAGCCTGCCAAGTAACCAGAAGCAAAGGCATGTGCCACTACACCCAGCTAATTTTTGATTTATTGTAGAGGTGAGGTCTTGCCAAGTTGCCCAGCTTGGTTTGGAACCCATGGGCTCAGGCAGTCCTCTCACCTCAGCCTCCCAAAGTGCTGAAATTACAGACTTGCGCCACTGTGCCTGACCCGAAAGCTCTTATAAATAGAATTTTATTGACTGAAGTAAAGGTGGCATATTTAAAAATGCTATCAATGTATCTTACATTTGGTACTATTATTTACTTTTCTTTCTTCTTTTTTGTTTTTTTGAGTGATAGTCTCACTCTGTCACCAAGGCTGGAGTGCAGTAGCAGGCCCATAGCCAACTGCTGGGCTCAGCTGATCCTTCCACCTCAGTCTTCCGAATAGCTGGAACGAGGTCTCACCAAGTTGCCTAGGCTGGTTTCAAACCCGTGGGTTCAGGAAATCCTCTCACCTCCACCTCCCAAAGTGCTGGGATGACAGGCTTGAGCCACCATGTCCAGCAGTACTATTATTTTCCATATTCTTGCTTGACACATTTTATGTTCCCTCTACCCTGAAATGCCACTAAAGTACCAGCAATTTTCTTTGTGGCAGAAAACATATACATTAAGAGGCATTTCTCCCTGTTGACCTTTTCTTCCATCTAAATTCTCAGTAACTGCTTCCCACTTCCCACGCCCCTCTCCTTGTTCCCCCTCAGACATCCCAGTAGTTTGGATGCTTGATGTAGTGAAACCTTTGGAGAGCTTCTGTTTATACTTTAAAGCATACTATGGTGTCCTTCTCAATCCCACCTCCTTAATATCCAGGACCGCAGGAATTTAGCTTTGCCCATAACTTTATACACGCAAACACTTGTGCATGTTTCCCAGATTGATTCTAACAGACGTATGAGTCCAGCTCTAGCCTTAGTTCACCTTCCCTCTTCTGTTGTCTCTGTTAACATTTCATTGCAAAAACTATTAATCCTGTTATTTTCCTTTGCTTCCTTTTTATATCCCAAACCCCAGTTCTTTTTCTAATTTATTCCTAATAGGAGTGATTCCAAATTTGCATATGGTGGAACTGAAATGCGCACAGTTGCTGAAAAGGTATGTGTGCTGGAATTTTGCATGATGGAAACTTGTAGTGGGAAGGGATTTCTGTACTCTGATGGCCTCAGCCAGAGTATTAATCCACTTTGTGGCTGGGTGGAGTTTTTTTTCTGGTAAAGTGAGATGAAGAATCTGCTCACTAGGAATGGGACCAAATTGTCTGTCCTTTGAAGCAAATTATTACGACTTGATTAGGATGACTAATCACTATCAGTACCATCCTCTTGCTGTCTTCCTTGCTGTCACTGCCTGTTTTCTGGCTCTTGAGACTTTGACATCTGGTTCACATCACCATTACCTCTTTATCACAAGACTCGATATCTGTTCATGCACCTTTTCTCTTCTTATAGGCAAACTATCCATAGCATCATTGTTCTTAGTCTATCTTGACTCTTTTGCTGTCTGCATTCCTACCCTGCCATTTCTTACCTGCTCTGAAGGGTTATTATTTCAATGTGTAGTCAATGTCCTATGATGTCACGGTCACAGTAGGACCATATTAACTTGACCAACAGATGCTGAGAACTAATGCCTGTTGTCTCATGTGTATTTCATACTTGCCGCGCATTTGAAATCAGACTGGTCACATTTTAAGGGCACAGTGAAGGCTTATAGCTTTCTTTCTTCAAAAGCCTTCGCTTAGACTTCACGCTTCAATATCTGGCAATGCTTTCAAACTAATTTTTGCGGTTTAAAAAAAAAGAAGAGAGAAAGCAAAAAAATCTGGCAATGTTAAGCCCATCCTTTCCTCTGAAACTCTTGTAACATCTTATGGTTCCGGTTTTGCCTCCTTCTGCTTCCTTGGCCCCTCTTGTTCTATCTCATCTTAAATGCAGGCACCCCTCTTGATTCAGGCCCAGACCAGTGCTCCCTTTCTCAACACCTTTTTATCGACTCATAAAACCTTTTTTTTTTTGAGTTGGAGTCTCACTCTGTTGCCCAGGCTGTTTGCATGTAGTTGTAAGCAGGGGGCACGATGATGACTACCGCAGCCTCGACCTGCTGGGCTCAGGCAATCCTTCTGCCTCAGCCTTTCAAGTAGCTGGAACTACAGGCATGTGCCACCATGCCCGGCAAATTGTTTTTTGAATTATTGTAGAGATGAGGTCCCACCAAATTGCCCAGGCTGGTCTCGAACCTGCAGGCTCAGACAATCCTCTTGACTCAGCCTCCCGAAGTGCTGGGATTATAGGCTTGAGCCACCACGCCCGGCCTCATAAAAACTTTATTGATTCCTTACTGATTCTCTTTGAGGCTGTTATACTCTTGCCTGCCTGCTAAAACTTGCCATGGGGTACTTCTCTCGTCCCAGAGCAGCTCATCTGGAAACAAACTCATCTTCCTTCATCTTCCTTCCTTTCTGAGACTTTCTAAACTTGGATCTGCCTCCCATGTTCTACCTAGTTTTAACCTTGAAACTTTAGAGCCATCATTTCCTGGCCTCCATCATCCTTGGTTCATAAGCTACTGAATCCTGTGGATGCTTCCTTTTTTTGCTGCTGCTGTTTTTTCTGAAGAATTTTGTCAGTGGGTTTAATCTGTTTCTTCCATCTCTGCCATCTACTTAGTCTAGTATTTTATCATTATTTTGTATACAGTTTATCTGAAATAACTTCCTTCCTTCCATTTCATCCTGCGAATCATGGCTTGTTATTTGAGGCCCTATGCATTTGTACCCTAAGTTTCCTTCTTAGCCTCACCATCTGCCATTTTACCTCAAGCTATGTATCTAAATCAGCTGGCCAGCTTGTCTCACAAATACCTCATTCGCACTTTATGTCTTTCTACTTTTCAACTTTCTTACTTCATCGCCATTTGGCACCTATAGAAAATCTGCCCCCCAGTAATCAAGGACTTCTCTGCTTTTTTCTATGAAAATATAATGGAGTTCTTTCCTCTGAGCTAGCATTGAGTCACTATATTATGTTAGTGGAGTTTCGTATGCACGGTATTTTGCATGTAGTTGTAAGTAAAATAATTATTGGTTGATCATTGAAAATGTCTTTTTTGGGTCTAAATAGTAGCTTATATTTTATGTTTTTGTCTCTGAAATGTATATGTTGAAGTTAGATGTCTTTTTTAAGGCATTTCATTATTTATGAGAAAAGTATCAGTTTTCTAAAATGGAACCTTTGACCCTTTGATACTGTTATAACCTTTGATACTGTTATAAAATGCAATTCCATAATTGAAAGGAAATGTGTTATTGAAAAGAATCATAAGTAACCATTTCTATGTATCTTTCTTTAGGTTGATACCGTCAGAATTGTTCATATTCATTCTGTCATCATCTTGCGACGTTCTGATAAAAGGAAGGATCGAGTAGAAATTTCTCCAGAGCAGCTGTCTGCAGCCTCAACAGAGGCAGAAATATCCTTATTGGTCAATAAAAACTTATGTGCTCTGGGGCTCCCAGGCCATGGTGATATTGCTGCAGTCATCCTGCTTTAGGTAGTTTCACAAATCTTCCTGGCCAATTGTTTGGTTAATCAGAATTTCTGTCTGTTTCTCCTTTTGAATAATTGGGCATTTCTGACATTCCTGCTAAATGCCAAAAGATCCCTAAATGTCAAATGTACAATAAACTCTATGGGGAGGCCCCTCCAGCTTCCTTCCTACTCCCCACTCTTTCTATTCCTCTTTCCGGTTTTCCTAGCATCATTTAATTTCTAGGCCTTTTGCTATCCTGGTCTCTAGCTCCTTAAAAGATGCAATGCTGAGAACTGAATGCAGTATTCCATGTCAAGTATAACCAAAGAATGATCAAACAGGGCATTTGTTTCCTATGATTTGTACTCTATGCCTCAGCTATAGCAAGTTAAATTTGCATCATTGGTTTTAATAATTTATCATTCTTTTTGATTAAGTTAATCTAAATTAAATCAACTAAAAAGTAATTTTTAAAAAAATATATTTTCTATGCCCCAGTTCCTCCAGGGTCCCTTTCAGACATAACCAGGGTTATCAGTTTTTATGTATCCTTACAGATGATTTCTGTGCATACAGAAATATATGAATATTTTCTCTTAAAAAACAATTGAATACATATGATGACTTCTACAATATTCATCTTTTTTTCACCTAAAAGTGATCTTGAAAATTGTGGACAACCTTGTACATATTGCATTTCATACGTGTGCGTGTTTGTCTGAAGGATCAATTATTAGAAGTAGAATTGCTGGGACGAAGGTCATGTATACTTGTAGCTATAGATGTTTTACCAGTTTTTTTTTTTTCACTACAGCCTCACAAACATTGTGTATTATCACAGTTTTTGATTGTCACCAGTCTGATAATCAAAACATTTATTATAATTTTAATTTATATGTTTGTTATTATAAGTAAATTTGATCAGCTTTTCATTTTTTTAAGACTCATTTGTGTTTTTCTTTGAATTATTTGGTTATTTCCTTTGCCCATTTTTCTATTGATTTGGTAATCTTTTTCTTAATAACTTATAGGCATTCTACATATTAAGAAAATTAGCCTCCTGTGGTAAGAATAGTGGTTTTTCCCAGTTTATTAGTGAGGTGTGAGTGTCTGTATGTGTGTTTCCCAGTCAAGATGTTGTTTTTGCATTTTTATATAATCAGATTTATCAGTCTGACAGAGTGTACCTTTTCCATCTTTTTTTTTTTTTTTTTTTTGAGTTGGAGTCTCACTCTGTCACCCAGGCTGGAGTGCAGTGGCACAGCCACCCTAGCCTTTACCTGCTGGGATCTGGGATCCTTCCGCCTCAGCCTTCCAAGTAGCTGGAACTATAGGCACACGCTACCATGCCCAGCTAATTTTTGATTTTTTGGTTTTTTTTTTTTTTGAGTGGGAGTCTCACTCTGTCGCCCAGAGGAACTAGTAGCCAATGACTTGATGGGACAAGTGCTTCCAACCCGGGCTCCGGCGATCCTTCTGCCTCAGCCTTCCAAGTAGCTGGAACTACAGGCGTGCACTACCACACCTAGCTAATTTTTTGATTTATTGTGGAGATGAGGTCTCACCAAGTTGCCCACGCGGGTCTCGAACCCGTGGGCTCAGGCAATCCACTCACCTCAGCCTCCCAAGGTATGGGATTACAGGCTGAGCCACTGAGCCCGGCCTTTGTTTGCTTGTTTTGTTTTTAAGTTTATGAATATATTTTATCAAGTTAATGTATCATGAGCACATTAGATAGAAGTATATTGTAGTCTAATTTGACATTTAGTACCATGAAACATACAAATCTATCATACAAATGTAAACTTAAAATGTATGCCACTTAGCCTCAAGGTCATGCATTTTGGCTGTATTGCCCCTTTAGCCTCCCGAGTAGTTGAGGCCACAAGCATATGTTCCATACCCAACCAATTATTGAATTCTTTGTTAGTAGAAGGTCTCACCAAGTTGCCCAGGATGACCTGGAAGCCCTAGACTCAGGCAGTCCACTGTACTTTGTCTCCCAAACTGCTGGAATTATAGGGATGAGCCACCATGCCCAGCCTCTTCTGTTTCCTTTCCAGTCACCTGGAACTGAGTTGGAAGCACTTGTCCCATCAAGTCATTGGCTGCTAGTTCCTCTGGTATTGCCTCTGGGCTCTGGAATGCTTGTTTTTTTTTTTTTTAACCTATTTATTTTGAAATAATTTTAGATTCATGGGAAGTTGTAAAAACAATACTACAGAAAGTTCTCTGTACCCTTTCCTCTGAAGGTTACATTTTCTGTTATTATAGTATGGAAACTGGAACATTGACATTGATATAGCGTGTATAGTTCTCTGCTATTTTGTTACATGTATAGATACATGTAAGCACCACAGCAGTCAAGATACAGAACTATTCTATCACTACAAAGATCTCCCTCATGCTATAGTCACACCTCTCCACCACCCCAACCCATGGCAACCACTACTCTGTTCTCCATCTCTATAGTTTCGTCATTTCAAGAGAATGTTACATAAGTGAATCATAGTGTATGACCTTTTGAGACTGGCTTTTTTCAGTCTGCCCCTTCAAACCCCAATCCTAACTTCTGACAACCACTAATCTTTTCTCCATTTTATCATAGTGGGCTGCATTTTCCCCACTTCTTTGTATCCCTGGTAGTTTGTGATTGGATGCCAGACACTGGGCAGAGTCACCTTTCATATTTTTGGGGTTCCTTTCACAGCCTCGGGTAGTTTCCTCACCCTCTTGTGTGGGGCCCTCTGTGAATATCCAAGGTGTTGACCTCTGCAGCTGTCTCTTGTCTCCCCAGCAGGACTCCAGCAGTAATTACTGTTGGTTAAGCAGTTACTGGGTGTCAGGCACTGTGCTATAAACACCTTGTGGGGATCACCTCACTGCTCTGTGAAGCATTATTCCTCCCTAGTCTACAACTGAAGAAATGGATTGCTCTTGGCATTTGAAAATTTGAAAGTGCATTTAAAAAGTAAAGATCTGAGTGAGCAAACATTAGTTAAATTGAATTAAGAGGATGTAACTATATATAGTCATGGAAACCATATGGATTCTAGGAAAAAAACAACTTTGTCTTTAAATGCATAGTAGGGGAAATTCTGAGCATTAACTTTACTTCATTCTTTTGTTGTCATTAAACTGTAATACGTTTATTTTAAACTTCAGGATGTTTTTCAGCCTTTATTAGCAGTAGAAATTTTATTCTCACATTTTGAAAATACCTTGACAGACACACAGGTTGGCTGAACTGACAGGTCGTCCCATGAGAGTTGTGGGCTGGTATCATTCCCATCCTCATATTACTGTTTGGCCTTCACATGTTGGTAAGTATTATGGGGTTGTAGTGTTTATTCTCAGAAATGAGTATCATGTTTTTTTCTCCATTACATGGGCTATGTTTATTTTAAACCAAAATTTGACCATCCTTAAACAGCTGTCATTATTTTAATTTATTTTGCCATGTTTTAAAGTAACGATTTATGTCATGTTGATTATTTTTAATAGTGAGAGATAAAATTTCAGTGCCTCATTTTGACTGTATTCAGGAAATCAAGACTGACTAAACACTGACAATCAGCTTATATAAAAAAATTAAACTATAACTGAAAATTGCTGATTGCTGAATACCACTCCTGTCCAGTACAGTCCCACTCTGCAGACTTAAAGGTGCTGAGGGTGAAATTTACAAAACTGATCTTTATAATCTCTGTTTATATACAGTCCATCCTAGCCATTGGGGCTCTCAATCTACCTTCTCAGCCCCCTAATCAGTTTAATCTAACTAAATTGCTTTCTTTCCACCTTTACCCCTTTTTGAGAATCATGGTTGATTTTTGTTGGTACCTACCTCTCTAGAAAAAAGTAGAATAAATTTACTTGAGGAGAGGGAACTAATATTTAATTACAAATGTTTTCTTTTCTAATCTTCATGGTAACCTGTGGGTTAGAGACCTTCCCCCTCATTGCACATAGGAGTAAACAGAGGCCTAGGTGGGTTAAGTACATGGCAGACTGAGGTTAGAACCCAGGTCTGACTCCCAAGTCTGTCCTCTTCCCACTGTGATGTCCTGTTTCTTTCTAGTCATATGGATTTGAGTTGACACCAAGTTCTATATTCATCTACACTGTGATATGAATGGCAAAAAAATGATCTGCAGTACAGTCTTAGACTTTAATCAAGATGAATGGTCCTGTGAAATAGCATAGTAGTTTTTAATCATAGTGGGAGGGAGCTTTTATAAAAAGTATCTGTCAAAATTAATCTTTCCTAGATACCAACCCACACTTACTGTAACAACCTCTGGGAGTGGGTCCTAGGTGGGGATATTGTTGAACAGCCCCAGTGAAATGCTGATTTAGAATAGGAAAGTCACAGAAAAATGCCTTCTCTCAGATTTGCCAAATGTTAACATTTGCTGTATCATTCTCTTTCTACATATATGTGTATGTATATGTCTGTCTATGTATAATTTTTTCCTGAAGTATCAGAGAGTAAGTTGCACACATGGAACCCTTTGCCCTAAATACTCTTCAGTATGAATTTCCTAAATGCAAAGAAATTCTCTTACATAATCACAGTACATTTATCAAACTTGGGAAATGAACATTAGCATAATACTATTATTTAAACTACAGACCTTATTCAAATTCTTTAGTTGACTCACTAATATTCCAAGTAAATGTTTTTATATGAGAGGGACCTCCCAAAAAATGGAATTAATTTTTGGAAGACAGGCGGCTTCCCCTACTAGGTACGTGTTCTAGGAACCCACTGGTAACCGTGTACCCACTAGTGTTGTGAGAGGCTTGTTTGGCTTCAGTGAACTTTTATTTTTGGAGATTCTTTCAATGCCTTTACCCATTATGTGATGGGTGATTTACATGAACAAATTGCCAACACTGCTCTGAGTGTTCGGCAGTTTTTGACCAAAAACAGTATGCTATGACCTCTGTGCCCCACCTTCCCTATTCACCCAATCTTGCCTCAAGTGACTTTTTTTTTGTTTCCCTGGATGAAAAAAGTCCTCAAAGGGAAATGTTTTGCCAATGTGGAAGAGGTGAAACAAAAAAACAGCAGAAGCACTAAAAGGCATCAAAACGGATTAGTTCAAAATCTGTTTTGAGCAGTAGAAAAAGCATCTCAATAGGCTTATTGCATCAAACGGAGAGTACTTTGAAGGTGACTGAAAGTTAAACGTAAGAATAAATACACAATTTTTATAAATAAATTCTGTTTCATTTTGGGTCCCCCTTGTAGCTATAAATTATTCCTATAAAAGCTTAATATGAAATAAATTCAGTGTTTGATTGTTTTCCTGTCACCATCAACACTAAAACCAGATTGACCTCAAATTTCTCCCATTAGCCAGAAAGAACTAAGTACTAACTACTAATGAAAGAAAATTTGAGGTGTATATTCCTGAACAATTATTGTCACTATAAAAATACATTAGAATGGGAAAGATATAAAATGCTGTTGCAAAACAAAATGCTCCAAGAACTTAGGCAAAAGATCATAATCAGTCTCTGCAATGATTTCTCTCAGGGGAGATGTGAACCCTAAAACAAGGACCTGGGTGGGAGTCTAATGCAACAATAACAGCAATTAGGAAAACAACAACAAAAAAGAGGATGTTGCAGAAAGAAACTGAAAAAAGTCACCTCTCAATTGTGAAATGATTTAGGTGTCAAATGCAAACAATTAAACACAAAACAGATTTGAGCTCTAGAAGATGGAACAAATGTCAAAACATGCAGTAAAGGCTATGCTCAAAGAAAGTTTAGAGAGTTACTGTAGCATGAGGGTTGAAAACACCAGCTTTGAATATGGTTGGGGATCAGGTCTGTGTTCAAATCTTGTTTCAGACACAAGTTGAGAAAATCTTTTAACTTGTCTGCCTCTCTAGTTTCCTCTGTCAAAAAAGGAGAACATATCAGTCTCAGGGTTGTTATGGACAGTATATGAGAGCATGTATATGGCTCTTTATCCCATGCTTACCACAATACTGTGTTGTTCAATTATAAAGTAAACAACAACAAGACACCTAAACATTTATTTGTCAAAAAAAGCTAGCTAGGTGTGGTGGCACATGTCTGTAGTCTCAGCTACTTGGGAGACTAAAGTGGGAGAATTGTCTGAGCCCAGGAGGTCAAGGCTGTGGTGAGCTGTCTGGTTGTGCCACTGCATTCCAGTCTGGGTTACAGAGACTGACTCAAAAAAACAAAAAATCCCAAACCATTTATTTGTAAAACTCAAGGACATGGAAAGCGTATATTAAATATTTAAGTTAGAGGGCAGAAAACATTGAAAGGATTAATAATAAGGATATATCAGGCCTCTCACCTAAGATCTCAAAATATTAGCAATAATAAAATATGGGAAGAACTAAGGAAAAATAATCTAACTAACCTGGCATTCAGACTGATCTCCAAACAACCTTTAAAGAACTGGTACCCCAAAATGTATACAATTATGATTTGTCCATTGAAGATAATATTAAATACATAAATGGGAAAAAAGAGTTGAGTCAAACAGAGGCCCTGTATTCCAAGTCTCAGAAAAAAGTGAGGCCAGGCTCGGTGGCTCAGCCTGTAATCCCAGCACTTTGGGAGGCCGAGGAGAGTAAATTGCCTGAACCTGCGGGTTTGAGACCCGCCTAGGCAACTTGGCGAGACCTCATCTCTACAATAAATAAAAAATTAGCCAGGTGTGGTAGTGCGCGCCTGTAGTTCCAGCTACTTGGAAGGCTGAGGCGGAAGGATCACCAGAGCCCAGCAGGTCGAGGCTGTGGTGGCCAGGAGTGGCTACTGCACTTCAGTCTGGGCGACAGAGTGAAACTCCAACTCAAAAAAAAAAAAGTGAGCAATAAAAAATAAAAACAAGTTGATTAAAGATATGTACTATGAGTATATTTAATCAGAAAATATGTTAAATAATGACAAGGCGTGTAATCTTTTTTTTCCTGTTAAAGGAAAGCTATAATTTTTGGTGGGGAGGGAGAGTGATATGACAATTTTAATGCTTTTTGTGATAAGGTAATTGGTAGAATTAGGCTAAATTCCAACAGTTAGGTAAGACTGACTTTTGTTTTGAGTTGGAGTCTCACTCTGTTGCCCAGGCTGGAGTGCCGTGACACACTCATGGCCACCGCAGCCTTCTGCCTTAGCCTTCCAAGTAGCTGGAACTACAGGCATGTGATACCATGCCCGGCTTATTTTTTGATTTATTGTAGAGATGAGGTCTCACCAAGTAGCCCAGGCTGGTCTCAAATCCCTGGGCTCAGGCAGTCCTCTCCCCTCGGCCTCCCAAAGTGCTGGGATTACAGGCTTGAGCCACCACGCTGAGCTGGTAAGACTGTCTCAAACATGTTTTTAAAGGATCATTACATAAAATGATTCTCCAAGAAATTAATTGGATGCGTGTATGAAATAATACGGTCATGGCTCCTGGATCTTAATGATTTTGTGGGGAAAATAACAGAGTACTAAAGGAAAAACCAAGAGTAACAATGATAAGAAATGGGATGTAGTCCATATGGAACATTTATACCAGCATATATAAGCAGGGTAAGCACCTGACAAAACAAAAGCCTCGGGATTAGAAAAACACAATAATAAGATGTTACTAAAGATAAACTGCAAACCTTATGACGTGAACAAAATCTAACGGACTAAGTTAAAGCTATATTGAGGAAATAAAGATAGCACTTACATCATCAGCAAGAGAATAAGTGAGGGAAGACAGGTCACTATATAATAAAAGACATGGTAAATAAGGAAGCTCTAAAGAGGTTAAATTATGTTCCCCATCATTGCAATAAAAAAATATGCACAGGATCAAGTTTTACATGTAAGCAATGGAAATGGAAACTAGTTGAAATAGAAGTTTGATAACCCACTTTCAGAAATTTACTCATTTCTTCAAAAGAGCATGAAGGGAGGTGGCCTTGGGTTGGGGCTTGTAGTGGAGGGTGGGGGGAGGGGACACTGACTAGAACCAAGGGAGAGGGAGGCCAGGCACACACACTAAGACTTTAAAATGTCTTTTTAAAAGAATTTCAGACTTACAGAAAAATTGAAAGAATAGTCTGAATAAACAGATTCAAGAATGGTTTCTATGCCAATGAGGCAGAATTAAAAATTGTGAGTTAAATGGGGAGAGCTGATAACAAGTGAATACAGAGAAATAAATTTGAGTGTCTACCATGTAAATAAAACAGTGAATAAGATAAACAAGGGAAACACTTTTCTCCATCCTACGTCCTCTTCAGGTTCATCTTGTCTTTCCCCTCACTTTCAAAAGATTTCTACACTTACATTTTCTCACCATTCACCTATTCCTCACTCCACTCCAGTCTGGCTTCTAGCCCATGGCTTATTGAAGTAGATCTTGCTAGAGTCATCAGTGACATCCATGTTGCAAATTGAACATTTAAAATCCTCATATTATGAAGCATTGACACTATTAAGCACGCTCTACTTACTGAAACACTTCCCAAGTATTCATGAGAAGTGTGTGGCACTTAAAGAAACTTAGCTAAGGCTCACAGCTGAAAAACCTGGTCCTAAACCATATGGCTAATAAGTGGCAGAGGCAGAATCTGAACTGAGGTTTTTCTTTTTTTTTGAGTCAGAGTCTCACTCTGTCGCCCAGGCTGGAGTGCAGTGGCCCACTCATGGCTACCACAGCCTCAACCTGCTGGGCTCAGGGGATCCTTCTGCCTCAGCATTCCAAGTAGCTGGAGCTACAGGCATGTGCTACCACAACTGGCTAATTTTTGGTTTATTGTAGAGACGAGGTTTCACTAGGTTTCCCAGACTTGTCTCGAACCTCTGAGCTCGGGCAATCCTCTTGCCTTGGCCTCCCAAAGTGCTGGGATTACAGGCTTGACCCACTGTGCCTGGCCTGAACTGAGCTTTCTATGAATCAGTAGTCTATGATTTCTACAGCATCTCACTTTGATTCAACAAGTGGAAGTCCTATTCTTGGAAACAGGAAACGGAGATAGAAGCATAGATTTGGTGGTGGGGGAAGAGAGGTAGTTGAGTTATATCATATGCACACCTGAATTTTACCTATAGAGTACATGCTTGCAAAAGAAAAAGAGATGTGATTTAAATAGCGTAAGCAATTTCATAAATCTCATGAGACTTGGCACTGTTTGTGGAAGTTTCTCTTACATTCACTTAATTTTACTTGTAAATGTTTATCCAAGGAGACATGTGCCTGTAGTTACGTTGCTCATTTTAAGATCTGTTCAATTCTTTTATACAGACTGAGGTAATTAGCACTGGATCAGTGATGTCATAGTAAGTTAATTTATCACCACAGTGGGTAAAATCAACCTCCTATGGCAAATATAGGCTGCAACTTTAATTGAGCAGTTTTCTATAACTAATCGTGTGAACAAATTACATTTTTCTCAAATAAACATTATATTCTAGAGGTTATAAGTCAATACTCCTTGGAAGCATTGTAAACAAACTTCTTAATATCACAAGCAGACTTAGATGGAAACTCTATTAGGACAAGGTATGGAATAAGTGAAGATTAAATATGTGCTACTCTTTTCAGCTATCTGAAAAAATATATTCTCAAAGCACTTGTGTATAGTCTCCTTTTAAAGTTTTTTTTTTTAATTAACAACTGGGAGCTGTGGTTTCTGTTTCAGAAAAAAGTTTCATGTGAGCAAATTAATGAATCTGGTGCTTACACTTCTGCTTTCCCACCAAGAATGGAAGGTCTAATTCTCTTGTCCCTTCAGATTATTTCCATAACTGTAAACATCTCTCAGAATGTATCTCAAGTGTTTGAAAATATATATATTTTTCATACAACATGGCCCTAAGTGCAAGCAAACTGCTTCATGTGGTATTCAACTGTATCCTTTGTATTTAGGACGTGGTTTTTACTTAGTAAATACAATTTCAAGGAAGCGGTGGAGGCACAAACTTCATTGGTGAATGAGGAAGGACCCCTTGCTTGAAAATAGAGTACACAGGTGCAATCTAACTGTAAGAACAAAGGCCTCTGGTATAAACAGAAGTCAGAGGTCAGCCTTTAATAATACCTGGTGTCAGGGATGGCCTGAAAGTTCTCTTTTATCATGGTGTTAAACACAGGGCCTCAGTGCCTTTGTTTTTACAGCAAGAATTAGCCTTATTTTAAAAATGTTTGCCCTAATAATCAAATCCTTCTCTTTATTATTTATTTTGATCTCTAAAAGCCTCATTTATTAGTGAGATTCAAATGTATTAAAATAGCCACAGATAAATGAGATTCCTTCTTTAGATTACTGAAGAAAGAAGTGGATTGTTTTGTGACTATAAATCACTATCAAAGTAGGAAGAAAAATGATATATGCTAATGGAGGAAAGCAGAAATAGGCTACATATTTTATACATGGTTGCTGAAACAGGAACCCTGAGTTTTGAAGATGCAGCACCTGCACACAGAAAGCAGGGAATGGCAATTGTGTCTAAATCATTTGGTTAGCAAAGCTGGCCTTGCTTGGCTGACAAGCCACATGATGGTTTCTGGCCTTTCCCATGTATTTCACAAGTCTGATGCCAGTAGGGGAAACATTCTTAGCTCATAACCTTTTTTCCTGTCTTGCTTAATATTTTTATAAATCACAAGAACCTTTGAATCAGATGAAAGTTGACTACTAGAGTTCCTTGGTAAGCTGGTCCCACTGTGACAAGACTAAGACAGGGATGCTTTTTTTTCTGATCAGGTGAGGAATGGGGAGGGTGGCTTCTGATTTTTAACTGAGGGGTCCCCTGACATGCTGTGTCTACTTCCACGGTCATAGCTGTGAAAAACTAAAAAGGACAATTGTGCTGACTTATGGGAGCTCTTAATATCTTGCAGAGATGTTTTCCTTCCTGGAGGCTCTACCAGAAAGCAGAAGGCCCTCATTCCTTTAGTTAAGAATATTCAGTGTTCTTACATCATACCCTTTATCCTCACAGGCCCCAATAATTAAGGAGTATATGTGTTTGTGGTCTGCAATCCCTGTCATTGGTGTCTTCCTTTGTAATCAGACACCTGAGGGGCATCTCTCTGAACCTGGCGTTGCCTCTGCTCAGTGGGTTCCCTGCATTCACTGTACTTCTCCAGTGGGCTGGTCTCACCCCTTGTGACTATCAATCACTTTGACTCTCTTATTGCTGTGTAATACACATCATTTAGGGAGGTGAGGGGTTTAAGACAAAATGCCAGTAATAAAGCCCCAGTGAAATGGTAAAGATGGTACCAATGGAAATGGAATAGAATCAATAGATATAGTGACGTTGTGGCATTCAGTCATGAGGAATTGGAGTTCCATGCAGGTAAACTAAGGAAGAAAGTAATTGTATAAACAATGAGAAGAGAAAAAAAGAGATGGGAGGAAGAAGAAATACAAGTGAAGGAGATTGTTTGGGGTCTGGTGGGGAAAGTGATGAATTCTGTTTTAAAAACCATTCTAGAATAGGTAAATTGGCAATGAAGGTGGAAAATTTGAGAAGGCATGACTGGCATGATGTTGGAAATCTCAGGAGGAACTGAGAGATTCAGAAGTGAGGTCAGCCCCAGTGAGGTACATTTAAGAGTCTTCATGTTGAGTAATAATAGACCCAAGGGGGGTGTGATTGTACAGAGAGAGGTGTGCATAGAAAAGAGAAGAAAAATCTTTATATATGAGAGCTAGGAGAAGAAACATGCATGGACAATGGAGACAGAACAGTAGAAAAAGTAGAAGGACAGGGCAACAGAGGGGAAAACACACACACACTTCTTTGAAAAGAAGCCTAGGGAGTTGAGTAGTTGGACAAGACAGACGCTGGACATGATAACAACTGTAGAACATATGGTTCTATCTGAGGAAAACATGTAGAGCAGGGAAAGGGGCACAGAGAGTGCCTGGGACTGGGAATGCTGTTGATTTTTTAAATTGAAAAATGATAACTATACGGAGGAAAAATTTTTTTGAAAATGGTAATTGTATATAATTCTGGGGCATAATGTGATGTTTTAACATATGTATTCATTGTAGAAAGATTAAATCGGTCTGGCAAATCTGTCATCTCACCTGCTTAATCATTTCCTGTGTGTGATTAGAATGTTTAAGAAAATCTGTTCTTTTGGCAATTTTGGTGGTTATCAGATGCTGGAGTGATGAGGTGACCATAATAATATAGTATATATTGCAAAACTGGTGTTTACATTCTTATTGGAGTGATTAGACCTCATAGAGAAGGTGACATTTGAGCAAAAACGTGCAGCAAGTGAGGGAGTTGGCCACACAAATATCTGGGGGAAGAGAATTCCAGGCATTGGGGAACAGACAGAGTACAGGCTCTGAGAAAGAGCATGCCTGGAGTGTACGAGAAAAAGCAGGGAGGCCAGTATGGCTGGGGCGATGTAAAGAGGGAGGGGGTAATGTGGCACCAGAAGATATGTAGGTTCTCAAAGGCCACTGTGGATTCTTATTTTTACTCTGCATGAGATTGGGAGCTACAGGAGGGTTTTCAGTGAGGCATACTACAATCTGGCTTAAATATTCAAAGGATCACTGGATACTGGGTTGGGAACAGACTGTACGGTGGCAATGGTGGAAGCTTGGAGACAAGACAGACTGTTACAGTGATCTAAAAGCAAAGTGATGGTGGCTTTTTAGTTGAGGAGGAGGTGGTAAGAATTGATCCAGTTCTGGTTTTGTTTCGAAGGTAGAACTAACAGGATTTGCTGATGAACTGGGGATAGGGTGTGAGAGCAAGAGGAATCAATAATGTCATCAGGGTTTTTACTTTAAACCCCTGGAAGAATGGGAAGCCTTAGGAGGTAGTATATTTTGTGGGGGAAATCAAGTGTTTTGTTTTGGACATAGTGAGTTTGAAATGTCTGTTAGGCCAGTGATACACATGTGGGCTGGCTCTAGTGTGTGATCCGTCTGTGACCAATGAGATAAGGAGCTTATGTAAAACATACTCTGAGTAGCACTATTTTAAGACAACCAAGTCAAAGGAGACTGGAAAATATCATTCAGAAAGTTAGAGTTCAGGTAGGAAGAGTGGAGTGTAAGACCAAGTGGAGTCAGTATTTCAAGGAGGGAGTGATCAGCTGAGAAGTCAGGTAAATTGAAGTCTGAGAATAGATCATTTGTGATCTTGACAAAAGTAGTTTTGGGTGACATGGTAGGGACAATAATTGTTTCCAGTGGTTTTAGATGAAATGGAGTGGAAGTAATGCTAATAAAGTGCTTTTGATATGCTAGGCATTGTGCTAACATTTTTTGCAATTAAAAAAATACAAAACCCTAAACATCCTTCTGGACATCAGCCTAGGCAATGAATTTATGACCAAGTCCTCAAAAACAAATGCAGGAAAAACAAAAGTTTACAAATGGGACCTAATTAAACTAGAGAGCTTTTGCATAGCAAAAGAAACCACCAACAGAGTAAATAGACAACCTACGGGATGGGAGAAAATATTTGCAAACTACGCATCCAACAAAGGACTAATAATCCAGAATCTATAAGGAATTTAAATGAATAGAATGAAAAAAAAACCAAACAAAACAAAACCCGTTAAAAAGTAGGCAAAGGACATGAACAGGTACTTCTTTTTTTTATTTTAATTTTTTTGAGTTGGAGTCTCACTCTGTCACCCAGGCTGGAGGGCAGTGGCACGCTCCCGGCCACCGCAGCCTCGACCTGCTGGGCTCCGGCGATCCTTTCGCCTCAGCCTTCCAGGTAGCCGGAACTACAGGCGCGCGCTACCACGCCTGGCTAGTTTTTGATTTATTATAGAGATGAGTTTTCACCAAGTTGCCCAGGCGGGTCTCAAACCTGCAGGCTCAGGCAATCCACTTGCCTTGGCCTCCCAAAGTGCTGGGATTACAGGTTGAGCCACTGAGCCCAGCAGAACAGGTACTTCTAAAAGGAAGACATAAAAGTAGCCAACAAACATATGAAAAAATATGCTCCATATCACTAATCATCAGAAAAATACAAATTTAAACCACCATGAGATACTATCTCACACCAGTCAGAATGGCTTTTATTAAGTCCAAAAACAACAGATGTTGGTGAGGTTGTGAAGAAAAAAAGAACACTCACTCTGTTGGTGGGAATGTAAGCTAGTGCAGCCCCTGTGGAGAACAGTTTGAAGGTTTCTCAAATAACTAAAAATAGATTTACCATTCAACCAAGCAATCCCACTACTGGGTACATACCCACATGAGCATAAATCACTCTAACAAAAAGACACCCACACTTCTGTGTTTACTGCAACACTATTCACAGTAGCAAACACATGGAACCAATCTCGTTGCCCATCCACGATAAACCGGAAAAAGAAAACATGGTACTATAGACCATGGAATACTACACAGCCATACAGAAGAATAAGACCATGTCCTCTGCAGCAACACGAATGCAGCTGGAGGCCACTATTCTAAGCGAAGTAACACAGAGACAGGCAACCACGTATAAGTGGGAGCGAAACACTGAGTACACACGGTCTATGGAACAACAGCCCTGGGAATTCCTAGAGGGTGGAAGGAGGAACGGGAGCAAGAGTTGGAAAAATGTGTGCTGGGCACCATGCTCACTGTTTGGGTGAGGGGCTTAATAGAAGCCCAGACTTCGCTATCAAATGGCATACCTACGTAACTAAATGGCACATGTACCCCCTGAATCTAAAAATAAAAAAAGTAGAGGAAAAATATACAAAACCCTGTGGGAGAAGGGATGATATTTATCCTCATTTAACTGAAGAGGAGATGGGCTTAAAGGTATGAAGAATTTTACCAAGGTCATACAGCAAGCAGTACAGAGACCATTGATACAAAGCCATATGTTCTAAGCAACAGTTTCAGCCGGAATTTCTTTCATAGTCACTGCTGGGTATTGTTTGGTCTAAGTCTTTACTTAGGAAGACAATGGGGAGAAGTCTCATTCCGGATCAAAATGTTACAAACGCGAAGAATGTTTAAAAACAGATTGCCAAACTAAGCAAGCGTAAGTCATTGGACCAAGCTGATCTGCAGTGTTTCACTGTGACACCTGATCTTTTGTATCCTTCATAAACAGTAGTCTGAAGACTTGAAATTTAACCATCTTTAAAAAAGACTTAAAATGTTGCTTCTGTTTAGTTTTTGGCATTTAATATTTTAACTTATGTTTTCAAATGTTATTTGGTGTCTTTTCATTATCTTTTCAAAATTTGAGAAAAAGCCATTAAAAAAATGAAATCATATCCTTTGTAGCAAATTGGTTGGAGCTGCAGGCCGTTATCCTAGTAAAATGACGCAGAAACAGAAAAATCAAACAAAAAACATGTCCTCACTTATAAGTGGAAGTTAAACAGTGGGTACACAAGGACATTCACAGTGGAATAACTGTTTCTATTCTCTAGAATGTTGAATTTAATTATATTGCAGTCATTTCTATACAATGGTTTCCTCTAAGGATTTCCTCCACAATAATACTTGAACACTTCTATTTTTTAGTAAAAAGTCTAATATATTCACTTTCCTAGAAGCTATCCATCAAAAGGCTTTTTATCTAAGAAATATTTTTTTCTCATTTCAAAGACTTTCTTTCTCTTTGAGTCTCCATGGGGGAAAATATCAAGTTTTTCAGGGTAATTGAAGTTTTCAATTTTTCCTTGTGTGCTACATTTCACAGCGGGGCTACTCTTGGGCTTGGCAGCCTAGAGTTATTAATAAGTTTTTTTTTTTTTTTTTGAATTATTGTCTCACTCTGTCGCCCAGACTGGAGTACAATGGCCGCTCCTGGCCACTGCAACCTCGACCTGCTGGGCTCCGGCGATCCTTCCGCCTCAGCCTTCCAAGTAGCTGGAACTACAGGCGCATGCTACCACGCCTGGCTGATCTTTTTGATGAGGTCTTGTCAAGTTGCCCAGGTTGGTCTCGAACCCCGCGGGCTCAGGCAATTCACTCACCTCGGCCTCCCAAAGTGTGGGATTACAAGCTGAGCCACCGAGCACGGCAAGTTTTATTATTTAATGGCAGACTTACCATAGTATTACCCCAACCTAGCAAAGCATTTATACTTTGACAATCATATTGTTCTTAGGACATATCCCTGTTATGCCTATAGAATTTGAATCCTGTGTTGATTATATGCCACTGTTATTTTTAAATCTTCAAGTCTGTGAGATACAGTTTATTGACAGCAGATTTTTATTTTTATTTATTTTCAGATGTTCGCACACAAGCCATGTACCAGATGATGGATCAGGGCTTTGTAGGACTTATATTTTCCTGTTTCATAGAAGATAAAAACACAAAGGTATTTTGTATATGTGTGTGTGTGTGTGTGTGTGTGTGTGTGTGTGTGTGTGTACATGAACACACAGCATTGAGAAAAATCTCTTTGTAATTTTAGTTGGGTGGTCAGGGAAGGTTTCAGTGAAAGGGGAAAGGGGACATTGAGTCAGGACCTGAAGAAGGTGGAGCAAGTCTTGTGAATTTCTTGGGGGAAGAGTGTTCCAGGCAGAGAAAATAGACAGTGCAAGCTGGGCTCGGTGGCTCAGCCTGTAATCCCGCGCCTTGGGAGGCTGAGGTGAGTGGATTGCCTGAGCCCGCGGGTTCGAGACCCGCCTGGGCAGCGAGACCTCATATCTACAATAAGTCAAAAAATCAGCCGGGCGTGGTAACGCATGCCTGTAATTCCGGCTACTCAGAAGGCTGAGGCGGAAGGATCGCCGGAGCCCAGCAGGTCGAGGCTGCGGTGTCGGGAGCGGCCACTGCACTCCAGTCTGGGCGACAGAGTGAGACTCCAACTCAAAAAAGAAAAAAAAAAAATAGCCAGTGCAAAGACCCTCAGGTGAGTGTGGCATCTTTAGGGAACACTGAGGAGGTTGGTGTGGCTGCAACAGAGTGAGGAAGACCATAACCATACATCCCAGTTTGCCTGTCAGTCCGTTTTACCCTATTATCTTTCCTTCTTGGAACTGTCCCAGTTTGGATGATAACTCATTTGGTCATTCTAAATGAGGTCCAAAAGGTAACTAGGGCCAGAGCTTGTAAGGCCTTGGCTTTGACTCTGAGTTGGAAAGTCACTGGAGGGTGACTTTATGTTTTCATGGGATCTCTCTGGCTACTAGAGTTGATAATAGACCAGTTAGGAAGATATTGCAGTAATGAAGAAAGTATGACCATGGTGATAACAGTGGAGATGATGACAAGTGGTTGGATGCTGTATATATTTTAATGGCTAATAATAGTAACAACTGCTACCACTTTTCACCTATTGTATGGCATGCACTTATTAGGTGCTTTACATAAATATGCTCTAACCCTGACAATAAGTCTGCAAGGACTATTTTATGGATGAACAAACTGAAGCTCAGAGAGGTTAAGCAGCTTGATCAATGGCTAGTCTATTTGAATTCTGTTTGCATTTTATGTTTATGTAAAGAGGTTATCTTTATGTCAGTTTAGACAAAAAGAAAATGACTATTGGACATTGTAGGTATGAATTCTGCAAGAATACTAGGAGTGTCCTATCATTTAGCACATTAGTTATATTCTCAGAATCTGTGTTAATAATGAATATTTTCCATAAAATCACTCTTTTCCAGAAACATTAAAGTTTAGTACCTTGAACTTTATGCATCATTTGAAATGCTTTCAGCTTTGTCATTATAAATTTATTTATTATCATCATAAATAGTCATTGAATATGTTTGTCAGCTTTTAACATAGCAGTTTGAATGTTCAGGTTCTTAGTTTCTTGGTTCTCATGTTGTTGACAATTCTCTGCTATCACAAAAGCAGATGTTTGGTTGTGGCCATCTTATGTTGCCTGAGAACATGATCCTTTTTACAGAAATTGATTGATGACATAGTCCATCTTTGGAATCTCTTTAACTTTCTACTTCTAGAGGGGCCCTTGGGTTTTAGGTCAGAGTCTACTAAATCACTATGCCTTTCTCAGTATTATCCTTCTTTGTGTAACATTTCTTCTTTTTTTTTTGGTAGACTGGCCGGGTACTCTACACTTGCTTCCAATCCATACAGGCCCAAAAGAGCTCAGAGTAAGTATGTGTTGTTTAGCTAATCTCCAATTCAGGGAATTTATTGTTATGTTTCATTTTATTTTTTTGTTAGTAAGACATTAAGAACTCTGTGTTTCTACGTATACTCATTACTCCCTCTATGAGGAGTTAGAATTTCTTTACCAGCTTGGATACAGGGATCTAGAAAAGCTAGGATCATATAAGCAGTCTCTTCACTGTAATTGCATCTTCACAGTCCTTCTCCACATTTCCTTTCTTACACCTAACTAAACTGGGTTGCATTGCTATTTTTCCTTTCTCTGGTGAATCACAAAACAAAGACCGAGTATGCAGACTATTACAGATTTGTATAGATTTTTGTCTTTGCTGTGCCATAAACTTCATTTCAGAATTAGAGTATCTCATTGAAGTGTTTATATAGATCAGTTTCCTTATTAAAATTCAGTTCAATTTAAACTAGCACATCTTAATTGAGTACTTACTATATGCCAAGCACCATGGTACTGAGGATGAAGAGATGAAAGCTAAGTTCATTGTCTCATTGGGAGATGGAAGCAAAGACTGTCTTAATTTTTTTCTTACATTTGCCAATTTGTAATTATAGCATTATTTGAAATAGCAAAGAATAGGGGAAAACTTACATGTTTGTCAGTACTGAACTGATTAAATATATTATGATACATTCATATACTGGAATAATATGAAGCTTAAAAAACAACTATGAGGAAACTTGGTAGTAATATACAAATATTTCTAAGATATATTGTTAAATGAAAAAGGCAGGGTATAAGAACAATGTGTATAGTATGCTACCATTTGTGTAAAGATGTGGAAAAGAAATAGATAAATAAACACACCTGCATATTTGCTTGTAAATACACAGAAATATCTGGAAGAAAACACATCAGCCACCTCAGCAGAGAGGAAGTGGGTATGAAGGAGTAGGGGGTCGCTCATTATTTTTGACCTTGGCTTGTCAACAGGAAGCTTCACTTTAGGGTGAGTAGGTTGGGAGCCAGCCATTTCATCCAGGTATCACTAAATACTAGACTTGAAATATCATGCTCTGGGACACCAGTCTTAGCAATTGTTGTCCTATTTCCTCCCAGTCACTTCATTATTATTATTGTTATTATTAACTATTAGAAGAACTCTTGATGCTGCTGCTGTTACTGCTGATGATGGCGATATAATGATGATGATTTGGATTTAAGAATGAATTTGGTGTATAAACAAGTCCAACTATGGAAAACCATAAAATAGAGGAGTACCTAGAGTCCCAAGTTTCTGGCATGAGAACAAAGGGGTACAAGAAATCACATAAAGGGAGGAGCACGATAAGGCAACTTCATAAAGTTGTTTATAATTTCTGGGCTAAACCTTGAGCAATATATCCATAGATCTGATTCTAATGAACATAACTGAAAACAGAATGAACTGATAGGCCACTAGGTGGTAAGTATACAGGAAAGATCCCAAAGACACTCAAAGGTTCTCAAAACTGAGCTGGAACCGCTGCCTACAATAGGCTGTGGGAGTTTTAACCTGAACCTAACGAGGTGAATTGTGTGCTAAAACAAATAACAACATTCTCCATAGAATATAAAGGCCAATGGCTCAACATAACATGGAAAATACTAAAAGTACAATTTCCAGTTACTTAGTATGTGAAGAGCTAAGAAAACATTAACTTGAGTGGAAAAGGACATTAACAGATGCCAACACTGGAATAACACCCATGTAGGAATCGTGTGAAAAATACTTTAAAGCAACTACAGGCTGAGCATCCCTTATCTGAAATACTTGGGACCAAAGTGTTGCAGCTTTAGGAATTTTTCAGATTACAGAATATTTGCATTATATGTACGTGGTTGAACACTCCTAATCTGAAAATCTGAAATCTAAAATGTTCCAGTGAACATCTCTTGAGTGTCATGTTAGCCCTCAATTTTGGATAATGGAGCATTTTGGACTTTGGATGTTCAGATTAGAGATGCTCGACCTGTATAACAAAAATGTTTTTAAAAAACAATTGTAAACACTCTTGCAACAGATGTTTAAATAGAAAATCTCAACAAATAAGTGCAAGACATGAAGAACCAAATGCAAATTTTAGAATGGAAAAATACAGTCACCAAAATACATAATTCACTGGATGGACTTGATAGCAGAATGGAGATGACAGAGGAAGAAATCAGTAAACTTTGATAATAGGTAACTAGAAATTATCTAGCTTGAACAAGAGAGAAAAAAACAGATTGACTAATAAAGTGAAGAGAGGTAGTAACACCAACAAAAATAGCATAGTAGAAAACTTCAAAGCCAGCTGGGTTCAGTGACTCAGCCTGTAATCCCATCATGTTGGGAGGCCGAGGCAAATAGATTGCCTGAGCTGGCAGGTTCGAGACCAGCCTGGGCCACTTGGGGAGACCTCGTCTCTATAATAAATAAAAAATTAGCCAGGTGTCATAGCATGCACCTGTGGTTCAGGCTACTTGGAAGGCTGAAGTGGAAGGATTGCTGAAGCCCAGCAGGTCGAGGCTGCGGTAGCTGGGAGCATGCCACTGCATTCCAGCCTGGGTGATGGAGTGAGATTCCAACTCAAAAAAAAAAGGCTTCAAAGCCCAATGTTGCACAAAAATAGTAAATAATCTGGCAAGAACTATCAGAATCAACTGTGTAGAAACTAATCAAAGCTTTAGAGCAACGAGGAAAATGTTTAATCAAGGAAAAACAAACCAGAATCTTGGCATTTAAAGAAATCTCTGTTGAATCACCAGATAGCCACTAAATTAAGACAGAGACTTCAGTGGCCACACATAACAAAGAATACAGACTGTAACACTTAGTTCAGAAAACTCACTATACACAGAAACAAAATCAGATATAATAAATAACAAGCTATTAGCTTCTTTTTTCTCTGTATAGGCCATAATTTGTTGCTTTGGATGCTTCATAATTTTTTTTATTAAATCTGAACATTTTGAACATTATAATGTGACATGTCTTGAAATAAGATGCTACCCTCCTCCCAGTGTTTGTTGTTTCCAAGTAAACAACCTAATGCAATACCTCCAGGAACGAGTAACACAAAACAAAACAGACTAAGTCCAAAATTAGTAGAAGGAGGAAAATAATAAAAATTACAGTAGAAATAAACAAAATCACGATTAGAAAAACAACATAAGAGATTAGTGAAACAAAGAGATGATTTTTTGAAAAGATAATCAAAATTAACAAACATATATACTGACTTTAAAAAAGAGGAGGCACAAAACCAGAGGGGAAAAGGAAACATTACAACTAATACTGCAGAAGTACAAATGATCATAAGAGACTGTTATAAACAATTGTACACCAACAAATTGGATAACAGGAAAAAAATGGGAAATTCCTGGACACATGCAACCTACCAAGATTGAGTTATGAAGAAATTAATAAATCTGAACAGACCAATAGCAAGTAAGGAGAAGGAATCAGACTTTTTATTAAACTTTTTATTAAATTAGTGAACTCTTTGTTTCACTAATCTTTTTATTAAAAGTCTGCCATAAAGAAAAGCCCAGGTCTTGATGGCCTCAGTCCTGAATTCTACCAAACATTTTCAGACCTAATATTGGTTCTTTTCAGACTCTTTGTAAACACTGAAGAGCAGGAAGTACTTCCAAACTTATTTTAAGAGGTCAGCATTATCCCGATACCAAAACCAAATAAGGACACAACAAAAGAAAGAAAACTACAGGCCAATATCCCTTATGAATATAGGTGTAAAAATTCTCAACAGAATTAAGCCTAACAGCATATGAGAGAGATTATTCACCATAATCAAGTGGGATTGAACCCAGAGGTGCAAGGTTGGTTAAAAATACAAGAATCTGCCGGGCTCGGTGGCTCAGCCTGTAATCCTGCGCCTTTGGGAGGCTGAGGTGAGTGGATTGCCTGAGCCCGCGGGTTCGAGACCCACCTGGGCAGCGAGACTTCATCTCTACAATAAATCAAAAAATCAGCCGGGTGTGGTAGCGTGCGCCTGTAATTCCGGCTACTCGGAAGGCGGAGGCGGAAGGATCGCCGGAGCCCAGCAGGCGAGGCTGCGGTGGCCGGAAGCGGCCACTGCACTCCAGTCTGGGCGACAGAGTGAGACTCCAACTCAAAAAAAAAAAAAAAAAATACAAGAATCTATAAATGTGATACATAACATAATAAGAATGAAGGACAAATAAAAATTATAATCATTTTAATAGATGCAGAAAAAGCATTCAACAAATTCAACATCTCTTCATGATAAAAACTCTTCACTTTGGGAGGCCGAGGTGAGTGGATTGCCTGAGCCCGCGGGTTCGAGACCCGTCTGGGCAACTTGGCGAGACCTTGTCTCTACAGTAAATCAAAAACTATCCGGGCGTGGTAGTGTGCACCTGTAGTTCCAGCTACCTGGAAGGCTGAGGTGGAAGGATCACCGGAGCCCAGCAGATTGAGGCTGCCATGGCCAGGAGTGTGCCACTGCACTCCAGCCTGGGCGACAGAGTGAGATTCCAACTAAAAAAAAAAAAACTCTCAACAATTAGGTATAGAAAGAATGTACCTTAACATAACAGCTGTATATAATAAACACACAGCTAACATACTGAACAGGACAAAGTTTAAAGCTTTCTAAGATCTGAAAAAAGACAAGGATGCCCACAGTCACCACTTCTACTCAACATAGTACTGGAAGTCCTAGTTAGAGCAATTAGGTGAGAGAAAAAAAAAATAAAAGGCATGCAAATAGAAAAGGAAGTCACACTGGCTTTGTTTGCAGGTGACATGATCTTATAGATAGAAAACCCTAAAGACACCACCAAAAAGCTGTCAAAATTCATAAACAAAACCATAAGTAGAAAGTTCCATGACATTGATCTAGGCAATGATTATTTTGGATATGCCCTTAAAAGCATAGGACAAAAACAAGCAGACGGGATTATATCAAACTAAAAATCTTCTACCCAGCAAAACAATCAATCAACAGTGAGAAGACAGCCTATAGAATGAGAATTTGCCAACTATACACCTGATAAGGAGTTAATACCCACAATATATAAGGAACTCAAACAACTCAATAGCACACATCAAATACCCAATGAAAACATGGGCAAAAGACCTAAATAGACATTTCTCAAAAGTAGGCATACAAATGGCCAATGGATTTATGAAAAAATACTCAACATTACTAATCATCAGGGAAATACAAATCAAAACCGCTATGAGGGATACTTCACTCCCACAAGAATGGCAATTGTCAAAAAAGACAGAAGACAAGTGTTGAGGAGTGGGGAAAAAAAACCCTTGCACAGTGACGGTGGGAGTGTAAGTTAGTATAGCCATTATGGAAAACAGTATGGAAGTTCCTTAAAAAATAAAAAGTAGGACTACCATGTGATCCAGCAGTCCCACTAGGTATATATCCAAAGGAAATGAAATCGGTATGTCAAAGAGATATCTGTACTCCTATGTTTACTGCAGCATATTCACAACAGCCAAGACATAGAATCAACTCGTGTCCATCCATAGATGGTTGAAGAAAATGCGGTATATATACACAGTGGAATTCTATTCAAGTGCTGAAAAAATAGGAAATCTTGTCATTTGAATGTAACTGGAGGACATTATATTAAGTGAACTAAGCCGGGCACAGAAAGATAAATATAGTATGATCTCACTCATGTGAAATCTAATAATGTTGATCTCATATAAGTTTAGAGTAGAATGCTGGTTACCAGATGCTGCGGTGGCTAGCGGGGAGAAGAGTTTGGGAGATGTTGGTCAAAGAATACATAATTACAGTTAAATAGGAATAATTTTAAGAGATCTGTTGTATAGCATGGTGATTATCGTTAATGAGATATGTTGTGTTCTTAAAAATGCAAGAAGAATGGATGTTAAGTGTTTTCAGCACAAAAGTGATAACTGTGGGGTAATGCCTTTGTTAATTTACTACATTTGACCATTTTATAAGGTTGATATATTTCAAAAATGAATATTTTGCATTATAAATTCACATAATTTTATATGTTAATTAAAAAGTAAATTTGAAAAATAAAATTAAAAAGCTGATAGAGCCTGTGTCTGAGGAAGTTCAGACACTGGGTTTACTAGACAAATATTTTAAATTAACTATTTAAAATATTTCCAGTGAGCTAAAGTGAATCCTGTACAAAGAACTAGTGAAAACCATGAGAATGACAGTATGTCAAATAATGAATGTCACTAAAGAGACAGAAACTTTAAAAAGGAAATAGAACTTCTGAAGTTGAAAGTTACTATTATTAAAGTGAAAAATTTACTAGAGAGGTTTAACAGTAGATTTGAGAAGGCAGAAGAATCAGAAAACTTTAATGTACGTCAGTTGAGATTACCCAGTTGAGGTACAGAAAGCAAAAAGAATAAAGAAAAATAAACAGAGTCTAAGAGACCTGTAGGACACCATTAGATATATTGGTATTCTTATAATCAGAGTCACTGAGGAAAATGGGAAGGAGGGCAGAAAAATGTTTGAGGAAATAATGGTTAAAAACTTCTCAAATTTGACAAAAGACCTGCATCAACACATCCAAGAAGCTCAAAGAAATCCAAGTGGAAAAACTCAAGATTCACATCAAGACGCATAATCAAAGTTTGGAAGCCAAAAGCAAAGAGGATCTTGAAAACTGCAAGTGAAATGAGACTCATTAAATATAAGGGGTCCTCAGTAAGAATGGGAAGCAATTTCTCATCAGAAACTAGGGGAGAAAAAGACAGTGGTCTGATTATATTTAAAGTGCTGCCGGGCGTGGTGGCTCACGCCTGTAATCTCAGCACTTTGGGAGGTGGAGGTGAGAGGATTGTCTGAGAAATTAAGATATTTCTGGATAAACAAAAACTGAGAAAGTTCTTTATTTTTCCTAGAAGAAATACTAAACGGAGTCTTTAAGGCTGAAATGAAAGGACACTAGACAGTAATTTGAATCCACAAAAATAAATAACACCAAAAAGGTAACTATATAGTTAAAGGCCTAACATCTAGGATCAACAAGGAACTCAAATGTGCCAAAAGGAAAAAAAACAAACAGCCCCTTTAAAAAGTGGACAAAAGACATGAATAGACATTTCTCAGAAGAGGATATATGGGCAGCCAACAGACACATGAAAAAGTGCTCAGCCTCACTCATCGTCAGAGAAATGCAAATCCAAACCACACTGAGATACCACCCAACCCCAGTAAGAATGGCCGTCATTAATAAAACAAACAACAACAGATGCTAGCAAGGATGCGGAGAAAAAGGAAAGCTTCTACACTGCTGGTGGGAATGCAAACTGGTGCAGCCTCTTTGGAAGACAGTGTGGCGATTTCTGAAAGAACTAGAAATTGACCTTCCATATGACCCAGCAATGCCCCTATTGGGAATATACTCAGAGGAACTCAATCATTCTACAAAAAAGAGACTTGCACATGCATATTTGTTGTATCTCTGTTCCCAATAGCAAAAACATGGAACCAGCCATGCTTTCCATTGAAAGCTGGACTGGATAAAAAAATGTGGTACAGATACACAATGGAATATTATGCAGCCATAAAGAAGGACAAACATACGGACTTCGTAGCAGCTTGGATGGATTTAGAGTCTATCATGCTCAGTGATCCATCACAGAAACAAAGAATAGAGTACCATATGTTCTCACTCATCAGCAGACCTCGAACAATTATCATAACGCTGTAAGAAAGGGATTGGCAGTAGTGAGAAACTGCCAGGGGAGAGGGGTTGGGATTGGCAGTTGAAGGAAACTGCCAGGGGAGGGAGGGGCACACCTCATCAACAAGGGTACCTGCATAATGAACATTTGTATACCTAACTCTGAAATAAACCACATTGAGATACCACCTAACCCCAGTAAGAATGGCCATCATTAATAAAACAAAAAACAACAGAGGCTGGCGAGGATGCGGAGAAAAGGGAATGCTTCTATACTGCTCTTGGGAATGCAAACTAGTTTTGTAGAAAGACTCACTTAAGATCCAAAGACAAAAGTAGGTTGAAAGTAAAAGAATGGAAAAAGACATTTTTTGCAAACAGGAGCCAAAAAGAGCTGGTGTTTATACTAATGTTAAACAAAATAATGTTTAAGATAAAAATTGTTACAGGAGGCAAAGGAGAACATTACATAATTATACATGTGTCAATCCAACTAGAGGATATAACAATCGGAACATATATGCACCTAACAAAAGACCTTCCAAAATATATGAAGCAAAAACTGACAGAATTGCAGGAAGAATTAGAAAGTTCAACAATAATAGTGGGAGATTTCAGCCTCCCACTTTCAATAAAAAATAGAACTAGACACAAAACTAAAAAAGGGAAATAGATGTTTGAACAACAGTATAAACCAACTACACCTAACAGACATAAAAAACATTTCACCTAGCAACAGTTGAATACACATTCTTCTCAAGTGCACATCAAACATTCTCCAGAGTAAACCATATGTTAATGTACAAAACAAGTCTCAATAAATTTTGAAAGATTGAAATCATACAAAGCACATTCTTCTATAAATGTGGAGTGAAATCTGAAGTCAATTACACAGAGAATTCACAAATATGTGGAAATTAAACAACATGCTCTTAAATAACCAGTGGGATAAAGAAGAAATCACAAGGGAAATTAGAAGATACTTTTGAGACTAATGAAAATTAAAACATGCCAAAATTAATGGGATGTAGTGAAAGTGGTGCTCACAGGGAAATTTATAGCTGTACACACCTACATTAAAAAAATACATATCTCAAATCAGTATCCTAACATTACGCATTAAGGAACTAGAAAAAGAACAAGCAAATCCAAAATAATCAGAAGAAAAGGAAATAATATTAAGTGGAGACAAAATAGTAGAAAAACAATAGAAAGCATCAAAGAAACTTGGTTTCTTGACAAGATCAATAAACTTAACATTCCTTTTGTTACACTGACACAGTGAAAACACAAAAATGTCTCAGAAAGAAATAGATATGTTCAAGTTTTCTACTTCATTTAAAATCTTACTACAAAGCTTCAGTAACCAAAACAGTGTAAAACTGGCATAAAGACAGATATACAGACCAATGAAATAGATGTGGCAGTCCAGAAATAAACCCGTATATCCATGGCCAATTGATTTTCAACATGGGTGCCAATGTCATTCAATGAGCAAAGAATAGTCTGTTCAATAAGTTGTACTTTGGCAACTGGATATCCAAATACAAAAGAGACATTGGACCTATACCTCCCACCATATTTAAGAATTAACTCTAAATAAATCAGCAACCTAAATATAAGAGCTAAAACTATAAATAACACTTAGAAGAAAACATGGTGTGAACCTTCGTGACATTGGATTTGGCAGTGGATTCTTACACACAACATCAAAAACACGAGTAACAAGAAAAAATATAGATACATTGGACTTTGTAAAAATGTTTAACTTTTTTTGCATCAAAAGACACCAAGAAAGTGAAAAGACAACCTATAAAATAGAAAATATTTGCAAACTATATACCTGATATGAGTCTAGTATGCAGACTATATGGAGAATTCTTATAACTCAACAACAAAAGATCAGCAACCCAAGTAAAAACAGGGTAAAATACTTGATCAGACATTTCTTCAAAGAAGACAAATGGCCAACAAGCACATGAAAAGATGCTCAATGTAATTAGCCATTTGGAAAATGCAGCCAAAGTTACTAGATACCATTTCACAATCTCTAGGTTGACCATAATAAAAAAAGTGGAAAATAAAAAGTGTTGGCAAAGATGTGGAAAAATTAGAACCTTTGGACATTGCTAGTAGAAATGTAAGTTGGTGCAGCAGCTGTGAACTAAATTTGGCAGTCCTTCAAAAAGTTAAACAGAGCTACCATATGACTTTGCAGTTCCATTTCTAGAATGGAAAGAAATTAAAAACAGGTACTCGAATACTTGTATGTGAATGTTCATAGCAGTATTATTCACAATAGCCCAAAGGTAGAAACAACCCGAATGTCCATCAACTAATTAATGAATAAAATCTAGTACAGTCGCCGGGCTCGGTGGCTCAGCCTGTAATCCCGCGCCTTTGGGAGGCTGAGGTGAGTGGATTGCCTGAGCCTGCGGGTTCGAGACCCGCCTGGGCAGCAAGACCTCATCCTACAATAAATAAAAAAAAATCAGCCGGGCATGATAGCGCATGCCTGTAATTCCGGCTACTTGGAAGGCTGAGACGGAAGGATCGCCAGAGCCCAGCAGGTTGAGGCTGCGGTGGCTGGGAGCAGCCACTGTACTCCAGTCTGGGTGACAGAGTGAGACTCCAACTCAAAAAAAAAAAAAAAATCTAGTGCAGTCATGTGTCACAGTTCAATGACAAATGGCAAATGTGAGGGTTGTCTTATGAGATTATACTAGAGCTGAAAAATTCCTATTAGTGACATCATAGCCATCATAATGGTATAGCATAATGTATTACTTGTGTTTGTGATGATGTTGGTGTAAACAAACCTAATGTACTGCCAGTATTATAAAAGTATAGCAGTGCAATTACTTAAAGTATGTAATACTTGATAATAATAAATGACAATGTTACTAGCTTCTGTATTTATTATACTTTTTAGTCATTATTTTAGAGTGTACCCCTACTTATAAAAAAAGTTAAGTGTAAATTAGCCTCAGGCCAGTCCTCCAAGGTGGTATTCCAGAAGAAATCGTTGTTATCATAAATAGCAGCTGTGTGTTATTGCTCCTGAAGACCTTCCAGTGGGACAAGATATAGAGGTGGAAAGTAATAAAATTGATTATCTTGACCATGTGTAGGCTTAGGCTAATGTGTGTGTTTTTGTCTTAGTTTTTACCAAAAGCGTTTACAAAGTGAAAAAAAATTAAAAACAAAAAAGTCTTATAGAATAAGGATATAACAAATGAAAATATTTTTGTACAGCTAGCTGTACAATGTGTATTTCAAGCTAAGTGTCAACAAATTTAAAAGAGTCACAAAATTTAAAAGTTTATAAAGTAAAAATTTTAGTCTACTAAGGTTAATTTATTATTGAAGGAAAACATTTTAAATAAATTTAGAGTAGCCTAAGTGTCTATAAAGACTACAGTAGTATATGATAATGTTCTAGGCCTTCACATTCACTCACTGACTCACCTAGAGCAACTTCCAGTCCTACAAACTCCATTCATGGTAGGTGCCCTATACCGTGTACCATTTTTATCTTTTATACCGTATTTTGCTGTACTTTTTACGTTGAGATAACAAAACATACTTGCCATTGTATTACAGCTGCCTGTAGTGTTCAATATAGCAACATGCTATATTTATTTGTAGCCTAGGAGCAAAAGACTATACCATGTAGCCTAGGCGTTTAGTGGGCTATACCCTCAAGGGTTGTGTAAGTAACTCTATGATACTCACACAACTAAGAAATTGCCTAATGACACATTTCTCAGAATGTGTCCCCATTGATATTGATAAGTGATGCATGACTGTACATCCATTCATTGAAATAGTCATAAAAAAGGAATAAAGTATGGAAGCATGCTACAATCTGGAAGGATCTTGAAAGCATGCCAAGTGAAAGAAGCCACCCAAAAAGTCACATATTGTATGATTTCATTCATAAGAAGTATCCAGAATAGCTAAATCCATAGAGGCAGAAAGCAGACTGGTGGTGGCATAGGCTGGAGGGATTGAAGAATGGCAAGTAACTGCTTAATGGGTACAGGGTTTTATTTTCGAGTGATGAAAATGTTTTTGAGCTAGATAGAGGTGGTCATACAAGATTGTGAATGTACTAAATGGCTCTGAATTATTCACTTTAAAAGAGTTAATTTTGTGTTATGTGAAATTCATCTCAATTTTAAAAAATGTATAAAGAAATTGAAAGGACATTTCTTCAAGGAAGATATATAAATAGCCAATGAGCTCATGAAAAACTGCCCTAAGTCATTAGTTTGCAGGGAAATGCATATAGCAGTCATAAAGAGATATGATCTCTCACACACTGCTACCCAATGCTATCTATAGAGTCAATGCAACCCCTATCAAAATTTCAATGATTTTTTTCACAGAAATAGGAAAAAATCCTAAAATTCTTATGAAACTACAAAAGTCCCTGAATAGCCAAAGCTGTCTTGAGAAAGAACAGAGCTGGAGAAATCATGCTACATGATTTTAAAGTATATGATAAAGTGTACTAATCAAAACAATATACTGGCATAAAAATAGACATACAGACTAATAGACAAAACAGAGAGCCCAGACATAAATCCATGCATGTGCAGTCAAGGTGCCAAGAATACACAATGGGAAAAGGACAATGTTCAATAAATGGTGTTAGGGAACTGAATCCTTATCTCACACATATACAAAAATCAACTCAAAATGAATTAAAGACTTAAACGTATGACCTGAAACTAAAACTACTAGAGGAAAAACTCCCTGACATTGGTCTTGGCAAAGATTTTGTGAATATGGCTCTAAAAAGCAAAAATAAACAAGTAGGGCTGTATCCAACTAAAATTTCTGCACGGCAAAGGAAACAGTGAATATAATGAAAAGGCAACCTATGGAATGAGAGAAGATATTTTCAACCTAAGTGTCCACTGATAAATGAATAGGTAAACAAAATGTGATAGTATATCCATGCAATGCAATATTATTCAACCTTAAAAAGGAAGGAAATTCTGTGATATGTTACAAAATGGATGAACTTTGAGTATGTAATGTTATTTAAAATACACTAGTCACAAAAAGACAAATACTATGATTCCACTTTTACGATGTACTTAGAGTAATCAAAATAAAAAAGACAGACAATAGAATGGTGGTTGGTTGCCAGGGGCTTGGGGGAGAGGGGAATGGGGACTTATTGTTTAATGGGTATAGAGTGCCAGTTTTACAAGATGAAGTTTTTACAGTTTTACAGATGTATGGTGGTGATGATTGCACAACATTGCTAATGTATTTAATACCACTGAGCTATATACACGTAAAAATAGTTGAGATGGCGAATTTATGTTGTAGGAAAAAACACCATACTGTAAAATGTCTTTTTACATTTAAATAAATCTTTACTATTAGTCAAAATAAAATAAGCACATAGATTTTTTTTTAATGGGTAAAAAAATGCTCTTAAATATGTTAAAAAAATTAAAAGACCCCACCTTCACCCAGTGTCTTCTGCGGATTAGTTTTTTTTCCCCCTCACAATTTTAATTTCTCCTTTTTTTCCCCCATATAATCTTCTCCTTCTTTAGCCAATTATGGTAATTTATGGTTTCCTAGGAAGTTGCCCATGTCATCTGTGTTTTCCATTGACGATATAGTTAGCTTATTTTTAAGATCTTTTATTTTCTTTGTAGCGCTTATCACTAATTTAAATTATATATTTGCTTGCTATTCATTACTTCTCCTCCCTCGCTTAGGTTGTTGTCTCCATGACTGGGAGTACCTTTTCTGTCTTGCATTTTGCTGTATCTAGAGCAAGGCCTGCCACATAGTAGCTATTCAGTAAATATTTGTTGAGTGAATGATTGTATGTGATCTGTTTGTATGCCCCCATTTCTTTCTCTTTTTTTGTATTGTATTTTTACTTTATTTTTTGCATTGAGGTGCAGCAACAAATATTGAGGCATAATAGACAAATACATTAAAATTGCATATATTTATGGTATACAACTTGATATTTTAACTTGATATGCAGCTACATTGTGAAAAAACATTACCTCCTGTCATTACTATATTTTTATTTTTTTCTTCCCAGTATATAATACAGTATTCTCAACTATGGTCATATTGCTGCACATGAGACCTAGAATTTTTGCATAACTTACACTTTGTACTCTTTGACTAACATCTTATATTCCCCTTCCTCCAAGCCCCTGACAACCACTATCTTCTTAGTGTTTGGTATGTCCCCATTTCTATTGCTAATACTGTTTATTGTGTTTTCTGTTTTTCCCATTGTTTTTTTTTGAATTTGAGTCTCACTATGTTACCCAGGCTGGAGTGCAGTGTGAGCACAGCTCACTACTGCCTCAACCTAGCAATCCTCCCACATCAGCCTCCCAAGTAGCTGGGACTACAGACATGTGCCACCACACCTAGCAATTTTTTTTTTTATTTTCTGCTATGTTGCCTAGGCTGGTCTTGAACTCCTGGGCTTAAACAAACCCACTGCCTTGGCTTCTCAAAATACTGAGATTACAGGTGTGAGCTACTGTGCTCAGCCTTTTTTTTCTTTTTGATTTGATTGCCAAGGACTTAATCTATTTAACTGGTCTTTTTAAAGAACCAGCTTTAGGTTTTCTTGATCACCTCAGTGTTTTATCTTTCCCTTTCAGTTTTTAGTTTCCACATTTCTCTCTTTAAAAATTTCTTCCTAGCCGGACTCGGTGGCTCAGCCTGTAATCCCACGCTTTGGGAGGCTGAGGTGAGTGGATTGCCTGAGCCCGCGGGTTCGAGACCCACCTGGGCAACTTGGCAAGACCTCATCTCTACAATAAATCAAAAACTAGCCGGGCGTGGTAGCATGCGCCTGTAGTTCCAGCTACTTGGAAGGCTGGGGCGGAAGGATCGCCCGAGCCCAGCAGGCTGAGACTGCGGTGGCCGAGAGCAGCCACTTCACTCCAGTCTGGGCGACAGAGTGAGACTCCAATTCAAAAAAAGAAAAAAAAATTTTTTACTTCCTTCTATTTTCTTTCTTTTTTTTTTATTGTTCTTATTTCATTGCTATGATTGTTATTCTAAATTATTGAGGTGAAAACCAACTTTAATTTCTGTCTTCCTGGTTTTCTAAATACTTTAAAGTTGTAAATTTACCTCCTCACTTTGGCCCCATGGGTTTTGATGTATATATAAGTACAGCAGTTCCAATGTTTTTTGTTTGATTACTTGTAAGTCATTTGTATTTTCTGTTTTTATTTTCTTTTCAACCCAAGAGTTATTTAGAAGTGCATTTAAAAATTTCCAGTTGGAAGAGGGATTGATAATATGTTAATTTTTTTTGTTTTGTTTTGGAGTTGGAGTCTCACTCCGTCACCCAGTCTAGAGTACAGTGGCACACTCACTGCCACCGCAGCCTTGACCTGCTAGGCTCCGGCGATCCTACCACCTCAGCCTTCCAAGTAGCTGGAACTACAGGTGCACCAATATCACATAGGCCATAATCAGTTACCATAATGTAGTATTAAAAATTAACATAGTATTGGCTGGGCTCGGTGGCCCAGCCTGTCAGCCCAGCACTTAGGGAGGCCGAGGCGAGAGGATTGCCTGAGCTTGCAGGTTCGAGACCAGCTTGGGAAACATGGTGAGACCACGTCTCTATAATAACATAAGAAAATTTAAATCTCCTGTGCTAGCCGGGCTCGGTGGCTCAGCCTGTAATCCCGTGCTTTGGGAGGCTGAGGTGAGTGGATTGCCTGAGCCCGCGGGTTCGAGACCTGCCTGGGCAACTTGGCAAGACCTCATCTCTACGATAAATCAAAAATCAGCCGGGCGTGGTAGCGCATGCCTGTAATTCCGGCTACTCGGAAGGCTGAGGTGGAAGGATCGCCGGAGCCCAGCGGGTCGAGGCTGCGGTGGCCAGGAGTGGCCACTGCACTCCAGTCTGGGCGACAGAGTGAGACTCCAACTCAAAAATAAAATAAAATCAAATAAAAATAAATAAATCTCCTGTGCAGCAGAGTGAGATTCCAACCCCCCCCAAAAAGAAGTTTATTGATCCTTGACTTAAAACTTAGTGTTTGTGACTTTTTCATATGGGTTGAAAATATGTGTATTTTCTCTTGGATCCAAGTTCCTTATATCCCTGATGGAATAACATAAGTTGTATTATACCAATCCTTATATCCTTCCTCATTGTTGGTGGCTTTAATTATAGATGTCTGAGAGAGATGTATATAAACTTCCTATCACAACTAAATTTGTTCACTTCTCATATTGTACTCAAGGTTACCTTTATATCCTTTGAAGTTTTTTTTTTGTGCATAGTGTATAAAGGTCATAACTATTATTTTTCTGCTGTTTTTCCTGCATACAGTATGAAATAGCACTCTGTGTCCTGTTTGTATATTTGTTTATTTTTGCATGCCTTGATTCTTTCACCCTAAAGAATATTATTGTTTCTGTCAGGATTAGGTTCAGCAGCATATATTAGAAAAAAATGTTAAACAAGAAACAAAATAGTTTATGGCTGGGTGTGGTGGCTTATGCCTGTAATCCCAGCATTTTGTGAGGCCCAGGCAGGAGTATTGCTTGAGCCTAGGAGTTTGAGACAAGTCTAGGCAATGTAGCGAGACCTTGTCTCTACAAAAAATAAAACAAATTTAGCTGGGCATGGGGGCATGCGCCTGTACTCCCAGCTACTCAGGAGGCTGAGGCGGCAAGATTGCTTGAGCCCAGGAGGTTGAGACTGTGGTGAGCCATGATCATATCACTGTCCTCCAGTCTGGGCAACAGAGTAAGACCCCAACTCAAAAAAAAAGTTACTTTAAACAAAGAAGATTATTTCTTTCTTGGGTAAGAGAAATCTGGAGATAGCTATCCCAGGGCTCTGCAATGTCATCTGGGACCCAGGCTCCTCTTCTGCTTCACCATCTTGGTATATGGTTTCCATCCTAAGGTCCCCTCGTGGTCCACGAGACTTCTGGAGCTCGAGCCAGCACATCTTCATTGAGGGCCAGAAGGAAGAGGAAAGGTAGGAGGGCAAAAAGGGGTCTGTACCCAGCTCAGCTGATTTCTAATAAGTGACCTTTTCAGAAGTCCCAGAAAACAATTCTACTTCTGTCTCATTGGCAGAATTTAGTCAGGTGACAATACCTAAGCTACCAAGGAGTCTGGCAAGTCTAGTTTTTAAACTTATAGGTAGGTCTGTCTTGGCTAAAAATTGGCATTGTGTTATCAAGGAGGAATGTGAGAATGGCAGCCAGTAATTTCTGCTGTCACCTGCTATAGTTCTTGTTAGTATTTGTTTGCCTCTTATAACTTTTCCTGATCCTTTATTTTCAGTCTTCCTCAGTTATTGTGTTTCAGGTATGCCTCTTGTAAACTACAGCAAGATCTTGAGCTATTTGGTTTTAGACAGTTGGAATATCTGCCTATTAATAAGTGAATGTGGCCGGACTTGGTGGCTCAGCTTATAATCCCAGCACTTTGGGAGGCCGAGGTGAGTGGATTGCCTAAGCCCGTGGGTTCGAGACCTGCCCAGGCAACTTGGCGAGACCTCGTCTCTACAATAAATCAAAAACTAGCTGGGCATGGTAGCACGGGCCTGTTGTTCCAGCTACTTGGAAGGCTGAGGCGGAAGGATCGCTGGAGCCCAGCAGATCTAGGCTGCAGTGGCCGGGAGCGTGCCACTGCACTCCAGCCTGGGTGACAGTGAGACTCTGACTCAAAAAAAAAAAAAAGTGAATGTAATGCATTCATTTTTTTATGATTGTTGGTGTGTGTGCGGCATTCTTGCCATTATCTTTTTTGCTTTCTGTTTGCCATGCTTTCGATTTCTTTTTTTCTTTCCTGCCATTTGTTGGACTATGATTTTTCTCAGAAATTGTCCTTACTGTATCAATTTTTTGGTTATTACTCTTAATGTTTCTTAAAGTTTCTATGTTGAAATTATTTCCCATTTACAGAAAAGTTGTAAGAATAGTACAAAGGATTTCTGTATATCCCTTATCTAGATTCCCTAGATGTCAGAATTTTGTCAAATTTCCATTATCTTTTTATCTCTTCATATGTATGCATATGTTTCCTGAACCATTTGAGAATAGGCATTTCCTTAGACATCACTTAAAGAATAAGGACATTCTCTTAGATAACCAGAATATAATTGTCGATATCATGAAATTAAAATCCATGCAATGTTATTATCTAATCCACAGGTAGTATTCAGATGCTATCATCAATTTTTCTAGTAATATCCCTTATAATAAAAGAAAAAAACCTTTATTCTGGTCCAGGATGCATATAATTGTCTTGACTCTTTAGTTTCTTTTGATCTGAAACAGTTCCTATGTCTTTTATGACTAACATTTTTGAAGACTACAGGCCAGTTATTTTGGGAAATGTCCCTAATTTTGGATCTGTTCATGTTTTATTATGATTAGATGCAGATTATACAATTTTGGCAAAAATACCATTGAGAAACAATGTTGGTTCTTCTTGGTGTTTTATATCCGGAGGCACATGATGTCAATTTTTTTCATTACTTGTGATTTTAACTTTGGCCATGTGCTTAAGGTAGTGTTGGGTAGGTTTTTCCACTTAAAGTTACTATTCTCTTTGAAATTAATAAATACAGTCAGTCCTTTATATGCATGGGGTCTGTAATCATTGATTCAACCAACTGTGGATCAAAAATACTCAAAAACAGTTGTGTCTGTACTGAACATGTATTGACTTTTTAATATATTGTATTAGGTATTATTAAGTAATTAGAGATAATTTAACATATATGGGATGATGAGCACAGGTTATATGCAAATACTGTGCTATTTTATATTACAGATTTGAGCATCCATGGATTCTGTTGTCTGTGGAGGTCCTGCAATGTTCTAATCCCATCATTCCTTTTACATTTACTAGTTGGCATTCGACTTCAAGAAAGAGCTTTATCTTCATCTTATTTGATTACTTATTCATATATTTATATTAGTGTGAACACCTGGATTCTCATTCAGTGGGTTTTAATCCATTACTGTTATTAGTTATTTTGAGGCATATATTATTTCAGAATCAGCTAGTGGAAGTTCCTCCTATGTTCTTTTGACATGTTCCCCTCCTTCGAGTACTACCTGATTTTCTGGCATAAGAATATGTTCCCGGTTTATCTCATTCTTTCCTCTACCCAACCTGGATTCACTACTTCTCTAAGGAGCCTTGATTCCTTTTTTTAAAAGAATAGCTTTATTGAGGTACAGTTGATACATGTGTAGCAACTATAAATGCTGCTGTATTAATTTTCAGTTTCCTATTCATTGCTAGTATATAAAAATGCAAATCATTTTTGTATGTTGGTCTTATATCCTACAACCTCACTGAATTCACTTAATTTTAGTAGCTTTTTTGAAGAGTTCATTAGATTATCTACAAATAATTCTGTCATCTGTGAATAAAGGCAGTTTCTCTTTTTCTAATCTAGATGCCTTCTGTTTATTTTTATTGCCATATTGCATCATTGGCCCCTCCAGTAAACTGTTGGATACAACTTGTGAGAGTGGTCATGGTAACTTTGTTCCTGGTCTTTGGAAAAGTCATTCGGTCTTTCACTATTAAGTATGATGTTGCCTAAAGATTTTTCATAGATTTCCTTCATTAACTTGAGGAAGTTTCCTTCTATTCCTAGTTTGCTAGTAATTTTTTTAAAAAATAGATGTTTGTTCAAATGTTTGTTCTGTATCTATGGAGATGATCATGTAGTAAACAGACTATAACTGTTACTATTGATTAATTATGTTGATGGATTTTTGAATATTAAGCCAACCTTTTATTCCTGGAATAAACCCCTGAGGTCATGATGAATTATCTATTTTCTATATTGTTGGATTTTTTTTTTCCAAGGATGATGGAGGTCTCACTCCATCACCCAGGCTAGAGTGCAGTGGCATGATCATAGCTCACTGCAACATCAAACTCCTGGGCTCAAGAGATCAACATCAAACTCCTGGGCTCAAGAGATCTTCTCACCATAGCCTCCCCAGTAGCTGGGACTACAAGCACATGCCACCATACCCAGCTAATTTTCTTATCCTTTTTTTTTTTTTTTTGTAGAGACAGAGTCTCACTATGTTGCCCAGGCTGGTCTCAAACTCCTGGGCTCAGCAATTGTCCTGCCTCAGCCTCCCAAAGTGCCAAAATTACAGATGTGAGTTACAATGCCTAGCCATATTGTTGAATTTGATTTACTAAAATTTTGTTCAGAATTTTTTCATCTGTATACATGAGGAATATTCATTTTTATTTTTAAAAATTATTTGTAAAGACAGGATCTCACTAAGTTGCCCAGGTTAGTCTTGAACTCCTGACCTTAAGTGATCCTCTTACCTTGGCCTCCCAATGTGCTAGAATTACAGGCATAAGGCACTCATGCCTGGTTAAGTTTTCTTTTCTTTTTTTAGTATTGATTTTCAATTTGTTTTATTTTAAAGATGTGGCTTTCGTATCAGAGAAATGCTGGCTTTAGGAAGTTATTTCTTCCCTAAGTGGTAGGCTCCACCTAGGAAGCCTTCTGCATCTAGAGTCTTGTTTGTGGGAAGTTTTTTTTTTTTATGCGTATTGTAGAGATGAGATCTCACCAAGTTGCCCAGGCAGGTCTCAAACCCTTGGACTCAGGCAATCCACTCACCTCAGCCTCCCAAAGGCATGGGATCTTCTTTTTTATATAAGTATCGTGTGCTATAAATTTCCTTCTAAGCACTGCTTTAGTTGTATAAATACTTTAAAATTTTCCTTTTGACTTTCTTACTGATCCCCAGGTTATTTAAAAGTGTTATTTAGTTTCTAAGTACTTTGGGATTTTCTTGATGATATCCTTCTGTTATTGACTTCTAATTTAATTCCACTGTGGTCAGAAAAAAAATACTACATGTGACCAGGCATGGTGGCTCATGCCTGTAATCTCACCACTTTGGGAGGCTGAGGTGGGAGGATCACTTGAGGCCAGGAGTTTGAGACCAGCCTGGACGACATAGCAAGACCTCATCTCTACAAAAAATTAGCTGGGTGTAGTGGTGCACATCTGTTGAGCCAGCTATTCACGAAGCTGAGGCAGGAGGATCGCTTGAGCCCAGTTCAGTGCTGCAGTGAGCTATAATTGCACCACTGCACTGCACTCTGGGCAACAGAGCAAGACCCTCTCTCTAAAAAAAATAAAATAAAATGCTTCATGTGACTTAAATCCTTTTAAAAATTGTCAAGAGTGTTTATGGCCCTGAATATGGTCTGTGTAGGTGAATTTTTTGTGTACACTTGAAAAGGATATGTATTCTGCTATCTCTTTTGAACATTGTTAGCGTGTTGTATCTTTTTACTTTTAACCTATCTGTGTCTTTGAGTTCAAAGTGGGGATTTTGTAGTTTACAGTTTTTAATCTAATTGAACAATCTCTGTCTTATTTACATCTTGCTGTTTGTTTTCTGTTTGTCGCATCTGATTTTCTTTTTTTTTTTTTCTTTTGAGTTGGAGTCTCACTCGGTCGCCCAGACTGGAGTGCAGTGGCCACTCCCGGCCCCCGCAGCCTCGACCTGCCGGGCTCCAGCGATCCTTCCGCCTCAGCCTTCCGAGTAGCCGGAATTATAGGCGCGCGCTACTGCGCCTGGCTGATTTTTTGATTTATTGCAGAGATGAGGTCTCGCTGTCTGTGGGCTCGGCAATCCACTCACCTCAGCCTCCCAAAGGCGCGGAATTACAGGCTGAGCCACCGAGCCCGGCTGGCATCTGATTTTCATTCACTTTTTCCTCTTCTGCCTTCTTTTGGGTGAATTAAGTAATTTTTATGATTCTGTTTTATCTCCTTTGTAGGTTAATTAGCTATAATTCATTGTTACGTTATTTTAGTGGATCAGATAATTGTGTGTTGGAGGTGTGCTTGAAGAACATCCTTTAATATTTTTCTTGTAGTGCGACTCTATAATTATCTTTTCAGTCAGTTTAAATAAGAAAATATATCTTTGTATTTGCCCATTTAGTTACCATTTCCTATGCTCATATCTTTGTTCCCATTCGTATCATTTCCTGATCCAAAATGTCAATAGTGCTGGTGATGTATTCTTTTGACTTTTGTGCATCATTGATGAGGCTACGTTGGGAGAAAGAAAAATATCTGGTGAGAAATAGGAGATAAAAATAACTAAATAGAAATTTTAGAACTGAAAAAATAATAACCAAGATTTTAAAACTCTCTAGATTAAAAGTAAGAAGACCACAGTAGAGATGACAGAGAAAAGAGTCAGTAAATTGAAGATAGATTAATAGAATTATCCATTCTAAACAACAGATGGGAAAAACAAAGACTAGGAAGAAAGGGGCAGAGTTTCAGAAACCTGTAGAAAAACAACAAAAGGTGGCAAAGGATAGGTATGTAAATCAATGGAATAGAATTGAGAGTCCATAAATAAACATATACATTTATGGTCAATTGGTTTTCAACACATGTGCCAAGATAATTCAACAAGGAACAAGATGACTATTCAACAAATGGTGCTGGGGCACCTGGATATCCACATGTGAAAGAATGAGGTTAGACCGCTATCCTTATCCAACGTGCAAAAATTAACTTACAATGGATCAACCACCTAATAGAAGAGTTAAAACAATAAAACCCTTAGAAGAAAATATAGTGGTAAATTTTCATGACCTTGAATTTGGCACAGGTTTCTTAGATGTGACATCAAAAGCATAAGGCACAAAGAAAAAAGATAAATTGAACTTGATAAAAATGAAAACCATGTGTGCATCAAATGAGGTTATCAAGAAGGTGAAAAAACAACCTACAGAATAGGAAAAAAATAGTGGCAAATTATATAAAGCAATCCCACCTCATCTGTGTAGGATTTGTTTCAAGAACCCCAGTGGAGGCCTGAAATTTTTTCCTGTGCATACGTACCTACGATACAGTTTAATTTATAAATTAGGCACAGTAAGAGATTAACAACAACAGTAATAAAATAGAATTGTTAACTATATCATTCACAATTTCAAGGACAGAAGATTTGTTTTAGCTATAAATCTTAGCAACCTCAGTATATGATATTTTCTCTTCCTTATTAAGTTGAGAATGTTCACATTTTCACTTAAAGGAAGAACTTCAGGGCTTCTCTTTGGCATATCCAAACTGCCAGCATTTGTATTCCTGAGCTTTGGGGCCATTATTAAGTAAAATCAGGGTTAATTGGACAAAAGCTCTGCAATACCATGACAGTCAACTTGATAAAACTGAAATGACTACTAAGTTACTAATTGGCAGGTAGTGTATAGTTTGAATCTCCTAGACAAAGGAATGATTTACTTCCCAGATGGGTTGGAACAGGATAGTGAAAGATTTTATCATGCTGCTCAGAAAGGTCTGCAATTTAAAACTTATGAATTGTTTATGTCTAGAATTTTCTGTTTAACACTTTTGAACATTGGTTGGCTGCAGGTAACTGAAACTACGGAAAATAAAACCAAGAATAAGGGGGAGGACAACATACATAATAATGTTATAGCATCCAGAATATGTAAAGAATTCTTATAATTCAACCATAAAACACAGTTTAATTTAAAAATAAGCATTCAATAAAGGACTAAAATTCCTAGCAAGTACAATTAGGCAAGAAAAAGAAATAAAAGGTATACAAATTGGAAAGGAAGATGTAAACTTATCTCTGTTCACAAATGGCATGTCTTATATTTCGAAACCCCACCAAAAAACTGTTAGAATAAACAAATTCAGTAAAGTTGCAGGATACAAAAGTCAACATATAACAATAAGTGTTTTTCCATATGCTAGCAATGAATAATCAGAAAAGGAAATTAAGAAAATCTGAGTTACAATAATATAAAGAAATAAAATATGTATGTGTAACTTTAACCAAGGAGGTGAAAGACTTATACATTCAAAACTACAAAATACTGCTGAAAGAAATTAAAGACACAAATAAATGGAAAGACATCTTGTTTTCATGGATTGGATAACTTAATATTGTTAAGATATCTTACTACTCAAAGCAGTCTACAGATTTAATGCAATCACTATCGGTATCCCAGTGTCATTTTGTTTATTTACAGAAATAGAAAAATCCATTCTAAGGTTCATATGGAATCTTTTTTTTTTTTGAGTTGGAGTCTCACTCTGTCGCCCAGACTGGAGTGCAGTGGCCGCTCCCGGCCACCTCAGCCTCGACCTGCTGGGCACCGGTGATCCCTCCGCTTCAGCCTTCCAAGTAGCTGGAACTACAGGTGCGCGCTACCACGCCCAGCTAATTTTTTATTTTATTGTAGAGATGAGGTCTCACCAAGTTGCCCAGGCAGGTCTCGAACCCATGGGCTCAGGCAATCCACTCACCTCAGCCTCCCAAAGTGCTGGGATTACAGGCTGAGCCACCGAGCCTGGCTCATATGGAATCTTAATGGACCGCAACTAGCCAAAACAATTTTGAAAAAGAACAAAGTTGGACAATTCACACTAACAGATTTCAAAAGTAACTACAAAGCTACAGTAATCAAAACAGTCTGATTCTGGCACAAAAACAGACAAAGAGACTCATGGAACAGAATAGTGAGCCCAGAATTAAACCCTCACATATAGGGTCAAATGAACTTCAACAGTGTTAAGACCACTAAATCAGGGGAAAAAATAGTTTCTTCAATAGATGGTGCTAGGAACACTGGATAATATTTGCATATAAAAGAAGGCAGTTGGACCGTTATCTTACACCATACACAAAAATTAACTCAAAATGGTTTAAATACCTAGGTATATGATTTAAAACTTAAAAACTCCTAGAAGGAAACATGGGGAAAATCTTCACAATATTGGATTTGACACTGATTTCTTGGGTATGACACCAAAAGCACAGCCAACAAAAGAAAAAATAGACAAGTGAGACTATGTCAAATTAAAAAACTTGTGCATCAGTGAAACAACAGAGTGAAAAGGCAATCTACAGAATGAGAGATAACATTTGCAAATCATATACTGTATCTGATAAGGAGTTAATATCCAGAACATAAAAAGAATTGCTACAACTCAATGAGAAAAAAATAAATTGCCTGATTTAAAAGTGGGAAAAATTTGAACACATATTTCTCCAGACATGTTATGCAAATGGCCAACAGGTAGATGAAAAAATGCTCAACATCAGTCGTTGTTAGAGAAATACAAATCAAAATCACAATGAGCTATTACCTGATACCTATTTGTATGACCATCATAAAAAAAATAAATTAGCAAGTGTTTGGTGGGGATATAGAAGTTGAAATACTTGTGAGAATGTAAGATGGTATAACATCTATGGAAAACAGTATGAAGGTTCTTTAAAAAGTTAAAAATAGGTTTATTTATTTTAAGAGTTGGGTCTTGCTCTGTCACTCAGAGTAGAGTGCAATGGCACAATCATGGCTTACTGCAGCCTCGAACTCCTGGCTCAAAGGATCCTCCCTCCTCAGCCTCCTGAGTAGTTAGGACTACAAGAACATGCCACCATGCCCAGCTGCTAATTTTTTTAAAAACGTGTGTGTGTGTGTGTGTGTGTGTGTGTGTGTGTGTGTGTGTGTGTATGTAGATGGTGTCTCACTGTATTGCACAGGCTGGTCTTGAACTCCTAACTGCACGTAATCCTCCTGCTTTGCCCTCCCAAAACACTGGGATTGTAAGTTTGAGCCACCATGCCTGGCCAACAAACTAAAAATAGATTTATTATATGATCTGACAATTTCATTTCTGAGTGTATGTCTGAAAGAATTGAAAGCAAGATCTCAAAGAGATATTTGCACACCCATGTTCATAGCAGCATTATTCATAAGAACCAAGAGGTGAATATAACTCAAATGTCTATCAGTGGTTGCATTGATAAATAAGACTCTGGAGATGTTTATACAACAATGTGAATATATTTAGTAATCTAACATATGCACACTTAAAATGGTTAAGATGGTAAATTTTATGTGTTTTTGCACCACAATTAAAAATAAAATTTTTTTTTAAAAAAGGATGGAAGAGAAAATAAAACAAAAGCAAAGACTACTAAAATCAGGAATAAAAGAAATTACAAGGATTATAAGGCAATACAATGAATACGTCAATGAAGAAGATAACTTAGATGAAATGGAGTAATTCTTAAAAAGACAAAAACTAAACTGACTGAAGAGGAAATAGAAAATCTGAATATACCTACAACATGTAAAGAAATTGAGTTAGTAATCAACAAACTTCCAACAAAGAAAAGCCCAGGGTCAGGTGGCTTCACTGTGGCAAATTTTACCAAATGTTTAAAGTAAAATAAATACTAAATACATTAATACTAATCCTTTACAATTTGTTGTACAAAATAGAAAAGAAGAGCATGCTTACCAACATTTTCTGTGTGGCCAGTATTACCATATCACCATAAGCAGATAGGGAAATTCGGGAAAAGAAACTGGAAGCTTTATGAACATAAATGTAGAATTTCTCAGCAAAATACTAGCAAATCAAATGCAGTAACATATAAAATGGATTAAATACCACAACCAAGGATGCTTGACATCAGGGTATTAAATAATGAAATATAGCACATTAATAGAAAAGAGCAAAAATCACATCATCCCAAATAGATACAAGATAAGCATCTGACAAAATTCAACACCCTTTAGCGATGAACGAACCAATAAACCAAGAGTAGAAAAGAACTTCCTCAGCCAAATAAAGAGCAGTTGTAAATAACTCTCACCCAAAATCATACTTATTGCTGAGAGGCTGAATGTTTTCTCTAAGATCAGTAGTAAAGCAAGGATGTCCACTTACCACTCTTATTCAGGGTAGTACTCAAAGTCTTAGCCAGTTTAATAAGGCTTAAAGCATACAAAAGGCATAGATTGGAAAGGAAGAAATACTCTCTATACACAACATGACTGTATGATTTTTTTTTTTTTTTTTTTTTGAGTTGGAATCTCACTCTGTCACGTAGACTGGAGTGCAGTGGCCGCTCCCAGCTACTGCAGCCTCAACCTGCTGGACTCCAGTGATCCTACCACCTCAGCCTTCCAAGTAGCTGGAACTATACCACACCCGGCTAATTTTTGATTTTATTGTAGAGATGAGGTCTCGCCAAGTTGCCCAGGCGGGTCTTGAACCCGCGGGCTCAGGCAATCCACTCACCTCAGCCTCCCAAAGCGCTGGGATTACAGGCTGAGCCACCGAGCCCGGCTGATTGTATGATTTTTAGCAAGGTCATAGAATACAAGATTAACACACAAAAACATCAATTCTGTTTCTGAATGGTAGCCATCAACATTTGTAAGCCAAAGGTTTTAGTAGTACTATTTAAAATATCTCTCTCCAAAATGAAATACCTAGGTATGAACCTAACAAAATATGAACAGGAATCTTGCTGAACAACTAAAAATACATATGAGTAAAATCAAAGAAGACCTAAACAAACAGAAAGACATACTATTTTTATGAACTGGAAGACTCAGAGTGGCAAAGACATCAATTCTCCCCAAATCTACAGGTATAATAACAATCAAATTCCCAGCATAATTTTTTGAGGATATAGACTTACTAATTCCAAAATTTTATGGAAGAGCACAATAACCCTAATAGATAAAAGGATTTTAAGAAACAAAAATAATTTGGAGGCATCACATTACTGGATGTTGACTTACTATTAAACTACAATAATCAAGACAGGTAGTATTGGTGGGGGGATCAGAGATCAAGGGAACAGAATACAGATTGCAGAAATATACCCCCAAAATATTGAAGGCCATGTGAAGACAGATACAGAGATGGGAGTTATGCTGCCTTAAACTAAGAATGACAGCTAGATTTTAGACTCTGGTCTTCAGAACTATCAGAGAATGAATGTCTGTTTTAAGCCACCAAGTTTGTGGTAGTTCTTTTTGACAGCTCCAGGAAACATAGATTTTGATACTGACAGTGGAGTGCTGCTGTAACAAATACCCCCCCCAAATGTGCAAATGGCTTTGGAATTGAGTAATCGGAAAAACCACTTGAATAATGAATAATGGAAGAATTTTGACAAGCATAATAGAAAAAGCCTAATTGCCTTGACGAGAGTGTTCATAGAAATATGGGTGTTGAAGGAGATTCTGGTGAAGGCTTGAAAGGAAGTGAGAAGTACAGTAAAGAAATAGATTCTGCTGGGCTCGGTGGCTCAGCCTGTCATCCCGCGCCTTTGGGAGGCTGAGGTGAGCGGATTGCCTGAGCCCGCGTGTTGGAGACCCGCCTGGGCACGAGACCTCATCTCTACAATAAATCAAAAAATCAGCCGGGCGTGGTAGCGCATGCCTGTAATTCCGGCTACTCGGAAGGCTGAGGCGGAAGGATCGCCGGAGCCCAGCAGGTCGAGGCTGCGGTGACCCGGAGCGGCCACTGCACCCCAGTCTGGGCGACAGAGTGAGACTCCAACTCAAAAAAAAAAAAAAAAAAAAAGAAATAGATTCTGCTACCTTAGAGAATACAAAATATTTTTAGAAATATGAATGTTAAAGGTAATTCTGGTGAGGTCTCAGAACGAAATAAGGAACGTTATTGGAAATTAGTGGAAAAGTGATTTTGTTATAAAGTGGTAGAAAGTTTGGCTTAATTAGTTCTAGTGTTGGAAAGTATAACTTGTAAGTGATGAACTTAGATATTACTTTGGGAAATCAAGCAAAGTGTTGAAGGTGAGAACTGGTTTCTCCTTGCTGCTTATATTATAGTAAAGTGTCAGAGGAAAGAGATAAAGTAAGGGATGAACTGCTGAGCAAAAAAAGAACCAGCACTTGATTACTTGGGAGGTTTGCAGCCTATCCAGACTGCAAAGGATGCTAAAAATAAGAAATTCATTGTTGGAAAAGAATGCTCTGGAGAGAAGGCCAAGGGTGCAGTCTGACTTCCTTTTACTGAAGAGATTCTGTGCGTGACTCATAATTCCACTCAGCTATCTTTTTTTTTGAGTTGGAGTCTCACTCTGTTGCCCAGGCTGGAGTGCAGTGGCATGCTCATGGCCACTGCAGCCTCGACCTGCTGGGCTCCGGCAATCCTTCCACCTTAGCCTTCCAAGTAGCTGGAGCTATAGGTGTGTGGTAACACGCCTGGCTAATTTTGCTTTTTAACTTTAAAATTTTTTTAATTTTAAAATTGTGGGGTACATTTCAGGGTTAGGTATACAAATATTCATTGTGCAAGTACCCTTGTTGACGAGGTGTGGCCCCGTTTCCCCAAGGAGATTTCCACTACTGTCAATCCCACTTCCCCACTCCCCCATCCCCCTGCAGTTTCCCTGCTACTGTCCATCCTTTTCTTATAGTATTGAGGTAGTTGTTCAAGGTCCACTTAAGAGTGAGGACATGTGATACTCAGTTCTTTGTTTCTGTGAGAGATCACTCAGTATTATAGACTCTAAGTCCATCCAGGTTGCTGCAAAGTTCATGATTTTGTTGTTGTTTTTTTTGAGTTGGAGTTTCACTCTGTTGCCCAGACTGGAGTGCAGTGGCCGCTCCCGGCCACCGCAGCCTCGACCTGCTGGGCTCCAGCGATCCTTCCGCCTCAGCCTTCCAAGTAGCCGGAACTACAGGCGTGCGCTACCATGCCCGGCTGATTTTTTGATTTATTGTAGAGAAGAGGTCTCGCTACCCAGGCGGGTCTCGAACCTGCGGGCTCAGGCACTCCACTCACCTCAGCCTCCCAAAGGCGCGGGATTACAGGCTGAGCCACTGAGCACGGCTGAACCTTCTTTTCTAATGCCATGGGTCCACTTGACATACACAGGAGATCCGCAAGGTTTTTGACAGTGCTTTGTAATCAGAAATACTGCCAAGTTGGTCTAAAGGAGACAGAGACAGGATAAACTGAAGGAAGGCCATTAAACTTCTGGGGTTCTGCAGGCAGAAAATGGACTAACGGAGCTACTTGGTTGCAAATATGTGCTACCCTTCGAGAAATATATAATGACTGTGAAGGCAGAGCCAGTGTGGGTGCAGAGGGAGATGGAGCCACTGCTACAGATACAGAGGGTGACAGAGCCTCTGCTGCAGATACAGAAGATAACCAAACCGTGGCCATGGATACAGAGCCACTGCCATAGATGCATAGCATGGTGGGGCACCACTGCAGGCACAGAGCATGATTGAGCCACTATTGCTGGTGCAGAGGGCACCTGAGCTGCCACCATAGGTGCAAAAGACAGAGACAACCACCAGAGTCAATTATTCTCAGACCTTGAATCCTAATGATGTTGAAGTCATAATTTGTTTTCTAGTTTCATAGGTCTATAGATGGAAAGGAATTTTGCCCCAGGATGAATCATACTCAAAGTGTCAGCCATACCTGATTCAGATAATTTAGAAAATAAAATTTGGGAGTTTTTGAGCTGATGATATTTAGATAAGTTTTTAGATTTGTAGTTGATGCTGCATTGGGTTAAGTCTTTTGAAAGTATGGAGATGAGCTGAATATATTTTGCATGTCGGATAGACATTAATTTAGTGGGTCTGGAAGGTAAACTGCAGTTTGAATGGTGGCCCTTCAAAAGATATGTTCACATGGAACCTGTGAATAAGACCTTATTTGGAAAAGGGTCTTTATAGATGTAATTAAGGATCTCAAGGTAAGATCATCCTAGATTAGATATCTTGAAGGACAAGTGTCTTAGGAGACAGGAGGAGAACACAGAGAAGACCACATGAAAATGGAGGTAGAGATTGGATTTATGCTGCCACAAGCCGAGGAACAGTTGGAGCCACCAGAAAATGGAAGAGGCAAAGAAGTATTCTCCATTAGAGCTTTCAGTGGGAGTGTAGAAGCCCTGTGATACCTTGATTTTGAACTGCTGACATCCAGAGCTATGAGAATAAAATGAAAAACTTTTGAAAAGCAGGGAACATAATGGCAAACTGCCACATATTCAATAAAACAACTTGCATCCAGAATATTTGAAAATCTCTGAAAAAGCAACAATAAGAAAATAAGCAACCCAATTAAAAGCCTGGGACAAAAAATTCACCAAAGACGATATAAGGATGGCAAATAAAAACAAATGAAAATTTTTTTGATTTAAAAAAACCCAGCATTATTAACCATTAAGGATATAAATTAAAATCACAAGTAGACATCACTAGACACCTATTAGAATGAGTTACGTTTTTTAAAAAAATGATCAGGATACAGAACAATTGGAACTGTCATATACTGGTGGAGATACAAAATGATATAGCTATTCTGGAAAACTGGCATGAAGTTAAATATCTCCTTACCATATAAACCAGCAATCCCTCCACTGGACAGTTACATTAGAGAAATGAAGACTTATTTTCATGCAGAAAATCTGCTCATGTATATGGCTGTACTTGTTAAAAATGGGAAACAGCCTAAATATTTTTCAGTAGGTGAAAAGATAAGATAAACTGTTATACAACCATGTGCTTATAGTGGTTTTCATTCTGTTCTGGAGTTCTGTGCAAAGTTCTTTGAAGAATTTTGAATGTTTCTGGTAGTGAAGCTCTCCAAATTAATTTTGTCTACTTTCTTTCTTTTTTTCCCCTGAAAATGTCTGGTTCACCTTTATATAGAATTCTGGGGTTGACAACTTCTGTGTATATTAAAGATGCCATCCCATTGTCTTCCAGCCTTCACTGGTTCTGATGAAAAGTCAACCATTATTCTTACCATCTTATTGCTCCCTTATCTGTAATATGTCTTTTATTCTGTTAGCTGCTACAATGTGCCTGTGTTAATTTACTTCGTTCATATTGCTTGTGATTGGCTGAGATTGTGAATATGTAGGTATGAGTCAGTTTTTGGAGAATTCTTAGCTACTATCTTTTCAGACATTCTCTCTCTGCTCTACTTGTGGGCTCTAATTATACATAAATTAGAATAATTGATACTGCCTCACAGTTCTGTCACACTCCAGTCTGTTATTTTTGTTTGTTTGTTTGTTTGTTTTTGTTGGAGTCTCACTCGGTCGCCCAGACTGGAGTGCAGTGGCTGCTCCCGGCCACCACAGCCTCGACCTGCTGGGCTCCAGCGATCCTTCCGCCTCAGCCTTCCGAGGAGCCGGAATTACAGGCATGCGCTACCACGCCCAGCTAATTTTTTGATTTATTGTAGAGATGAGGTCTCGCTGCCCAGGCGGGTCTCGAACCCGCGGGCTCAGGCAATCCACTCACCTCAGCCTCCCAAAGGCGCGGGATTACAGGCTGAGCCACCGAGCCCGGCTCAGTCTGTTATTTTATTCTCTCTCTTTTTTTAACTCTTTGCCTCATGTAGCGTATATTTTATTGACCTGTCTTTGTGCTCATTCTGCTATGCTCAGTCTTTCTTTTAGCCTTTCCAATGGTTTATTTTTGAGTTTTACAATATTCATTTATAAAATTTTTTAATTTTACAAAAAATCTTTTAAAATTTAATTGTGGTTAAAAAAACACAAAATTTATCATCTTAACCATTTTAAGTATACAGTTCAGTAATGTCAAGTATATTTGCATTGTTATGAAGCAGATCTCCAAAACCTTTTCGTCCTGCAGAGTGGAAACTCTATACCCATCAAACAACTCCCCTTTATTCCCTCCTTGCAGCCCCTGCTCACCACCATTCTACTTTATATATCTATGAATTTGATACATCAGATACCTCATTTAAGTAAGAAAACACTATATTTGTCTTTTTGTGAATAGCTTGTTTCACTTAGCAAATAATCTCAGGGTTCCTTCTCATGTTGTAGCCTGTAACAGGATTTCCTTCATTTTTAAGGTTACGTAGCATTCATTATATGTTATATGTTAGTTTCATTTATCCATTCATTCATTAACATACATTTGGGTTGCTTTCACCTCTTGACTATTATAAATCATGCTCTGAATATGGGTGTGTAAATATCTCGTTGAGATCCTGCTTTCTTTTTTTTTTAACTTTTAATTATTTTGAAGATGTGGGGTACAATTCAGGGCTAGGTATACAGATGTTCATTATGCAGGTGCCTTGCTGATGAGGTGTGCTCCCCCCTCCCCAGGCAGATTCCCACTACTGCCAATCCCGCTTCCCTGCCCGCCTCCCAGCAGATTCCTGCTACTGCCAATCATTTTCTTATAGTATTGCAATAATTGTTCAAGATCCACTTATAAAATCCTGCTTTCAGTACCCAGAAGTGGGATTGATGGATCATATATTAGGTCGATTTTTAATTTTTTAAACAAACTGTATACTGTTTTTCATAAAGGTTGCACCATTTTACAGTATCAACAATAACATATAAGGGTTCCAACTCCTCCATTTTTCTGTCAACACTTGTTATTTTCCGATTATTTATTTATTTATTTTTATTTTTTATTTGTTTTGAGTTGGAGTCTCACTCTGTCGCCCAGACTGGAGTGCAGTGGCTGCTCCCGGCCACCGCAGCCTCGACCTGCTGGGCTCCGGCCATCCTTCCGCCTCAGCCTTCTGAGTAGCCGGAATTACAGGCGCACGCTACCACGCCCGGCTGATTTTTTTGATTTATTGTAGAGATGAGGTCTCGCTGCCCAGGCGGGTCTCGAACCCGCGGGCTCAGGCAATCCACTCACCTCAGCCTCCCAAAGGCGCGGGATTACAGGCTGAGCCACCGAGCCCGGCTTATTTTCTGATTTTTTAAAATAGTAGCTGTCATAATGGGTGTGAAGTGATATCTCATTGTGGTTTTGATTTGCATTTCTCTGATGATTAGTGATGTCGAACACCCTTTCATATGGTTGTTGGCCAATTGTAAATCATTTTCAGAGAAATATTGATTAAAGTTCTTTGCCTATTTTAAAATCAGATTTTTTTTTTGATGATAGTAGTTTGTTATATAGTCTGGATATTAACCTTGTGATTTACAAATATTTTCTCCCATTCAATACATTGCCTTTTCACTTAGTTCACTGTTTCTTTTTGGTGCACAGAAGTTTTTTAGTTTTATGTAGTCACTCAGAAATGGTTTGTAGTTTTTACTGTATAAAGAAGTCTTTCACCTCCTTGGTTAATTCTTAAGTATTTAACACTTTTTGATACTGTTGCAAGTAGAATTATTTTATTAATTTCATTTTTGGATTGTTATTGTACAGAACTACAACTGATTTTTGCATATCGATTTTGTATCCTGCTGCTTTACTGAGTTTATTTGTTAGTTTTGACAGTTGTTTTGTGGAATCCTTAGGGTTTTTTTACATATAAGATTATGTCATTTGTGAGCAAAGATGATTTTATGTCTTTCTTTTCAATTTAGTTGCCTTTTATTTCTTTTTCTTGTTTAACTGCTCTGGCCATGACTTCCAAAACTATGCTGAATGGAATTGGCAAGAGAAGGCATCCTTGTCCCTGATTTTAGAAGAAAAGCTTTCAGTTTTTCACCATTGTCTCTGATGTTAGCTATGGGCTTTTCTATATAGCCCTTGTTATGTGAGATGGTTTCCTTCTACTCTTATTTTGTTAAATGTTTTTGTTGTTGTTGCTGTTTTTTCTTTTCTTTTATTCCTTCGAGTCTCACTCTGTCACCCAGGCAGGAATGCAGTGGCCCAGTCACGGCTCACCACAGCCTTGACCTCCTGGGCTCAGGCAGTTCTTCTGCCTCAGCCCCCTGAGTAACTGGGACTTACAGGTGACACCAACCCCAGCTACTTTTAAAAATTTTTTTGTAGAAGCCAGGTCTTGCTATGTTATGTAGGCTGGTCTTAAGCTCCTGGGCTCAAGTAATCTCCCACCTTGGCCTCCCAAAGTGCTGGGATTATAGGCCTGAGCCACTGGGCCCAGCTTTGTTAAATGTTTTTATTATGAAAGAATGTTGAATCTTGTCCACTGTTTTTTTGCACACCAGCTGAGATAATCACGTAGTTTTTGTCTTTGATTTTCAAGATGTTTAAACATATTTGCATTCCAGGAATAAATCTTACTTGGTCATGATATATTATCTTTTTAATGTGCTGTTGAATTTGGTTTGCCACTATCTTGTTGAAATTTTTAAATCTATATTCATCAGGGATATTTGTGTATAGTTTTCTTTTCTTGTAGTATCTTTGTCTAGCTTGTCATCAGGGTAATTATGGCCTCATAGAATGGCTTGGAAATTACCCTTTAATTAAATATTTGAAAAAGTTTGAGGAGGTTTGCTGTTAATTCTCCTTTAAATATTCAGCAGAAGTTTTCAGTGAAGCTATCTACTCTTGGGCTTTTCTTTATTGATAAGGTTTTTGATTACTGATTCAGTCTTCTACTTGTTACCGGTTTGCTCAGATTTTCTATTTCTTTATGATTCAGTCTTGCTATGTGTATGTTTCTAGAAATTTATCCTTTTCTTCTAGGTGATCCAATTTGTTTATTTACAATTGTTTATAATATTATCTTATAATCCTTTTTATTTTTGATTTTAGTTGTTCTTTCTTTTTTTCTTAGTCTAGCTAAGAGGTTGCTAATTTTGCTGATCTTTTTTCTTTTTTAAAGCCAACTTTTAGTTTCATTTTTTTCTATCAACTTTCTATTCTTGATTTCTTTATTGTTTTCTCTAATCTTTATTATTTTGCTTTCTGCTAGCTTTAGGTTTAGTTTGTTCATTGTTTTCTATTGTTTTGAGGTATAAAATTAGTTTGTTGATTTGAGATATTTCTTCTTTTTATAATGCACATGTTCATAGCAAGAAAAGCAGTGCTGAACTTCCCTCTTTGTGCTTGTGTGTGTGTGTGTGTGTTGGAGTCTCAGTCTGTCACCCTGATTGTATGTGTTTTTTTTAGGTCCAGTTGGTTAAATAGTGTTGTTCAAGTCCTCTGTTTCCTTATTTCTCCCTTCAATTCTGTCCTAGTTTGCTTAATATGTTTAGGAGCCCTGATGCTTGCTGCATAAATATTTAGAATTGTCCTATCTAAATATTGACCCTTCTATAATGTCCTTATTTGTCCCTTATAACAGCCTTTTATTTAAAGTTTGTTTTTTTCTGATATTAATATAGATATACCTACTCTCTTGGTAACCATTTTTATGGGATTTTTAAAATCTTTTCATTTTCAATCCATAAAGTTAGTTTATTATAGACAGCCATAGAATTGAATCCTGTTTAGTGGTCACTATTGCAATTACATAAAACATCTTAATGGTATAATATTCCATTCTATTGATAACACATTAATTTTAATTGCATGCAAAAATTCTATATAGCTTCACACCCACTTTGTGTTACCGATGTTGCAAATTAAATCCTTATGTGTTGTGTACCAAATAACATAACATAGATTTATGATTTTTAAAAATCTTTTTCATTTAAATTTTGTTTTTTTAATTTTAATTTATTTCCAAGTAGCTTCATTTATTCAAGTATTCTTTCTGTCTTGGCTTTTTTTTTTTTTTTTTTTGAGTTGGAGTCTCACTCGGTCGCCCAGACTGGAGTGCAGTGGCCACCGCAGCCTTGACCTGCTGGGCTCCGGCGATCCTTCCGCCTCAGCCTTCCGAGTAGCCAGAATTACAGGCATGTGCTACTACGCCCGGCTGATTTTTTGATTTATTGTAGAGATGAGGTCTCGCTGCCCAGGCGGGTCTCGAACCCGCGGGCTCAGGCAATCCACTCACCTCAGCCTCCCAAAGGCGCAGGATTACAGGCTGAGCCACCGAGCCCGGCTGTCTTGGTTTTTTGAAAAAAAGTTTACAAACTATAAAATTCATCCATTTAACATGTATAGTTCTACAATTTGTGTTTTCACAGATATGTACAACCATCACCACAGTCAATTTTAGAACATTTTCATCATGTTGAAAAGAAGCCCCATACTCTTTAATTATTGCCTACCTAGCCACTGCACCCCCACCTCATATCCCTAAGCAATCAACTTTCTGTCTCCATAGATTTCTCTAGTCTAGAATTCCGTATGAATGAGATCACATAGTATCAGATCTTTTGTAACTGATTGCTTTTACTTAGCATAATTTTTTAAGGCTCATTCATGTTATAGCATGTATCAGTACTTCATTCCTTTTTATGGCTGAATCATATTCCATTATATGGATATACCACCTTTTAAAAATCTATTCATCTGCTGATAGATACTTGGGTTACGACTTTTCAACTATTATGAATAATACAGCTACAGTCATTTGTGTAACAGTTTCTGTCTGGATATACATTTTCATTTCTCTTGGGTATATAGCTAGGAGTGGAATTAGTGAATACTATGGTAACTCTATGTTCATTATTTGAGGAGCTGCCAGACTGTTTTTCAAAGTGGGTGCATCATTATACATTCCCACTTAGCAGTGTATAGGGGTTCTAATTTCTTCACATCCTTGCCAGTACTTGTTTACTATCTGAGTTTTTTATTCATCCTAGTGAGTGGGGAGTGGCATCTCATTGTGGCTTTGGTTTGCATTTCCCAGGTGGCAACTAATGTTGAGTAATCTTTCATGCACTTATTGGCTATTTATATATCTTTGGAGAAATGTCTATTCAGAGTCTTTGTCCATTTTTTCCTATTTTTTAAATTTTAGGTTAAGGAGTACATGTGCAAGTTTGTTACATGGGTACTGTTATGTGATGGGGAGGTTTGGGATTCTGTTGAACCCACCAGCCAAATAGTGAGTATGGTACCCAATAGGTAGTTTTTCTACCCTTGCACCCTACCACATCTCCCTTTTAGGGGTCCCCAGTGTCTGTTGTTCCCATCTTTATGTCCATGTGTACCCAGTGTTTGGCTCCGACTTATAAGTGAGAATATGTAGTATTCAGTTTTCTGTGTCTGTGTTAATCCTCTCTGAATGATGGCCTCAGCTGCATCCATGTTGCTGCAAAGGACATGATTTAATTCTTTATTATGACTGCATAATATTCCATGGTGTATATAGTACCGCACTTTCTTTATCCAATCCATTGTTGAAGTACATCTAGGTTGGTTCCATGTCTTTGCTATTGTGAATAGTACTGCAATAAACATATGAGTGTAGATGTCTTTTCTGTAGAACAATTGATGCTCCTTTGAGTGTATACCCAGTAGTGGGATTGCTGGGTCAAATGCAAATCTTTTTTTTTTTTTTTTTTTGACAGAGTCTTTCTGTTACCCAGGCTGGAGTGCAGTAGCATGATCCTGGCTCACTGTAACCTCAACCTCCTGGGCTCAAGCAATCTTCCCACCTCAGCCTCCCAAGTAACTGAGACTACAGGCATGCACTACCATGCCCAGCTAATTTTTGTATTTTTTTGTACAGACAGGGTCTCACTATGTTGCCCAGATTGATCTTGAACTCCTGGGCTTAAACAATTTTCCTGCCTTGGCTTCCTGAAGTGCTGAGATTACAGACATGAGCCACTGCACCTGGCCATTTTTTTTTTTGGTTTTTAGTTCTTTGAGAAATCTCCAAACTGTTTTCCACAAGGGCCTAACAAGCTTACATTCCCACCAACAGTGTATGAGTATTCCCTTTTCTCCATAAGCTTGCCAACATCTGTTGTTGTTGTTGTTGTTTTACTTATTCATGTGAGATGGTATCTCATTGTAACTTCTATTTGCAGTTTATTGACGATCAGTGATGTTGAGCATATTTTCGTATGTTCGCTTGACCATTAGTATGTCTTCTTTTAAGAAGTGTCTATTCATGTCTTTTACCTACTTTTTTATGTTTTTTTTTTCATTTTCCTAGTAAATGTGTTGACAAGAAATAAATTCTAGCTATTAGCCCTTTGTCAGATACATACCTTGCAAATATATTCTCCCATTCTGTTAGGTTGTCTGTTTACTCTGTTGATAGTTTATTGTGCTGTGCAGAAGTCCTTTAGTATAATTTTTACTTTAAAAATTATTTTTAGTTATTATGGATACATAATAGTTATACATATTTATGGGGTGCATGTGCTATTTTGATACAAGGTGTAATGATCAAATCAGGGCAACTGGTATATTTATCACTTCAAGCATTTGTCATTTCTTTGTGTTAGAAACATTCCAATTCCACTCTTTTCATCATTTTGAAATATACAATAAATTGTTGGTTACAGTTGCCCTATTGTGCTACTGAACTCTGGATCTTATTTCTTCTAAATGTATTGTTGTACCCATTAACCATCCCTTCTTATCCCTACCTGTCCATTATCCTTTCCAGCCTCTGGAAACTATCATCTTACTTTCTATTTCCATGAGTTCAAGTTTGTTTGTTTTTTTTTAACTCGCATATTAGTGAAAATGTGATATTTATCTTTCTGTGCCTGGATTATTTTACTTAATATACTTCAGTTCTATCTATGTTGTTGCAAATGACAGGATTTCATTTTTTAAAGATGAATAAAATTCCATTTTGTATGTGTGCCACATTTTCTTTATACATTTATGTGTTCATGGACAGTTAGCTTGATTCCATATCTTGGCTAATACGGATAGTGCTTCAGTAACATAGGAGTGCAGATATCTCTTCAAAATACTGATTTTTCAAAAAACTTTTAGATATATATCCAGCAGTGGGATTGCTGGATCATATGGTAGTTCTATTTTTAGTTTACTGATGAACCTGCATACTGTTCTCCATAGTGGCTATACTCATTTATTATTTGCCTGTTTTTCGCATAAAAACCATTTTAACTGGGATGAGATGATATCTCACTGTAGTTTTAATTTTCATTTATTTGGTGATTAGTAATGTTACCAGCATTTTTTTTTTCATATGCCTGTTTACCATTTGTATGTCTTCTTTTGAGAAATGTCTATTCAGGTCTTTTGCCTATTTAAAATCAGATTATTTGATTTTTTTTCCTACTGAGATGTTTGAGACTCTTGTGTATTCTTGTCAGTTGGGTAGTTTGTAAATATTTTCTCCCATTTTGTGGGTTGTCCCTTCACTCTGTTAGTTGTTTCCTTTGCTTTGCAGAAGCTTTTTAGCTTGATCTGATCCCACTTGTCCATTTTTTGCTTTGGTTGCCTATGCTTTTGAGGTCTTACTCAAGAAATCTTTGACCAGATCAACATTCTGGAGTATTTCCCTAATGTTTTCTTCTAGTAGTTTCATAGTTTCATGTCTTAGATTTAAGACTAGTCCATTTTTATTTGATTTTTGTATATGGTGAGATACAGGAATGTAGATTCTTCTGTATATGGATATCCAATTTGCCCAACACCATTTTTTGAAGAGACCGTCCTCCCAATGTATATTATTGGAAACTTTGTGAAAAAAATGAGTTGACTATGGATGCGTGGATTTATTTCTGGGTTCTGCATTTGTTTTTCTTTTTATCCATGTGTCTGTTTTCATGCCAGTACGATAATGTTTTGGTTACCATAGGTTTGTAGTATAATTTGAAGTCAGGTAATGCAATGCCTCCAGCTTCATTCTTTGCTTGACTGCTTTAGCAGTTGTTTTTTGTTGTTGTTTTGTAGTTCTATTTGAATTTTAGGGCTTTTTTTCTTTTTCTATAATTTGAATGTCATTGGTAAATTTTGATGGGGATTGCATTGAATGGGGTAGTATGGAATTTTAACAATATTGAATTCTTTTAATTCATGAGCAAGTAATATCTTTGCATTCTTTTGTGTCATCATCAATTTCTTTCATTAGTTGTAGAGATCTTTTACTTCTTTGCTTAAGTATGTTACTAGATATTTTATATATTTTTTCCTATCGTAGATGGAATTACTTTATTGTTTTCTTTTTTCAGATTGTTTGCTGTTGGCCTACAGAAATGGAATTGTGTTTTGAGTGTTGATTTTGTATCCTGCAACTTTACTGAATTTGTTTATCACTTGTAATCATTTTCAGCGGAGTCTTTAGGTTTTTAAAATGTAAGATCATATCATCTGTAGAAAAGGATAACTTGACTCATCTTTCCCAATTTAGATGCCCTTTATTTCTTTCTCTTATCTAATTACTCTAGCAAGAATTTCTAGTACTGTGTTGAGTAAAACCTTAGAGGAAAGGTTTTCAGTTTTTTTCCCCATTCAATATGACACTAGTTGTGGTTTGTTATCTATAACTTTTATTGTATTGAGGTATGCTTCTTCTATACCCAGTTGTTTTTTTTTTAAAGAATAAGGCAATTTATTAACTCAACATCGTTTGTTCTAATGCTTCTTGTTGGCAGCTGCCACCTGTCCAGTGATTCTGTCCAGATCTCTCTGTCCCTGAGGTGTCAGTTTGCAACCCCCATTTTGGTCCTTTTCTACCATTTTCAGCCCCACCAAGGCTTGAAGAACCTGGCAGGCCACACTCTTGGAACCTCAGCTGAAGTGGTTGGGCTGAAGTGGCTGGGCATGGTGCTGTTTCTCTGACATCTCCCATAGATATTGGTCATGGAGCCAACCCCAGCACCACCTGGAAGGTACAGGTGCCATGCTGTGGAAGCAACTCATGTGTAGAACCAGTTCTCATCATAGAGAGCAAGCTCTTTATGCTTGTCCAGCTTGACTGTGTCCATCCATTTGGGGACTTTCAGCTTCCCGGACTTTTTTTTTTTTTTTAAAGTCAGAGTCTCACTGTTGCCCAGGCTGGAGTACAGTGACATGCTCAACAGCCACCCCAGCATCAACCTGCTGGGCTCAGGCGATCCTTCCGCCTCAGCCTGCCAAGTAGCCAGAACTACAGGTATGTGCTATCACGCCCAGCTAGTTATTTTTTTGATATGTTGTAGAGATGAGTTCTTACCAAGTTGCCCAGGCTGGTCTCGAACCCCCGGGCTCAGGCAATCCTCTTGCCTTGGCCTTCCAAAGTGCTGGGATTACAGATTTGAGCCACCATGCCTGGCCAGCTTCCCAGACTTTTTGACGAACTCCTGCTGGTTCACCTCTTTTATGGTAACTCCAGACATGGTGAGGCCTCTGTATTGCCAGCCAGGGGAAAGGGAGCAATTTCCCCGGCACATAAGTCAGGTGTCAGGTCTCGCCCATACTCCGTTTTTTGAGTTTTTATTATTAAAGTATGTTGAATTTGATCAGACTTTTTCAGCATCAATAGAAATGATCAGATGTTTTTTGTCCTTCATTCTGTTGATATGAGTCACATTTCTCTCTCTTTCCCCTTCCTTCCCTCCCTCCATTCCTCCCTCCGTCCCTCCCTCTCTCTTCCCCTTCCTCCCTTCATTTTTTTAAAACAAGGTCTCATGCTGTCACCCAGGCTGGAGTGCAGTGGCTCAATTATGGCTCACTGTAGCCTCCAACTCCTGGGCTTAGGTGATCTTACTGTCTCAGCCTCTCAAGTAGCTGTGACTACAAGGTGCATGCCACCATACCCAGCTAATGTTTATTTAATTTTTGTAGAGGTCAGGCATGGTGGCTCATACCTGTAATCCCAGCACTTTGGAGGCCAAGGTGGGAGGATTGATTGAGCCTAGGAGTTTGAGACCACCCTAGTCAACACAGCAAGACATGATCTGTACAAAAAAAAAAAAAGCTGGGCATGGTGGCATGTACCTGTAGTCCCAGCTACTCATGAGGCTGAGGTGGGAGGATGGTTTGAGCCCAGAAGATCAAGGCTGCAGTGAGCCATGATCATACCACTGCGCTCCAGCCTGGGTGACAGCACGAGACCCCAATGCAAGATTTTTAATTTTGTAGAGTTGGAGTCTTGTTTCATTGTCAAGGCTGGTGTTGAACTCTTGGCTTAAAACAATCCTCCTGCCTCAGCCTCTCAAAGTGCTGGGATTACAGGTATGAGCCACCACACCTGGCCACATTTCTTAATAAAGCAGTAGTTTATTAAGAAGGCAGAAAAGCTCCCACAGCAGGAGGAGACCCGAAAAAGGGGCCCACATTTCTTGATTTGCATATGTTGAACCATTCTTGCATCCCTGGAATGAATCCCACTCAATTATGATGAACGATCTTTTTAATGTGTTGTTGAATTCAGTTTGATAGTATTTTGTGGAGGATTTTTGCATCTGTATTCATGAGAAATGTTGGCCTGTATTTTTCTTTTTTGGTTGTGTCTTTGTCTGGTTTTGGTATCAAGGCAACACTGCCCTCATAGAATGAGTCTGGAAGTATTCCTTCCTCCTTGATTTTCTGGAATAGTTTGAGTAGGATTGGCATTAGTGCTTCTTTAAATGTTTGGTAGAATTCAGCAGTGAAGTCATCAGGTCCTGGGCTTTTCTTTGATAGGAGAGTTTTTACTACTGTTTCTATCTGGATACATGTTACTGGTCTATTTAGGTTTTGGATTTCTTCTCACTTCAATCTTGGCAGGTTGTCTAGGAATATATCCATTTCTTCTAGGTTTTCCAATTTATTGGCATATAGTTGCTCCTTTGTATTTCTGTGGTATCAGTTGTGATGTCTCCTTTTTGTTTCTAATTTTTATGTATTTGGGTCTTCTCCTTATTCTAGCTAAAGATTTTTTGATTTTACATTTAAAAAAAAAACAAACCCAATTCTTATTTCATTGATCCTTTGCATTTTTTTTTTTTTGAGTTGGAGTCTCACTCTGTCGCCCAGACTGGAGTGCAGTGGCACGCTCCCGGCCACCGCAGCCTCGACCTGCTGGGCTCTGGCGATCCTTCCTCCTCAACCTTCCAAGTAGCTGGAACTACAGGCGCGCACTACCATGCCCAGCTAATTTTCGAGTTATTGTAGACATGAGGTCTCGCCAAGTTGCCCGGGCGTGTCTCGAACCCTCAGGCTCAGGCAATCTCCACTCACCTCGACCTCCCAAAGTGCTGGAATTAGAGGCTGAGCCACTGAGCCCGACTGAGCCACCGAGCCCGGCCAATCCTTTGCATTTTTTGTGGTCTCAATTTATTTATAGTTTCTTCTACTAATTTTATGTTTGGTTTGCTCTTGCTTCTGAGTTTCTTAAGATGCATTATTAGGTTATTTATTTGAAGTCTTTCTACTTTTTTTGATGTAGGCATATATTGTTATTAACATCCCTCTTAGTAGTGCTTTTGCTGTATCCCATAGGTTTTGGTATATTGTGTTTCCATCATCATTTATTTCAAGAAATTTTTAAATTTCTTTCTTAATTTCATAATTGACCCACTGTTCCTTCAGGAGTATATGAAGGAACATGTGTTTGTGTAGTTTCCAAAGTTCTTCTTCTTATTGATTTCTAGTTTTATTCCATTGTGGTCAAAAAAGATACCTGATATGATTTTAAGGGTTTTTGTTTCTTTTTTGAGACTTGTTTTGTGCCCTAACATGTGGTTGATCCTTTTAGATTCGTATGCTGAGGAGAAGAATGTGTATTCTGCAGCTGTTGGATGTAATATAATATTCTTTAAATGTGTATTAGGTTCCTGGTCTATCGTGCAGCTTAAGTCCAGTATTTCTTTGTTGGTTTTCTGTCTAGATGATTTGTCCAGTGCTGAAGGTGGGTTGTTCAAGTTCCCAGCTATTATTGTATCGGAGTCTATCTCTCTATTTATCTGTAACAATATTTTCTTTATATCTGGGTGCTCTAGCGTTGGGTGCATAGATATTTTCAGTGATTATATCCTCTTGCTGAGTTGATTCCTTTGTCATTATATAATGACAATTTTACAATTTTTATCTTGAAATCTATGTAAGTATATTTACTCCTTCTCTTTTTTGTTTTCATTTACATGGAATATTTTTCATGTCTTCATCCTTCATTTGCAGTCTGTGTGTGTGTTTTTTTTGTTTTTTTGTTTGTTTGCTTTAGAGACAGAGTCTCAATCTGTCACACAAGATGGAGCCTTGAATTCCTGGACTCAAGTATACACTACCACACCTCAATTCTTTATTTATTTTTTTTGTAGAGACAGGATGTCGCTATGTTGCACAGGCTTGTCTTGAACTCCCAGCCTCAAGCAGTTCTCCCCCTTGGCCTTTCAAAATGTTGGGATTACAGGCATGACTGTATAGGTGAAGTGAGTTTCTTATAAGCAGCATGTGCTTTGTTTTTTCCATCTATTCAGCCACTCTGTGTCTTTTGACTGGAAATTTTAGTCCATTTACATTCATTGTTATTATTGACAGGTAAGGACTTCCTGCTGCCACTTTGTTATTTGCTGGTGTGTGTGTGTGTGTGTGTGTGTGTGTGTGTGTGTGTGTGTTTGTGTTTGTGTGTGTGTGTGTGTTTCTCCTCTCTTCCTTCTTCCCTCCCTGTTTTCCTTTGTGTAAAGCAGTTTTCTGTGGTAGTATGTTTTAATATCTTTTTATTTTTTGTGTATCTATTATGAGTTTTTGTTTTGTGGTTGTCATGAGACTTGTACATAACATCCTAGAATCACTTAATTTAAACTGATCACAACTTACTCTGTTTACAACAAAAAGAAAACAAGCAATGAGAAACCTAAGAAACTCTATACTTCAAATCCATCCCCCTTGCTTTATGAGTTTTTGTCATCTCCATTTGTATCTTTTTATATTATCTAGCTCTTAAAAGTTTGTACTTATTATTTTTGATAGGCTAGTTGTTTAGTCTTCCTAATACAGACACCAATTTCAGTGGCAGGGCATTCTGTAGAATTTTTTTAAAAGAACCATCGATATTGGACTAAATATTATTATTTCCCAGAGAGAGCATATCCATTCCTGTATCAAGCAGCTAGGATGGGAATCTTATTACTTCCATCCAACCAGAAGTTATCTGAGTTATTGCTGTGTTGCTGTTTAAGTTATTGTCTATTATACTTTGGTTTGCTAGGATTTGAGCACAAAGGATATCTGCACTGGGTATCCCATTTTCCATCTCCTAGCAGGAAATTTAGATCTAAGAAACACGGACTAATAAAGATCTCCCTTTCTGCTTTCCAGCTCAATTATGCCTCTGTTGTCTTATCAAGTTCTATAGGGAAAAATCAGCAGGAGAGAACTAACTCTGTTGTAGGCTTCTACAGATTTCAGTCTATCACATCAGTTCTCATGATTGTTACAAGTTCCATTGGTTTCTCTTTACCCCCAGCAAGGTTCACCTATGAATGACAAGCACCATCCTTTGCCTCCAGATAAGATAGATGTCCCAGAGACATAGTTCATTTAGACTGATTTTCCTATTCACAGTTCTCTTGTGTCTTTAATCTGCACATTTTGTTTGATCTATTGTTTTCTTATTATGGTAGGAGCAATGGTCTTTGGTGACCTTCGACATCCTAACTGGTAGCAGAACTATAGATCACTTTAATCTCATTAAGATGATTCAGAGTTGGACTTGCAGTCCCTGTACGGGCTAGTCTGTTTTTACTCCTAGTATGTATACTGTTGGGGTCCCAACCCATAGCCTGGAGACAGTTTACCAGGTCCTCTCTACCTTAACAGGCCCTGAACTCCAATTTTGTTATGCTAGATCCATAATCCTTTTGAAAACGTTCCTCAACTTCTCAGCCATAAGCTTCCTCTTCTGGAATCAGTAGATACCTTTCCGGGAAAACTGTCCCTAAAATGTCAGGCTCTTCCACTACCTGTCACTGGGGAGAAGAGAACCTATTCAGTAAATGCTGCTGGGAAAACTGGCTGATCACATGCAGAAGATTGAAACAGGATCCCTACCTATCTCCATACAAAAAATCTAACTCTAAATGGATCAAAGACCTAAACATAAAACCTCAAACTATAAGAACCTTAAAAAATGCAGGAGACACCCTTATGGAAGTTGGAACTGACAACCAATTCCTGAGTAAAACCCGAAATGCCCAGGCCATAAGAGATAGACAAATGGGACCTCATCAAATTGACAAGCTTCTGCAAAGCCAAAGAAACCATCAAGAGAGTGGGGAGACAGCCCATAGACTGGGGAAAAATATTTGCCAACTCCATGTTTGACAAAGGCCTAACATCTAGGATCTACAAAGAACACAAACATGCTGAAAAGAAAAAAACAAACAGTCCCATTACGAAGTGGGCAAAATATATGAACAGACAGTTCTCAAAAGAAGACATATGAGCAGCCAACAGATACATGAAAAAACGCTCAGCCTCACTAGTCATCAGAGAAATGCAAACCAAAATTACACTGAGATGCCACCTAACTCCAGTCAGAATGGTCATCATCAATAACTCAAAAAGTAACAGATGCTGGAGAGGATGTGGCAAAAAGGGACCACTTCTACACTGTTGGTGACAGTGTAAACTGGTACAGCCTCTGTGGAAATCAGTGTGGCGATTCCTAAAAGTTCTAAAAATCCACCTTCCATAGGACCCTGCAATCCCCCTACTGGGAATATACTCGGAAGAACTCAAATCACTCTATAAAAAAGATACCTGCACACGTATGTTTATTGCAGCATTGTTCACAATAGCAAGATCATGGAACCAACCACGCTGCCCATGAAAAGAGGACTGGATAAAAAAATGTGGTACATATACATGATGGATTATTGTGCAGCCATAAAGAAGAACAAAATCATGAATTGTGCAGCAACCTGGATGGAATTAGAGTGTACAATACTGAGTGCTCTTTCACAGAAACAAATATCTGAGTATCACATGTTCTCACTCATAAGTGGACCTTAAACAACTACTGCAATATTATTGGAAACGGATTGACAGTGGCAGGAAACTACGGGTGGGGAGGGGCAGGGAGTTGGGATTAACGGTAGTTCGGTAGTTGATATCTGCCTAGGGAAGAGGGGCCACACCTCATCAACAAAGGTACCTTCACGGTGAATATTTGTATACCTAACCCTTAACTGTACCCCACAATTTTAAGAGAAAAAAAAAAGATACTGAGACACCACCTAACTCCAGTAGAATGGGCATCATCAATAACTCAAAAAATAGCAGATGCTGTAGAGAATGTGGCGAAAAGGGAACACTTCTGCATTGTTGGTGGAAATGTAAACTAGTACAGCCTCTGTGGGAAACAGTGTGGCGATTCTTAAAAGATCTAAAAATCAATCTTCCATGTGACCCCGCAAGGCCGCTAATGGGAATATACCCGGAAGAACTCATATCCCTCTGTAAAAAAGATATCTGCACACGTACGTTTATCACAGCCTTGTTCACAATAGCAAGAACGTAGAACCAACCATGCTGCCCATCAAAAGAGGACTGGATTAAAAAAATGTGGTACATATACATGATGGATTATTACGCAGCCATAAAGAAGAACAAAATCATGAACTTCTTAACACATGATGGAATTAGAGTCTATAATACTGAGTGATCTGTCACAGAAACAAAGAACCGAGTATCACATGTTGTCACTCATAAGTGGACCATGAATAACTACCGTAATACTATAAGAAAAGGATTGACAGTAGTGGGAAACTGGGGCGGGAGGGGGAGGTGGGAATGACAGTAGCTGAAATCTCACTGGGGGTGGCACACCTCATCAACAGGAGTACCTGCACAATGAATGTTTGTATAACCAGCCCTGAATTGTACCCCACAATTTGAAAAAAATTAAAAAAAAATTAAATGTCAGGCTCTTCTCTCTGGATTTTCCTTCTCTTGTCCCCATAATTGCTCATTGCCTTGGTAGCTTTTCAGTAACTTTAAGAGATGCTGTTTTATTTGGCCCAGCAATTCTCGTTGCTCTCAAAAGGAGGATTAGTCTTAACCATCTAGTTCATTAGCAGAAGTAGGATCATAAGCTTTGGATCTCTGCCTACCTCGGACTGGGTTGTAGTTTTGAGCAAGTTCTTGTACTTTCCTCTAGGAATTTATAAAGATCCGTGTCTAAACCCAGTGGACCATTGGAATAATTTCTGCCCATGCTTCTGTCAAACTCAGTAGGAAACCCTATTGAGCAGACTAGTAGCAGCCACACATTAATTCATCAAGGTTCACTGTGTATCACTCTGAAGGGCCTTCTGCAAACCACCAACAGCTGTGGCATATTCCTTCATGAGTTCTTTCTTGACTGCTTGGGTGTGGGGTGGAGAGAGGTGTTTGTAATTCCCTATCCTTTGTGTGCCATCCATGTTTTGTTCCAGGGCCTAGACACACTCTGCTGGGTGGGGAAGGGAGAGAAGGGAGCTAGATCTTATGCTGCTTCACCACCATGTGCCAATGGGGCCTCACAGTGCCGGGACTCCTCAACCTGGCTTCTTTACTGAACCCACTGTTAGGTAGAGAGTTTAGGTGTATTTGGGGTAAGACGTGAGTAGAGGTAGATTGCCTGACCTTAGTAAAAAGCATATCTGTTTCTCCCACCCTAGAATGAAAGTGTGAGTACTTGTGAATTTCTTACCTATTTTTCCCCAGGGAGAAAATGGGAAGTGAGGGCCACTGGTGAACACTGAGTTAGAACGCTGGGTTAGATCACTCATTTATGTGAGTGATCTCATCTAGATAATGAATCTGACGGAGTCATTGAAGAGGCTGCAGTTCCTCTTCTCCAGACTTCATGATCAATTCGTTCACCCCCCACTGGGAACTTCCTGAATCAGAACAGTATTAATTAGCTGTTTCCCATGTCAGGAGAGCGAACATAAGGACTTTGAGCTCCCAAAGTTTCTGTTAAGTTTACAGAAGTGGCCTCAAATTCTCTGTGGAACTAGAAAATACTGGCTCTGCAAATGGGTTTCCAATTTGCTCCCCAGATGAAGCTAGTTTGAATCCTATCCACTTTGAAGTTAAGCCACTAAATGAAGTATAGGAATGTTTAATCTTTGACATATGTCATATCTCAAAGTTTCAATTAAAACTATAGAGAATTTCTGATTATGACAACTCAGGTTTTAGAAACTGACCTGAACTGTTTGCCTTGCAGGTATGAGAGAATTGAAATCCCAATCCATATTGTACCTCATGTCACCATCGGGAAAGTGTGCCTTGAATCAGCAGTAGAGCTGCCCAAGATCCTGTGCCAGGAGGAGCAGGATGCATATAGGAGGATCCATAGGTAGAGACCCTCTTCACTTCTGTACTTCTCAGGACCTAGTCTCTATTTTCCTCTGTCCTTTTATCTTTAGTAGCTCAACTCTTGAGCCCCCTTTCCTTTTACCTTTCTGTGAGAAAGCTTTATAGCAGTCTCTAATCATCATGTTTCTCACACTGTATGGTCACAATTTAACATTTGTTTCTCTCCTGCCATGCTTTGGATCCTTCAAGGGCAAAGACACTTCAAGGGGAAATCCACAACGTTTTAGTCTTGTTACCAAGCATTAGGTTTTGCCCAATAAATTGTACTGTGTCAAGGATTCAGTGAGAGACAGTAATTTCAAAATTATCTCTTTGCATTATCTCTCAAAGTTTTGAATAAAATCACATCCCCCAAATCATCAAAAAATTAATAGCAATAGGAATTTAAATCACACATATTCATCTAATTCAGTTGCAAAGGTCAGATGCAGTTTGTCATTTTATTTTTCCCTCAGTGCTGCTTTGCTACTAACCCAAACTGTTTTATCCCTTTAGCCTTACACATCTGGACTCAGTGACCAAGATCCATAATGGCTCAGGTAAGTTTTTTTTCTTGAGTACAAGCAGTGATCCCTGAAATACTCAGCTGATAGGAGCAAATTTAGTTTGATTGAAGTGATTGGGTTTCCCTTCCCAAGAGTTTTACTGATCCTGCTCCCAACATTTCTTGTGAATACTAGGGGTGTGTGACTATCATAAATGTGTAATCTAGGGTAAAAAAGGAAACACAGGAAAGAGCTTTATGATAGATTTACTCAGTAGTGTGCTGGCATATGTTAGCAGTCAGTTCTCAAGGAGCAGGGAGAGCCCCGATGTGCTATGTTTGTCAGTTTCCATGGAGCAATACTTCTAGCATGACTGATATCAGGCAACTAACATAGTATCAACCAGCTTGCAGACTTTCTGAAATTTTAACAATTGGTTCCTTTAAGCTGGTATGAGCTGGTTCCAGCAGACCACTACCAGCCTATTGTGGTGGTAGAAATTGAAAAAGATGGATGGACAGACAGACAGATAAAAAGGAAGGCATGAGGGAGGAAATCTTTCCATATCAATAAATACAGAAGGGATTCCTGTACAAGGCAAAGGAGCAGAAAAGCTCAATACTATATATATGCTAATTCATTTTTCTTTCTAACTGACTGGCCCTGGCTCCTTGGTCATTCTGTGCAATCTTCCTCAGTTACTGGCAAAGTTACCAGTGATGAAGAGGAGGCTTTCAAATGTTATAGGCAATTACTTTTCAAAGAAAAGAAGGAAGAGAATGGCTTGGTCTTATCTTTCCCATCATTTCTATCTGGGGATAAAGCATGACAGAGTTAAAAGTTGGTAATATATGACACTTAACCATATTCTAATGCCACAGTAATTTAAAAAGGATAAGTAATAGCTCAAAAATGGACAAATAGATTAGTGGAACTGAACAGAGCCTAGAGATAGGGCCATGCATGTATAAGAATTTATATTTAATATAGCTGTTACTTCAAATCAATGAAAGAAAGGGTGGATTATTTACTCAATAGTATTAAGAAAGTTCATTTTTATGTTAGTTTATTTGTTCAAGAAACATTTGATCATCTACTCTCTGCTAGGCACTATCCTAGGTACTGGGGTATAGTGCCAAACAAAAGAGACAGTCAGTTTTTGTGAACTTATATCCTTTTACTTTAATTTGGAGGAAAAATAGATTCCTACCTAATACTCTACAAAAAAAATAATAAATTCCAGATATATTTAAACTTTTACTATGGTACAACTACTTTGGAAAAGAGGTTGGCAATTTAGAATTGCCAAATGTGCTACCAGTTCCTTTCTTGTGTATATACCGCAAAGAAATGAAAATATGTTCAAACAAAAACTTGTACATTAATGTTTATAGCAGCATTATTCATGATAGCCAAAAGGTGAAGACAACCCAAATGTGCATTGGTGAGTGACTAGATAAGCAAAGTGCGATGCATCCATACAATGGAGTACTGCTCAGCAATAAAATGAACAAACTACTGATATGTGAACAACCTAGATGAGTCTCAAAAACATTATGCCAGGTGAAAGAAGCATCACACAAAAGGCCACATGCTCTATAAGTTCCAAATTCAAGAATAAGCAAAATTAATCCATGGTAACAGCAAGTGAATTGGTAGCTGCCTAAGGCCAGGGGTGAAGGGGCAGTCAATGCAAAGGGAACTGCAGTGATGGAAACGGTCTGCATCTTGACTAGCACTAATTACACAAGATATCTAAGTCTGTTTTTGTGTTGCTAGAAAGGAATACCTGAGTTGGGGTCATTTACAAAGACAAAAGGTTCATTTGGCTCATGGTTCTGCAGACTGTGTAAGAATCATGGCACTGGCATATGCATTTGCTGAGGGCTTCAGGCTGCTTCCATTCATGGTGGAAGGTGAAGGGGAGCTGGTGTGTGCAGAGATCTCATAGCAAGAGAGGAAACAGGAAAGAGATGGAAGAGATGCCAGGCTCTCTTTAACAACCAGCTCTCATGGGAACTAATAGAGCAAGAAATCACTTATTACCATGAGAACGGCACCAAATCATTTGTAAAGGATCCATTCATACACCTCCCACTAGACCCCACTTCCAACACTTGGGATCAAATTTCAACATGAGATTTGGAGGATCAAATACCCAAACTATAGCACAGGATATACATTTGTCAAAACTGATAGAACCATACACTTTAAATTGGCTCATTTTATTGTCTGCAAGTTATACCCTAATAAAGCTCATCTTAAAAGTTGAAAAACTACAGAAAGAAAATATAAGAGAATATTTTTCAAACTCTAGGGAAGAGATGGTCTAAGTATAATATGAAACCCTGAGCTCACAAAAGGAAAGACTGATCAAACAAAAACTTTATAGGCCCCTACTGAAAAATAAAAATGTTAAATTATAATCTTTAAAAGAAGTATGCATTAAGATAAGGCTATCAGTTTTTCACCTTTTCTTTTGACAAATATTAAATTGAGAAGTAATTAGGTGAGGATGTGAGGGAAGTGAAAAATCCCTATGTTCCTGGAGCCATAGCAAAAAAGTGGATGCCACTGAGCTATCTATCAATAAGGGTCTTCTAAATTGGTACATCCATTCAGTTGAATATTGTGCAGCCCTTAAGAAGGAAAGCTAGATTTGTATTGACACAGAAAGATGTCTGTGATATATCATTATGTGGAGGGAATAGTAATACCCAAATTAATACAGTTTTTTATTCAAAAGGATACATACAGACATACATATACATGTATTTGGGAAGATATGCCTCACAGTATTACAGTGGTCATTTCCATAACTGTCACATATTTTATGAGAGAAAGATGTTTCTATTAGGCAAAATTTGTTTTAGAAGAGTGCCACAGAATCTTTGTCTCATCATGAAGCTGAACATTCACAGTGAAGCATCCCTTATTCTTTATTCCTTTGTTTTTTTCTCATTTTAAAAGAGGAGCTCTCAGGTGAGTTGAATTAATGTATTTATTTTGTCAATATACATAACATCGGATAGCAATTTTCCTACAGGGATCTATGGAAACCTAAGTTATACATGGCAAAGTTCTAGCTCTCTAGGAAGCTATGGTGGTTTACAGTGTGGGAAGGTCTATGGGAGTAAAGAGCTGGCCATCTTTCTGTTCACTGCAAAACCAGAGGAAAGCCTCAGATATTCATGATGGCCTCAGAATGGTTATCTCCTTTGCTCAGCTCTCCTATCTTTCCCCAGCTGGGCATTTAAAATTGTTTATCAGTCCTACTTATTACACTTCTTTTGCTTTCTCCTCCAACCCCTTCTTTCTATGCTCATTGTTGAGGGGCTGTTGGTGGTGGAGTGGGAACATGCCAGCGGACAGCACTCTTCCACAGTTTTCTCATCTGTGTTTTTCCTATTGAAGTGTTTACCAAGAATCTGTGCAGTCAGATGTCAGCAGTCAGCGGGCCTCTCCTACAGTGGTTGGAAGACAGACTGGAGCAAAACCAACAGCATTTGCAAGAGTTGCAAAAAGAAAAAGAAGAGCTTATGCAAGAACTTTCTTCTTTAGAATAAAGCAAGAGACAAACGGGGTAAAAAACTTATTTTCAATTCGTGTACTAAGCTGGGTCTGAAAATGCACACACTCACATGCAGCAGTCTGTTTATATCCCATTAGATAAGTTTTTACATGCAATAGGCACAAGATGTCTTTCTAAAAATTTCATTAAAGTTTACTGAGCCCATCTACCTATAATTGGCCTACAAACGCTTATGCAAGATGATTTAAGTAGAATGAGTTATTTTTTGTACATTGGCAAAGGATATCTTGGAATAAAAGGTCTGGGAGAGTATTTTAAATGTTTATTTTTCCCTTTTTAACTTGGAAGTCTTTATTTTCATTTTCAGATACATTTCCCTAGAATAAGTTAAAGGAAGAAGAGTATTTCTTTTTTTTTAAATCAGTATTTTTTATTATGATATTGTGGGGTACAGGTAAGGGTTAGGTATACAAATATGCTTCATTCAGGCACCCTTATTGATAAGAGGTGTCTCCCCGTCCCCAGACAGATGTTTACTACCATTAGTCCCATCTCCCTTCCCCTCCCCCCCATAGTTTCCCACCACTGTCAGTCATTTTCTTATGGTAGTACATTGGATGATCAAGGTCTGCTGTATGAGTGAGAACATGTGATACTCAGATCTTTGTTTTGTGAGAGGTCACTCAGTATTATAGACTCTAGTTCCATCCAGGTTGTTGCGAAATTCATGATTTTGTTCTTTTTTATGGCTGCGTAGTATTCCATCGTGTATATGTACCACATTTTTTTAATCCAGTCCTCTTTTGATGGACAGCATGGTTGGTTCCAGGTTCTTGCTATTGTGAACGATGCTGTGATAAACATTCATGTGCAGGTATCTTTTCGATAGAGTGACTTGAGTTCTTCAGGGTATATTCCCAGTAGGGGGATTGCAGGGTCATATGGGAGGTTGATATTTAGAGTTTTTAGGATTCGCCACACTGCTTTCCACAGAGGCTGCACTAGTTTACACTCCCACCAACAGTGTAGAGGTGTTCCCTTATCGCCACACCCTCTCTAGCAACTGTTATTTTTTGAGTTATTGATAATTGCCATTCTGACTGAAGTTAGGTGGTATCTCAGTGTGGTTTTGATTTGCATCTCCCTGATGATTAGTGAGGTCGAACGTTTCTTCATGTGTCTGTTGGCTACTCAAATGTCTTCCTTTGAGAAGTGTCTGTTCATATCTTTTGCCCATTTTATAATGGGGTTGTTTGTTTTTTTCTTTTCAGCACGTTTGAGTTCCTTGTAGATCCAAGATGTTAAGCCTTTGTCAGACCTGGAGTTGGCAAATACTTTTTCCCAGTCTGTAGGCTGTCTCCCTGCTCTCTTGATGGTTTCTTTGGCTTTGCAGAAGCTTTTGAGTTTAATGAGATCCCACTTGTCTATCTTATCTCTTATGGCCTGTGGGTTTCGGGTTTTGTTCAGGAATTGGCCAGTTCCGATTTCCATGAGGGTATGTCCTTCATTTTCTAAGGTTCTTATGGTTTGAGGTTTTACATTTAGGTCTCTGATCCATTTGGAGTTAATTTTTGTATATGGGGATACATAGGGATCCTGTTTCAATCTTCTGCATGTGGTCAGCCAGTTTTCCCAGCACCATTTACTGAATAGGTTCTCTTCTCCCCAGTGGTAGGTGGTGGAGGCTTTGTCGAAGATGAGTTGGTTGAGAAATTGAGGTTTTGCTTCTGGAATCTCAATTCTATTCCATTGATCTATATGCCTGTTCCTATACCAATACCAAGCTGTTTTGATGATTGTAGCTTTATAGTAAAGTTTGAAGTCTGGTAATGTGATACCAACTGCTTTGTTTGTTTTTTTTTTTTTGCTGAGGATTGTTCTGGCTATTCTTGGTCGTTTGAGTTTCCATATGAATTCCTGTGTTGTTTTTTCTAGGTCTGAGAAGAATGTTGCTGGTAATTTGATAGGTATTGCATTGAATCTGTAGATTGCCTTAGGTAAGATGGACATCTTCACAATGTTGATTCTTCCAATCCATGAGCATGGAATATTTTCCCACTTGTTTGTGTCATCTTTGATTTCTTTGAGCAGAGTTTTATAGTTATCATTGTAAAGGTCTTTTATGTCTCTGGTTAGGAAGATGCCAAGGTATTTCTTTTCTTTTTTGTGGCTATTGTGAATGGAATGTGCTTTTTATTTGGGTTTCTATTTGTTTATTATTGGTGTAAAGAAATGCGATTGTCTTTTGCACATTTATTTTATATCCTGAGACTTTGCCAAAGGCCTTTATCAGTGTAAGGAGGTTTTTGACAAATTCTCTTGGGTTTTCAAGGTACACAGTCATGTCATCTGCAAAGAGAGATTACTTGACTTCCTCTTTTGGATACCCCTGATTTCCTTCTCTTTTCTGATTGCTCTAGCCAGGACTTCCAATACTATATTGAACAGGAGGAGTGAGAGTGGGCATCCTTGTCTTGTTCCAGTTTTCAGGGAAAATGGTTCCAATTTTTGTCCGTTTAGGAGTTTGCTGACTGTGGGTTTCTCATAGATGGCTTTTACTATTTTGAGGTATGTTCCCCGTATGCCTAGATGTTCGAGGGTTTTTATCAAGAAGGGGTGCTGGATTTTATCAAAAGCTTTTTCTGCATCTAATGATATAATCATGTGGTTTTTGTTTTGACATCTGTTGATGTATTTAATTACATTTATGGTTTTACGAATGTTGAACCAGCCTTGCATCCCAGGGATGAAGCCTACTTGGTCATGATGGATTTTTGAGATGTGTTGTTGAATCCGGTTTGCTAGGATCTTGTCGAGAATTTTAGCATCTATGTTCATCAAAGATATTGGCCTGAAAAGAGTATTTCATATTTCAACTTTATATTTATGATGCTTATGGTGGACAGTTAGTGGAAGGAAATGGAGGTGACTAAACAGCAACCCCACCTCTATTCTTTGTCTTCAGTGAGAGACGTATGTCTCATATCTTCCTTCTTGATCTCTAAAATATGCATTCTGAGATACCTCTCAAAGGTTGAATCTATGTAGGTGCCCCTTTTTAATCAGATGCATTCTAGCGTATTTGACTCTGAAGTAAATTCCTATTGAACATATCTGCCTAGGAATTTCCATTATAATACAAATGCGTTTTTCCAGAAACATTTAGGATTTAGGCTGTAATAACAATCATGCTCTGAAAAATTTGATTGCATTATTCTTATCAGGTATAGCCACAAATACTAAGTGTGTCTTTAGAAGAGTCTGGCTTATTGCATACTGAAAATTAAAGTGATAAAGGTTGGGTTTGAGTTTGGGTTTATCTTTTTTGTTTCTCTTTAGATTATTTTTTGTCAGATTTCAAAGTGTAGTCCCAAACTGCCTGCATCAGAATCATTTGAAGGTCAAACTCTATCTCTGGGGTTGGAACCCAGAAATCTGCATGAACTGCTTAGCTGATTCTGAATCATACTAACATTTGAAAACCACTATCCTAGGGCATATGGAATGTATATGCTATATTTTATCTAATGCCTCATAGACACAATTCTTCTCTATTCTTTTTCTTTTCCTATAGGAAAGATGGAAATATCCAGTGTGAAATTAATTAAGCCAAATTGATATTGAAGAAGAAAAAGTTGGAGGACTAACATTACTGAACTTCAAGACCAACTTGAAAGCTGTAGTAATCAAGATAGTATGATACTGGCAGAGGAATAGACACACAGATCAATGGAACAGAAGGGAGAACCCAAAAATAGACCCATAGAAATATGTCCAACTGATTTTGACAAAGTGTAAAAGCAATTCAATGGAGGAAGAATAGCCTTTTCAATACATTATGCTGGAACAATTGGACACTCATAGGCAAAAAAAAAAATACTCATCCTAAACCTTACATCTTATATGAAATTTAACTTAAAATGTGTAATGGGCTTAAATGTAATACATGAGACTATAAAACTTAGAGAAAAAGTCACAGTAGAAAAATCTTCAGGATCTTGGGCTACTTTACAAGTTCTTGGACTTCATCTGAAAAGTGCAATCCATAAAAGGAAAAAATTGATGTATCAGACTTCATCATCATGATTTTAAAACTTGCTCTGTAAAAAATTTAAGAAGAGGAGAAGATAAGCAACAGATTGAGAGAAATTATTATCCGGCCATATATCTGATCAATCTGGAATATATAGAGTATGCATAAAAATAATAAAAACAAACAATCCAATTAGAAAATAGGCAAAATACGTGAATAGACATTTCACTAAAGAGGATATATGTCTGGCAAGTAAACACATGAAAAGATGTTGAACTCCATAAGTCATCAGGGACTGCAAATTAAAAACACAATGAGATATGACTTATCAGAATAGCTAAAGAAAAAATAGTGAAAATACCAAATGAGGATACAAATTGGATCTCTCATACATTGCTGACAGGAATGTAAAATGGTACAGTCACCCTGGAAAAGAGTTTAGAAATTTCTTATAAACGTATATTTACTATGTGATCCAGTAATTACACTCCTAGACATTTATTCCAGACAAATGAAAACCTATGTTGGCACAAAAACTGTGCACAAATGTTTGTAGCAGCTTTATTTGTATAGATAAAAACTGGAAAACCCCAGATGTCCTGTAACAGGTAAATGACTAAACAAACCATTTATCCCTTGAAGTACTACTCTGCATGAAGAGCAACTATGGATACAACTTGGGTGTACTTTGGGGGTATTCTGGTGATTGAATAAAGTCAGTCTCAAAAGGTCACATATACTGTACAATTGCATTTGTGTAACATTCTTGAAATGACAAAATTATAGAAGTGAACAGATGAATGGGTGCCAGGGACAGGGACTGAATGTGATGTGGGATAGGTTTGATTATAAAGGGATTCCTCTGTGCTAATGAAATAGTTCTATATCTTGATTGTGGTGTTAAGTACGTGTGAATCTATACCTGTGCTAAAATTGTATATACCTACATACACAAATGAATGCATGTCAAATCTGATGGAACTGCATAGTCTGTAGTTTAGTTAGCAGTATTATACCATTGTCAATATCTTAGATAGGAAGTTGTACTACTACCAGAGGAAATTGGGTGAAGGGTACATGACACTCTCTGTACTATTTTTGCAACTTCCTTAAGTCTATAATTACTGCAAAAATAAAAAGTTATGTTTTAAGTAAGGACCTAGGAAGTATGGAGCATTTTTATGAAATGAGCATAGGGTAATAGAAAATTTAAGGGGAATAAAATGATTTGAGTAGTTTTACAGGCAAACCTTGAGCATAAGACCCTTTCCCTTTCTGAGCTTCATTTTCTTTGGGTATAAAATGAGAAGATTACAGTAGATGACCACCAAAATTTGTTTTAGCTTACTGTTCAGCCTTTGAAAGTGTTGACTATCATAAAGAAAAGGAATATAAACAAATGTATCATTTATTTGCCATCTGCACCAAATCTGGCTTACCTTTACACAAAATATTGCCAAAATATTCCATGCACAACTCTGTATCCCCTTCTGGACACCAGATTCTCTATTTTCAATCACAGCCAAGACTCTGATGAGAACGTCTACTTTTTCTCTCCCTCTCCTCTCTCTGTTTTCTGATTTTCTATACATTCAGTTTGTTGCATTCTGACCTCTACCTACATCACTCTATTGCACCTCTCACCTAGCAAGACAGAGAGTAGGGACTGAGTGACTGATTGATGGAGATGCCCTGAACATTTGGATGGGGGATACACCTTGCACCCAGCAGAGGTCTTTTTGAGCACACAGAGACCAGAAAACAACAGCAGATGTGGGGCTCCAGGTGCCTCACCCCCTGCCCTGTTCCAGGCTCTGACAAAGTTGGAAGCTCTGCTTATTGAAGGAGAAGGGTGAGTGATTCTAAGACATTTCAAGTTAGTTCACCCCCTCTCAGACATGTTCGAGCCATTGGTCCCACACTGAAGGAGTTTTGATCAGGACACAGTGGGAGGCAACCAGAACCCAAGAGAAATGGGGAATTGGAACTGCTCAGGACACATCAGGTGCCTGGAATCAGTAGGAAGAGAACTGACTGCAGAGTGAATCTGTAAATCTGTCTGGCACACCAACTGCTGGCAACTAGTGGAGAAGCAGACCAGCACCTCTCTTGCTGAGCAGGGCAGAGAGTAGGGACCCAGCTGCCAATACACCCTGTAACCAGCAGAGGTCTCTTTGTACACACAGAGACCTGAAAACAATGACAGGCATGGGACTCCAGGCACCTGATGCCCCACCCTGTTCCAGTTTCAGACAAAGTCAGAAGCTCTTTTGAAGGAGAGGTGTGAGTGATTCTAAGTCAGTTCACCCTCTCCCAGTGCAGCAGGGGCTCAAAAACTGGTTCAATTAGTTTAGCAGCAGGCGAGAGAACCTGCAATTATGGTAACCTGCCACAGGGTGACGTAAGCAGCGGATGTAAATACTTCTCCCTCTCTCACTGATTGATTGAATTATAGAAAGGATAAGTGACCTGTCACAAATGAGGAAAAGTCAACAGAAAAACACAGGCAACCCTCAGAGTCCTAAAGAAACAGTGCCTGCCGGGCTCGGTGGCTCAGCCTGTAATCCCGCGCCTTTGGGAGGCTGAGGTGAGTGGATTGCCTGAGCCGGCGGGTTCGAGACCCGCCTGGGCAGCGAGACCTCATCTCTACAATAAATCAAAAAATCAGCTGGGCGTGGTGGCGCATGCCTGTAATTCCGGCTACTCGGAAGGCTGAGGCGGAAGGATCGCCGGAGCCCAGTGGGCCGAGGCTGCGGTGGCCGGGAGCGGCCACTGCACTCCAGTCTGGGCGACAGAGTGAGACTCCAACTCAAAAAAAAAAAAAGAAAAAAAAAAAAAAAAAAAAGAGTGCCTGGAAAAAACAGCCATAGTAGCAGAAACAATGGAAACTCCCCCTAGAACGACCTGCCCCAGATGAAAGCCACAGAAATCAGAGATTGGATGGCAAAAAATAACAGGAACCAAGAGAAATTAAGTGAAACTCAATGAAATCATACAGGAAGTAAAAGCAGAGTTGGCCAATTTCAAATAAGTTTATTCTGAAATAATGGAAATAAAGAACTCCATCCTTGAAATAAATAACTAACAAGCATAGGGAGCAGAATCAACCAAGCAGAGGAAAGAATCTCAGAGTTTGAAGACCAAAATATGGAATTAACCCAATCTGTTAAAAACAGGAAAAAAAACTGAAAAGGAAAGAGCAAAGCCTCTAAGAGACGTGGGACTCTGTCAAAAAGCAAAATCTATGCCTGCTTGATATCCTTGAAGCAGTAAGGGAAACAGAACTCCTTGGAACAAGCATTCCATGAGGTCATCCCCCAAAACTTTCCTCATCTTGCTAGAGATGTGACCATTCAAGCACAAGACATTTAGAGAACCCCTGCAAGGTATCACATGAGAAGACCAACCCCTAGACACATACATGAAAGAAAAAAATAAAGGAAGTGAGAAAAAAAAGTTAGACTACCTTCCGGGGAAGACCATCAGAATTTTTCCAGACTTACCTGCAGAAATGCTACAAGCCAGAAGAGACTGGAGACCAATTTTTAATGTTCTTAAAGATAAGCAATTCCAACCAAGAATTTTCTACCCCACCAAGCTAAGCTTCATCAGTGACAGAATTAAAATCCTTCACAGACGTACAATTCCTAAGAGAATATGCCACCTCCAGATCAGCCCTTCAAGAGATGCTTAAGAAGGTCTTGAACACAGAAAATAAAAGAATGGTCATGCTTATCACAAAAGTACAGACAAGCACAGAGTTAACAGAGCATATAGGGCACCCACACAAATGAAAACACACATATAAACACAAAAGTTAAAAGGAAACAAAGCAACCCCCTAGAAGTCCCATAGCAGGGATAAACTCTCACATTTCAATAATCAACCTAAATGTGAACTAAATGCACCATTGAAAAGACATAGAGTGGCAAACTGGATATGATCCAACAATCTGCCTCCAGGAACCTTATCTCACTGCAAAGGACACCCATAGACTCAAAACTTTAGGTGAATGGAAAACAAGATGGCAGAAGTAGCTATTTTGATATCAAACAGCCTTCAAGCCATCAAAAGTTAAAAAGGACACAGAAGGACATTTCATAATGACAGAAGGCTCAATCCATCAGCAAGAAATATGCATTCTAAACATATGCATCCAACACAGGAGCATCAGGTTTTATAAGACAACTACTAAGTAAACTAAGAGAGGATATTGACTCTCACACAATCATAGTTGGAAACTTAAATACCCCACTAACAGCTTTAAATAGACCATCAAGGCAAAACAAACAAACAAACAAAAACCAATAAAGAAAATCAGAACCTCAACTTGATGCTCAACTAAATGGACTTAATAGACATCTACAGAATACTTCAGCCAAGAACTGCAGAGTGTACATGCTACTCATCAGCACATGGAACATACTCCAAGATTGATCACATTCTCAGAAATCAGGCATAAGCAAATCCCCAAATCAAAATAATGCCATGCATCTTCTCATATCACAGTGGAGTAAAACTAAATATCACCACCAACATCATCTCACCAAGATACACAAAGACATGGACACTAAACAACATGCTGCTGAACGACTTCTGGGTCAACATGGAGATCAAGACAAAAAGATTCCTGGAAACATGAAAATAAAGACACATCAGAATCTCTGGGATGCCATGAAAACAGTGTTAAGAGGAAAATTCATGGCATTGAATACACACATCAGCCGGGCTTGGTGCCTCAGCCTGTAATCCTGTGCTTTGGGAGACTGAGGCAAGTGGATTGCCTGAGCCTGCGGGTTCGAGACCCACCTGGGCAGCTTGATGAGACCTCATCTCTACAATAAATCAAAAAGTCAGCTGGGCGTGGTAGCACACACCTGTAGTTCCAGCTACTTGGAAGGCTGAGGTGGAAGGATTGCTGGAGCCCAGCAGGTGGAGGCTGTGGTGTCTGGGAGCATACCACTGCACTCCAGTCTGGCGACAGAGTGAGATTCCAACTCAAAAAATACATCAAGAAAACAGAAAGATCACAAGTAAACAGCCTAATGTCACACCTAAGGGAGCTGGAAAGGCAAGATCACCTAAATCCTAACTTCAACAGAAGAACCCAGATAATCAATATAAAATCACAATAGCAGGACATAGAGGACAAAAAAAATCATAGAATAAAATGAACAAGACAAAAAACTGGTTCTTTGAAAGGATAAATAAGATTAATGGATCCCTGGCCAGATTGACTAAAAAAAAAAAAAAAAAGTCCAAATAAACACAATTAGAAATGCAAAAGTCAAAGTCACAACTGACCCTGAAGAACTTGATTTGATACTTTTCTAATACAAGTGTTTAATTATATAAAATTCCCTCTAAATCCTGCTTTAGATGTAAACCACACATTTTATTATTCATTAGGTTCAAAATATTTTCTGATTTATCTTTGACCCATAGATTATTAAGAGGTATGTTGTATAATTTCTAAGTGTTGAAAAATGTTATTATCTTTCTGTTATTGATTTCTAGTTTAATCAAGACAATGGAATTTTCCCAAATCATTTTATGTAATTAACATCACACTGATACCCAAATCTGGCAAAGAACCAACAAGGAAAAAGAATAGGCCAATCTCCTTGAACATAGTTGCAAAAATTCTCAACAAGATTCTAGCAAATTGGTTCCAAAACACATCTCAAGGAATATCCACCATGACTAGGTTGGCTTCATTTCTGGGATGCAAGCCTGGTTCGACATTCACGAGACCATAAACATAATTCAATACATTAACATGTAAAAACAAGAATCACATGATTATATAATTAGAGGCAGAAAAAGTATTCAACAAAATCTAGCATCCCTTCTTGATGAAAACCCTTGAACACCTAGGCATGGAAGGAACATCCTTCAAACAATAAGAGCCAACTACGATAAACCCACAGTCAATATTTTGCTCAATGGGCAGAAGGTGGAAACATTCTCCCTGAGAATGGGAACAAGATAAGGCTGCCCACTCTCACTCCTCCTTTTCAACATAGCGCTAGACGTCCTAGCCAGAGCAATCAGGCAAGAGAAGGGAATCAGGGATATCCAAATAGGAAAAGGGGAAGTAAAGCTATCCCTCTTTGTGGATGATATGGTTCTATGTCTTGAAAACCCAAGAGAGTCTGCCAAAAGCCTCCTCACACTGATAAACAACTTTGGTAAAGTTTCGGAGTACAAAATCAATGTGTAAAAGACAGTTGCGTCTTTATCCACCAGCAACAAGCAGGCAGAGTACCAAATAAAAAGCACACTCCCATCCACAATACACACACACACACACACACACACACACACACACACACACACACGAATGGAAATACCTTGGCATTTACCTAACCAGAGAAGTGAAAGACATTTACAACAAGAACTGCAAAGCACTGCTCAAATAAATTAAAGATGACACAAATGAAAAAAACATTCCTTGCTTATGGGTTGGCAGAATCAATATTGTCAAGATGTCTATCCTACCCAAGGCAATCTACAGATTTAATGGAATACCCATCAAATTACCAACATCATTTTTCTCAGATCTGAAATTCATTTGGAATCAGAAAAGAGCACAAATAGCCAAAACAATCCTCAACAAAGGGAACAAAGTGGAGGTATCACACTTCCAGACTTTAAATTTTATTACAAGGCTATAGTAATCAAAACAGCCCAGTATTGGTAGAGGAATAGGCACATAGACCAATGGAATAGGACATAGATTCTGGAAACAAAAACATGGTCTCTCAACCAACTCTGACAAAGTCACCAATAATATTCACTGGGGAAAGGAGACCATATTTAGAAAATGGTGCAGGAAAACTGGCTGACAACAGGCAGAAGAATGAAACTGAACCCCTACCTATCACCATATACAAAAATCAACTCAAAATGGATCAAAGTCCTAAATGAAAAACCTCAAACTATAAGAATCCTAGAAAAAAACAAAGGAAACACCCTTATGCACATTGGAGTGGGCAACTAATTCTTGACAAAGTCCCCAAAAGCAAATGCCATAAAAGCTAAACTAGACAAGTGGGACCTCATCAAACTGAAAAGCTTTTGCCCAGCAAAAGAAACCATTAAGAAAGTAAAGAGACAACCCACAGAATGGGAGAAAATATTTGCAAAGTATGCATCTGACAAAGGCCTCACATCCAGTATCTACAAGAAACTCAAACGAAATGAAAAGCAAAAAACAACCCCATTAAGAAATAGGCAAAGGACATGAACAGACACTTCTCAAAAGACTACATACAAGCACCCAACAGACACATGAAAAATGCTCAGCCTCACTAATCATCAGAGAAATGCAAATCAAAATACAATGAGATACCATCTAACTCCGGTAAGGATGACTACCATTAATAAATAAAAAACAACAGATGCTGGTGTGTGTGGCGAAAAGGGAATGCTTCTGCACTGTTAGTAGGTGTGCAAACTAGTCCAACCTCTATGGAAAGCAGTGTGGCATATCCTAAAAGAACTAAAAACTGCCTTTTCATGTGATCCAGCAATCTCTCTCCTGGGAATATACCCACAGGAACTAAATCATTCTACCAAAAAGACACCTGCACACATGTTTACTGTTGTGCTATTCACAATAGCAAAAACATGAAGCCAGCCCTACTGCCCATTGAAAGTGGACTGGATAAAGAAAATGTGGTACATAAACATGATGGAGTATTACTCAGCCATAAAGCAAAGCAAAATCATGGACTTCACAGCAAATTGGATGGAGTTGGAGACCATTATACTAAGTGAACTAACACAGAAACAAAGATGTGGATGCTGCATGTTCTCACTCATAAGTGGGCTCTGAACAATAATCACGTGAACACATGGGAGAGACTGGCAGTTGCCAGGCACTGTTAGGGGAGGGAGGGACTAAGGAGAGAGGGGGGCACATGACAACGCAAAGGGCACCAGGTCCACTGCCAGGGGAAGGAGGGCCAGTTGGAAGCCCAAACTTCACCTGCATGCAGCCTACCTATGTAGTTAATCCTCACTTGTACCCCACATCTCTAATAAAATAAAATGTAAACATTAAAAAAAAACCAATCCTGCCACCACCATTGATCTCCACATAGTGAAAGTCACTAGATGCTTTTTATGTCCTTAATGAACCTTTCAGGCTTGATATGGTTGGTCAAGCTTTGAAATCTACTTCCTTGGCTTCTGGTATTTTATTCTTTTTTTCTGAGTCAAGATCTCCTCTGTCACCCACGCCGGGGTACAGTGGCACAATCACAGCTCACTGCAGCCTCAACTTCCTGGGCTCCAGAGATCCTTCTGTCTCAGCCTCCCGAGTAGCTGGGACTACAGGCGCATACAACCATGCCCAGCAAAGTTTTTTGATTTTTTGTAGAGACGAGGTCTTGCTATGTTACCTAGGCTGGTCTTGAACTCCGGAACTCAAGTAATCCTCTCTCCTCAGCCTCACAAAGTGCTGGGATTACAGGTTTGAGCCACTGCACCTGGCTCCTTTTCTGTTTTTTGCTTGCTTGTTTGTTTCCTTCTCTGGCTATTCCTTCTTGAATTCATTCATAGGCTTCTCTATCTTTGCTTAGCTATATTCAGTTGACAGATAAATATGTATCTCCATTCACACCTCTATCTGAACTCCAGACCTACATTTCTACCTGCCTACTTGAACATTTCCACTTGGCTCTCTTATGGTACGTAAAAAGGAATACATCTAAACCTGAAAGCATGGTTTTCAATTGACATTCCTTTACAATATTTCTTGCCTCAGTGACTAGGACATCCATTTGCACAAACTAGAAACTGAGTAGACCATCTCAAAATATTCTCTCTCCATCACATTCTAAACTATTTACATTGATGCAGTTACAGCACTTTGAATTGTTTTCTAACCCTGTAGTCTGAGTTGTAATTTGTAGAATAGGCATGGGAGGGGGGGTCAGGTACATGGCGGCACCAAAGTGATAGCCGAGGAAGCAGGGGTGAGATTACTGCATGAAGGCACCAGCCTTGTGGGCTATAAGGTAGGGGTAGAGGTCTAGTGGAAGTCGTGTTGTACCAGTGCCCTCGGGGTGAAAAGGCAGCCAACAATCTGTTACATCAAGCAAATAAGTAAACTGAGCAAATAAGTGAATTTGTTGAGGAAAATGGGAGCTAGTGGCAGAGAGGTTATTTACAGACATGAAAAGAATTAATGGTAAAATGAACCCCAGGGTGATAGATTAGAACTGGAAGTATTAATAGGAACTCTTTTTAAAAGGGAAAAACACCCACACACACACGGATACAGATATGAGTGTGTGCATACGTACATACATTTCTTAGCTCTGTCCACTAACAGGGACTAGAAGTGACACCCTAGTAGCCATGAGCATACCTAGCACCAAGATACTGATTTTCAAATACTATTCTCCAGGAAAAGTGAAATAAAACAGAGTCCAGAAATAAATTCACACCATCTATGGTCAACTGATTTTCGACAAGGGTGTCAAGACTATTGAATGGAGAGGGGAATAGTCTTCAACAATTGGTGACTGGACAGCAGCATATTCACGTGTAAAGAAATGAAGCTGGACCCCTACCCCACAAAATAAATGAATATTAGCTAAAAAAAAATTTATCAAGGACTTAAATATAAGAGCTTAAACTAAGAAAACCTTGGAAGAAAGCATAGTAGTAAATCTTTAAGACCTGATTTTTGCAATGAATTCTCAGATATGACACCAAAAGTACACACAACAAAGAAAAGAATAGTTAAGTTAGACTTTATAAAAGTTAGAAAATTTTGTGCATCAGAAGACATTATCAAAAAGTAAAAACTCAGACAATGGTAGAAAATATTTGCAAATCCTATATCTAAGTCTTGTATGCAGAATATATAAAGAATGCTGATGATAGCCGGGCTCGGTGGCTCAGCCTGTAATCCCGCGCCTTTGGGAGGCTGAGGTGAGTGGATTGCCTGAGCCCGTGGGTTCGAGACCCGCCTGGGCAGCGAAACCTCATCTCTACAATAAATCAAAAAATCAGCCGGGTGTGGTAGCGCGCGCCTGTAATTCCGGCTACTCGGAAGGCAGAGGCGGAAGGATCGCCGGAGCCCAGCGGGTCGAGGCTGTGGTGGCCGGGAGCGGCCACCGCACTCCAGTCTGGGTGACAGAGTGAGACTCCAACTCAAAAAAACAAACAAACAAACAAAAAAACCCCAAAGAATGCTGATGACAAAAATCAAACAATAGAACACAAAAACAGGCAAAGGAGTTAAAAAAGACTTTTTTTCAAGGAAAGAATACAAATTGTCAGTAAAAACATGAAAAGATGCTCAACATTATTAGTCATCAGAGAATTAAAAACCCAAACCACGAGATACCACTTTACACCTGCTAACAAGTGTTGGTGAGGATGTGAGAAATTGTAATTCTTGTATACTGCAAGTGGGACTAGAAAATTGTGTAGTTAGTTGGAAAACTGGTTGATGGTTCCTCCAAAAACTGAACACAGAATTACCATAAGACCCAGCAATTGTACTTCTAGGTGTATGCCCCACAGAACTGAAGAAAAGAATTTAAACAAAAACTTGTCTAGGCCGGGCTTGGTGGCTCAGCCTGTAATCCCATGCTTTGGGAGGCCGAGGAGGGTGGATTGCCCAAGCCCGCTGGTTCGAGACCCACCTGGGCAACTTGGCGAGACCTCATCTCTCCAATAAATAAAAAAAATCAGCCGGGCGTGGCAGCGCGCGCCTGTAGTTCCAGCTACTCTGAAGGCTGAGGCGGAAGGATCGCCGGAGCCCAGCAGGTCGAGGCTGCGGTGGCCGGGAGCGGCCACTGCACTCCAGTCTGGGCGACAGAGTGAGACTCCAACTCAAAAAAAAAAAAAAACCCAAAAAACTTGTCCATGAATGTTCATAGCAGAACTCTTCACAAGAGCTAAAAGGTGGAAAACAACCCAAAGGTCCATCAACCAATGAATGATTAACAAAATGTGGTCTAACCATACAGTGGAATATTACTCAGACATCAAAAAGAATGAAGTACTGATATCTGCTAAAACATAGGTGAACCTTGAGGACATTGTGCTAATTGAAAGAAGCCAGTCACAAAAGTCCACCTATTGTATGATTCCATTTATATGCAGAATAGGGAAGTCTACAGAGTCACAAAGTAAATGAGTGATTGCCAGGGGCAGGAGGGCTGTGTATAGAGGAGTAGCTAAAAAGTAGAGTTTCTTCTTGAGGTGATGAAAATATTCTGAGTTGACAATAACCATTGAATTGTTTATTTTATTTTATTTCAATTTTTTAAAAATAAAGATTATTAGTGAGAAAAAGGAAAAAAGGAAGATTTATGGCAGAAGGACCTACCGTGGGCAAGTTTTTTCAAAGAAGAAAAACTGCCAAATTGTTCACTTTAGATGAGTGAATTGTATGTAAATTATGTTTCAATAAAACTGGTTTTTTTGGTTTGTTTGTTTTTTGAGTTGGCGTCTCACTCTGTCGCCCAGACTGGAGTGCAGCGGCCGCTCCCGGCCACCGCAGCCTCGACCTGCTGGGCTCCAGCGATCCTTCCACCTCAGCCTTCCGAGTAGCTGGAACTACAGGCGCGTGCTGCCACGCCTGGCTGATTTTTTTTGATGTATTGTAGAGACGAGGTCTCGCCAAGTTGCCCAGGTAGATCTTGAACCCGTGGGCTCAGGCAATCCATTCACCTCGGCCTCCCAAAGTGCTGAGATTACAGGCTGAGCCATCGAGCCCGGCCTGTTTTGTTTTTTTTTTTAAAGACAGAGAGAGAGAGTGAAAAGAAACTTCCATGCAGCTCTAGCTGACCCTGCAGGTTGGCCTCTTTTACCGTGCCCTGTACTGCTGCCTGCTGTTACAGTGCCTGGCAGCTGTTGTAGTGTCTGCCTTTAAAAACAAACAAACAAAAAACCCTTTATAGAGTTTGAATTGTATCTACTAGGGTATTTCCAAGCTTTCTGTATCTGGATGTCTAAACCTCTTGCTAGACTTGGGAAGTTTTCAGCAAGCACTGTCAAAAGACGGCATGGACTCAAAGGAAAAACTGAAAAGGACATTTGGGTGACCAAGGGTTGGCTTCCACTGTAACACACACTATGACCATAGGTTTGGGCTATAAATGTGGCAGTGTTACGGAAGAATACCTCTTATGAAAATGGAATGCTTAATTATGAGGAGGGGAGAGAAGAAAAAGCTTAGGCTAGCTGTAAGAGATGCACACTACATAATTAATTCTTCTTACTTTATCTTTGTTCCTCCCTGTCGACTCCTGGGACCCTGGGCCACTGGAATTTGGGAGAAGCAAAAAGGAGTCAGGGATAGGTGATTCGAACCTGGTGCTCCTTTTGGTGCCTGGGTATGCTTGCTGGATTTGGATAAATACAGACGATGATAATGATCCTTAACACGAGATGATGACTCTTAAGGTGGTCCATGCATCAGAGGTGAGAGACGTTATGGGTGCAAGCGACACAAGAAACTGTTGGGCCACCCGAGGACAAGTTCAGGAGCAAGGTATAGGTGAGACAAGGAAAGGACCGGAAAAGGGTGAAGTGACTGCAGCAGGGACTAGTCAAATCAACCACGTGTCTGTGAAAGGGTTTGTGAAAGTCCTGGTGAGTGAGGAGAGCACACTTTAAACCCCGGGAGGTCAGAGATGGAGGAAGGGGCCACTGACATCTCTGTTGTCAGTGTTCAGGCTGTTGTCTGAAGAGCATCCCAGACTGCCACCATCATTCTCCACTGGCCAATGCATCTTAATCTAAGGACTCGGAAACATCCTAGCAGCCTTCACTCAAGAGGACAGAATGAGATTAACGTTCTGGAAACTAACAAGTCTCTTTTATACCAGAACTTAATAAAATTGGACCCGGACCCCAGCTCAGCACTATGGCACTGCTGAGGTCACTACAGCTTCTCATGTGAATGTCATGCTGATTCTAGCCTGACACACAAACTGGTCTGTGATCTCTAATGTAAAGTGGAAATGGACAGTAGCACATTGCCCTGGACTTCCTGCTGGTCAGTGAAGGCAGGGTATGTATAACTGTCAGCATCCCTTACTGCACCTGGATGAATGAAATATTTAACTGGCTTGGCTCCGATTGGGGCGCCCAGCTGAAGTGTGTCTTCCAAGTGGGCCTGATCATAATACCAGGGAATCATAGTCACAGTCATTCTCGCCTATGTCGTCTAAAACAAACAATATATTTGGTAAAGGTCTCTCTATAGGCACAATTAATTAGAGTCTGTTTGATGGGTTCACCTGTACTCCTGCAAATTCTTAGCTAGGTATTTGCAAAATCAGGGTTGGAGTTGTAGACAATGTGTGCCGTGGTGCCCTTGTGACCTCGCATACATATGTCCATGCAAGCAAAACTTGAATTGCAATTTATCTGAGTCTTGGTCGAATGTCTTGTGATAATCCCAGAACACAAAAAGGTGGGAGGCTTGTGAGGTGCTGTTTCAAGGCCGTCTCCCTCTAGCCTCCTAATCTTCCCTGGGAGGCTGTCATGAGACAGTTTCTCATCTCCTTCTGGATTCTGATGAGGTCTGAGGCTTTCTGCCATGTCCGCTCAATGTATAGCTGTAGAATACAAAGCTGCCAGCTACCATCTAGAAGGGGGCCTCTTGTTTAGTGTTGCCCTGCTTGGTGTTGAGGGACAAGGACATGGGGAGCTGGCATCTTTGGCTCCTCGTCCTCTTGCTATCTATGTAGGTAATAAACTGAATCTTAAAGGGACCTGCCATTACTTTGCAAGGCAAATCAGTCAATCTTGGGCTTGGCCTTTTGCTTGACAACGTGGTAGGTCTGTACAAGAGTGTCCTTGTTTTTGAGAACTGCACTGGAGGTATTTAGGACTGATGAGGCATCGTGTCTGCAACTTGGTCAAAAATGACTCAGGAAAACATAATAATGGTGATACACACATACATAGATTGCACAAATGTGAAATGTTATTGAACAAATATTGGTAAGTTTAAATTATGACAAATTACTTTTAAAAATCTACATGTAATGCACAATACTGGAAGGTTAAATGTTAAAATGACTGACCTTAAGGCCAGGGAGGAGGAGTCTTATTTTTCACTTTGAACTCTTCTGTAAACTTGTTTTTTAAAACTTTCTACACAGTACATATTACTTTTATAATACAAAGCTAAAATAAGATGTCCAATTTTTAAAAATCATGAAAGTCATATAATAAAGGAAACTTGGAAAATGCAAAAGGAAACGCACTTATAATTTCATCATCATAATATTAATACAATAGCTATCATTTTCTATAGTTCTTTTTGGTTTTCTCTTTATTTTTGTTTTTATCCACTTCTAGTATTAATAAATCTTACAATTTTGCATGTGGATTTCTTTATTTAACATAAATTCTAAAAATTTAATATGGTATATAGGTTCCATAATTACCATTTTAGATTGTAGCTTAGTATTCTATCTAGTGGCAGTGATTACCATGCTTTAATCATTCACTAAATAAACAACAGCAAACCCTGGGGAGACGGACAGAGTTACCACATTATAACATTCCAAATGTCCAGTTTTTAACAAAAAGTGATGAGTCATGCAGGGAAATAAAATATGGCCCATTGACAGGAAAAAGAAGTTAATAGAAATTGTCCTTGACAAAGCCCAGGCGTGAATTTACTAGACAAAGAATTTAAATCAAAAGTTGTAAATATGCTCAAAGAGCAAAAGGAAACCACGGATAAAGAACTAAAGAAATCAGGAAAATAATGCCTTACCAAATAGAGAATGACGACAAAAAGAAAATGTTTAAAAGAACAAAATAGAAATTCTGGAGACAAAAACTATGATAATTGAAATGAATTCATTAGAGAGACTTAACAGTATTTTTGAGCAGGCAGAAGAAAGATTCAGTGAATTTGTAGATAAAAGTTAATTATCTGAGTCTCAGGATCAGAAAAAAAGAGTAAGGAAAATGACCAGAGCTTCAGAGACCCGTGGTACTCCATCTAGCAAAACAATGCACATGCAATGAACATTACAGCTAAAGAGGAGAGAGGAAGGGGCATAAAGATGGCTAAAAAGTCATCAAATCTGATGAAAGCATGGAGGTAAATAAATATTTATAACCTTAAATTAGGCAATGAATCTTTAGATATAACACCAAAAGCATAAGAAACAAAAGAAAAAAGCGACAAATTGGACTTTGTCAAATAAAAAAATTACTTCGATGGTCACCATTAAGAAAGTGAAAAGACCATTCACAGAATGGAACAAAATATGTGCCAATTATATCCCTCATAAGGGACTTGAACCCAATATATAAAGAAGTCTCATGAATAAAAAGACAACTTCATTTAAAAAGAGGCAAAGGGTCTGAACAGACATTTCTCCAAAGCAGATACACAAACTGTGAATAAGCACAAGAGAAGATGATCACCATCATCAGTCATTAGAGAAATGTAAACGAAAACCACAAGAAGGCCCGGCGTGGTGGCTCAAGCCTATCTATAATCCCAGCACTTTGGGAGGCTGAGGTGAGAGGATTGCCTGAGCCTGCAGGTTTGAGACCAGCCCGGGCAACTTGGTGAGACCTCATCTCTACAATTAAAAAAAAAAAAAAGTTCGCCAGGCGTGGTAGTGTGTACCTGTAGTTCTGGCTACTTGGAAGGCTGAGGCGGAAGGATCACCCGAGCCAAGCAGGTCGACGCTGGGGTGGCTGTGAGTGTGCCACTGCACTCCAGCCTGGGCGACAGAGTGACTCTGACTCAAAAAAAAAACAACAAAAAAGAAAACCACAATAAGATACCAGTCCCCATTCGCTAGGATGGCTATAATCAAACAAATGGAAAACAAGTATTCGAAAAAATATGTGTACATAGAACAGTATTCACAATGGACCAAAGGTGGACACAGCCCAAATACCCACCATTGAATGAGTGGATAAACAAATTGTGTATATTCATACTATGGAATATTATTTGGCTACAAAAAGGAAGTATTGATACATGATACAACACAAATGAAGTATGTATTATGCTTGAATATATTGTGGTAAGTGAAAAAAGCCAGTCACAAAGGGCCACATATCTTATGACTCTATTTATATAAAATGTCCAAAATAGGAAAAATATGTATAGGTACAGCAGAAAGTAGATTTAGTGGTTGCTTGGGCTGAGAGGTTTGGGGGAAAATAGAAGCGACTGCAAATGCTACAACAGGATTGACACAGCAAAGGTTACTTCCCAGACACTAGAAGTAGAGCACCACACCCAAACGGCTCAAGCCAGTGACCAGAGGTGAGAACTCAGAGATGCTCAGGCACCAGTGCTATGGCATCAGGCTGCAAGACTGGCCCCTCCATCTTCAACAATGACCTGGCCAACTTAGGGGCCGAGTGCCTCCAGATGCTGAACTCTGGGGTCAATTATCTGCACCTGGATGTAATGGATGGGCATTTTGTTCCCCATATCACCTTTGGTCACCCTGTGGTAGAAAGCCTTTGAAAGCAGCTAGGCCAGGACCCTTTCTTTGACATGCTCATGATGGTGTCCAGGTCAGAGCAGTGGGCAAAGCCAATGGCTACCGCAGGAGCCAATTAGTATACCTGTCATCTTGAGACTACTGAGAATCCAGGAGCTTTGATTAAAGACATTCGGGAGAATGGGGTGGAGGTTGGCCTTGCCATCAAACCAGGAACCACAGTTGAGTATTTGGCACCATGGCCTAATCAAATAGACATGGCCTTGGTTACGGCAGTGGAACGTGGTTTGGAGGGCCGAAATTCATGGAAGATATGATGCCAAAGGCTCACTGGTTGAGAACCCAGTTCCTGTCTCTGGATATAGAGGTTGCGAGTGGCGTAGGTCCTGACACTGTCCATAAGTGTGCAGAGGCAGGAGCTAACATGATTGTGTCTGGCAGTGCCATTATGAGGAGTGAAGACCCCAGGTCTGTGATCAACCTGTTAAGAAATGTTTGCTCAGAAGCTGCTCAGAAACGTACTCTTGAACGATGAAACCACAAGGAGCCCAGTGTTTCTGCTCGCGAAATCCCCTGTTTCCTGGAAAACAGGAATATTGACTACCAAATCGTATTGCAGTTCAGGCAGTACTGCTTTTCTGAGCAATTTACTCATTCCAGTGATTAAAATCTATTGTGCAGATTATAGGTTAGAAATTGGTATGTATAACAACATTTTTAGTAATGCAATTTGAAGATTAGTGAAATACTCAGTTTTTACTGGGATACTTGATTTTTTTTTTTTTTTTTTTGAGTTGGAGTCTCACTCGGTCGCCCAGACTGGAGTGCAGTGGCCGCTCCCGGCCACCGCAGCCTCGACCCGCTGGGCTCCGGCGATCCTCCGCCTCAGCCTTCCAAGTAGCCGGAATTACAGGCATGCGCTACCACGCCTGGCTGATTTTTTTGATTTATTGTAGAGACGAGGTCTCGCCAAGTTGCCCAGGCAGGTCTCGAACCCGCGGGCTCAGGCAATCCACTCACCTCAGCCTCCCAAAGGCGCGGGATTACAGGCTGAGCCACCGAGCCCGGCTCTTGATTCTTATAAAGAGTAAAAATATGGCTGTATTAAGGATACAAACAGAAATGTGTCTTAATGCCTAAGGAGGGTGTATTGGCTACAGGATAGAAACAATTTTTTCCTGTTAAAAAAAAAATAAAAGCACTTAGATGCATCTCTCCCGCCTAATGAACTGGGCTTCTCACCTTTCTACTGCTTCCTTTCCTATTGTCTTGTATATACTGCTAGTGGCCACACTGTCTTTCTTTTTCTCTCTCTCTCTGACTGAGTCTTGTTCTTGCCTTGTGTGACCTGTTCAGGGTCTTTAAGTAAAAACCTTTGAACTTGTTTCCTATGTGGCTGTGTACCGAATTTGCATCTTCCATTGCACACAACAGGGGCTACCCCAGGCTGAGTTTCTCTTGGGAGGCCAGGGAGAACACAAGGTCAGACTCCCCGTGCCAGAGCAATGGTTAGGCAAGCATAAACTAGAATCTGGTCAGAGGAGAGCCACGAGGGCGTCTGCCATAGAAACAAATTTCTTATGTGAGGGACCTCTGGTTGCAGGTTAGACAACTAGGCATTAGGCCGTTCCCCAGGTAAGAGTATCCTGTGAAAGGCACGTTGTAAACATCCATGTCAAGCTCCCCTTCCTTTCCCATTAGGGTGGGGTTGCTAACTGCTCTGGTACTGGAACCCTATTTAGCCGGGGGCTCTCAAAACAAATGGGTATAGGGTTTCTTTTGAAAGTGGTAAAAATGTAATTTGATCTTGGTGGTAGTGTCACAACTCTGTGAATATACTAAAACTTGAATTGCACACAAAATGGGTAAAAGTTGTGATATGTGAATTAAATAACAATAGCTGTTTAAGAAAGCTTAGAAGGATACATGTGACCCAAAAGTAATGTATGTGCCTGTCTAAACAAACTTCATGATTCTTTAAAGGAATACATCAAAATACAACACTCAGCAAAGCAAAAATAACAACATCTGTCATCCAATCAGAAATTACTAGGCATAGGAAGAAGGAGAAGATGTGACCAATACACAGGACAAAAATAAAACAATGGAAACAGATCCAGAAAAGTCAAAGATGATGGAAGTAGCAGACAAACATTTAAACATACCATCATAACAATTATATCCTTAGGGGTTTAAATGAAAATGTTGGTTCTTTTTTAACCCTTCATTACTCTTCTCATTATATCGAAAGATATAAAAAGAACCAAATGAAACTTCTAGAGATGAAAAATACAGTATTAGAAATGCAACATTTATACTAAATAATGATAATGAGAAAAATTCTTTAAATAAAACAAAGAAATGCAACATGCTCTGTATGAGACTAACAGCAGAAGAAAAGATCAGTGACTTTCCAACTCAGAGTCAAAGCCAAGGCCTTACAAGCTCTGGCCCTAGTTACCTTTTGGGCCTCATTTAGAATGACCAAATGAGTTATCATCCAAACTGGGACAGTTCCAAGAAGGAAAGACACTAGGATAATAGGGTAAAATGGACTGCCAGAGGCAAACTAGGATGTTTGGTTATGGTCTCCCTCACTCTGTTGCAGCCACACCAACTTCCTCAGTGAACGGGAACTGGACTAACTTTATGTTTTCATGGGATCTCTCTGGCTACTAGAGTTGATAATAAACCAGTTAGGAAGATATTGCAGTAATGTAAAAAGTGTGACCATGGTAATAACAGCAGAGATGATGATAAGTGGTTGGATGCTGTATATATTTTAATGGCTAATAATAGTAACAACTGCTACCACTGGAACACTCCACCTAGTAATAGAAGAATACAGTTACCTTGATAGACCATATTCTGTGCCATAAAATAAATCTCAAATTTTAAAAGACTAAAATCATAAAAAGGTCTTTTGATATTAAAAGCACTTAGCACTAAATGGCTCTGAGAGGAGCAATATGTCGAGTCAGAAACCCAGTGTTCTACCTTAAGAACCCAGAAAATCAACAGCAAAATAAACCTAAAGCAAGTAGAAGGAAGGAAATCCAAATGATAAGAGCAGAAATCAATCAAATAAAAGACAAACTAGAGAAAATTCATGAAACCAAAAGTTGGTTCTTTGAGAAGATCAACATTAATTGATCATTCTAGCCAGAGCAATCAAGAAAAAAAAAGAGGAAACACACATTACCAATATCAGGAATGAGAGAAGTCAGGTTACTATAGATTCTCCAGATAACAGAAGGATAATAATGGAATGCTCGAACAACTCTGGAATTGTAGATCTGATGCTGTGTGAAGAGGAGGACATGACCTCAAGGAGGCTACAACCCTCATCACATGTGACCAAAGCCTCCCTAACCGTGTCGTATGAAGAATTCCCAAAGTATTGTCACAGAATAACCAAGCCTCCCAAGACCTCAAGATCTCCAGACCTTTCATCTGGAGCCCCCCACATAAAAGTTCTCATCATATTTGTTAAACGGTTGTTGCTTTGTTTTAAGGCAGTCCAGTGTATCAGTCGGGGGCCGACTACCAACTTTAGTGACAGCGATGTTGGTAAGTCCTGAGAAGTCACTTTCACGGGACCACCGGTTGCTGCTTATTTTGTCACTGAGCCGTGTACTGAGCAGAGTGCCCTCCCTCCTCTGGCGATGCCCCGCCCTAAACCCGGACTTGCGCTCGGAAACCAAGCAAGTGCCTAGTACCCCCCTTGGTGGGCCCCGCGGCCATCTTTTCCGGCATGCTTGCGGAAGCCTGCCCCCTTGCGAGTTCAAATCCTACCTCATAATGCTGGAGGTCTGCGTCTGGCTGCAGGGAGTAAAGGTCTCCGGGTGAGGGCCATCTACAGGGTCACCTACAGGCTGGTCCTTTCTTACGTCACCTCGGGCTCCTCGTCTGCCACCAGAGGTGCCGGTCGCCTGCTCAGGGGTGCCAGTCCTCCCGGGTCTGGAAGAGGAGGGACCGGACGCCGCAGCCAACACCTCGTGGCAGAAGGTCTGCGACGCACGCATGGGGTTGTTCGCGTCCAAGGCCGCTCGCAGGGCCACCACCGATGAGCCCACGGAGCCCGGCCCGGAACACCTGGCGGGTGAGTAGCAGGCCAGGAGCAGGCTCCCCCCGCGGTTAGGGACCTCACATGGTGGCACCCTGGCCCCTCCCTCTATTGTGCCTAGAAGGAGCCACTGGCGTTTTCAACTCCAAATTTGAAACTGTCTAGAAGTTTAAGTAACTTACATAGGAGACAAAGCAGGGTGGAATAATAACCCAGCCTTCTTATAAGGGCCACAGTTTCCAAGTCCACCCAGCCCTCATAAATTATGGCATTCTGCTAGTCTTCTGAAGTACAGGAAGGAAAGCCTATTGAGTAGATTCTCTCATAAGTATTCCTTTTTTGTTTGTTGTAGCGACAGGGTCTTGCTCTGCCGCCCAGGCTGGAGCGCAATAGTGCAACGACAGCTCACTACAGCCTCAAACTCCTGGGCTCAAGCGAGCCTCCTGCTTCAGCCTCCCGAGTAGCTGGGACTACCGGCACACGCCTTCACACCCACCTTTTTTTTTTTTTTTAAAGAGTGACAGGATCTCAATATGTTGCCCAGGCTGGTCTTGAACTCCTGGCCTTAAGCAGTCCTTCTACCTCGGCCTCCCAAAGTCCTGGGATTACAGATGTGAGCCATCATGCCCATCCCCCATAGGTATTTCCAAGCTAAGTAAGCTACATGAATAGGCTTTCAAGGGTCCACGGCAAAATTTTTGTGCTCTTGTATATGTTTTTAGGGAGAAAATCTTTGATGCTTAAAGTGTTCTGTTGCCCAAAGGATAGACTCCAGTCCAGCCCACTCCCTATTGTTTGACCTAATAGTGAGCAATGACTTCATAAATAGTATGTTCTGTGGGTGATATACACAAATCCTTTATTTCGGTATTTTGCTTAAAGACCATTAATTGACTTAACCCATATCTGCCTTCTGAAGTTTTATCTTATGTGTTACAGCAACTAACAGTTTGCTAACTTAAACAAATTAATGTCATATATACATATTCATATATATACATATGAACATCTACATATTCATATATTCACATACACAGATGAAATTAATGTATATTAAAGTTTAATATATTAAACTTATCATTCACTATATTAATAATATATGGATATAACATGTACATTAAAGTTTGCTGAGCATTATTCTGGGCAGACCATGTCCTAGGTTCTCTGTATATATCATACAGCCCTCATGGTTATATATTATGTACCAGAAATTTTTTCTCAAGACCTGAAGGCTGAGCACCAGTTAGCTATGTAAAAGAGCCACAGAAGGGTAGGGGGCCACTTGGCTTGCTACCACTTGAGTTGATAGCCTAAAGATTCATATAAGCTGAAACTGTGGAAAAACAAAAATGAAGAGCCAACATAGGAAACTGTTCATAGAAAGGGGGATGAAGTAAACTTAGAGATTTTAAAAAATGTGAAAGAATCTCATTCTTCATAACTTCAAACATGATACAACAGCTAGCATAATTAGCATTGACACACAGTGCATACACTTGGTGAATAAATGAATTTGCATATACAGTTAGGGTCAAACTATTGTTTCAATCTACTAGCATCTTCACAGATTGGATATACCAGTATCTGTCCTACAGATATTAATGCTGATTAGCAAATGCGTCCCATAGATGAAGGTGTGTTTTAAATGATAGTTTATAGACAGTTTTGAGAACAAAGAGGATTTTGAACTGATAAAAAGTAGGAAATCATTGCATGGTCTTGAATGGGAAGATGAAATGAAATGTTAGCTTTGGAGGGATTGTGTGAAGTGAATTGACAAATGCTTGTAGCCATGAGGCAGAAAATTAGGAAGCTGTTGCAATAAACCAGGCCTAAGGCTACGAGGAAGTGGAATGAAAAAGAGGCAATAAAGGAATAGAGGATGCAGATAAAAAAGGGTCAGAGACAGGGTAACACTACAAGGAAAGCTCCCAATGGAAACTTCATGGAATGGCACATTTCTTGAAAGCCAGTATGACAGTGGTTAATAGCTTGCTTGGCCTCTGGGGTCAACAAATCTAATTTCAGATTCCAGCCCTGCCACTTGACTACCTGTATGACCTTGGATATGTTACTTCTTGAGTAATATTCATTCATTTAACAAGTACTTACCCAAACCTGTTATGTACCATCTACTGTACTGGATCTTGGTAACCAAAATGAACTTATTTGCTGCCTTCATTAAGTTTGCAAGATAGTAGGGTAAATAGGCATGAAATACAATGTAACATATCAGTACAAACTGTAATACGTGTAATGAAGAAAATATTTTTGATTATTCCCTTCATTTCATTTCATTCATGTCATTTCTCTAACGTTTGATTGTATTGTACTTAAGTTAAAATGACCAATTTTGGTTTTGCAAATTATTTCTCAGTCTGTATTTTAATGCTTGTCACTCTCTCTAATTTAGATCTAATACGCTACATAAATAAAACTAACATGAGCATCGAACATCTGGCTGATATTCTTTCTGAGCAAACCAGGAGCAGCAACTGGGTAGTGGTGTTCAAAGCCCTGGTTACTGTGCATCACCTCATGGTGCATGGAAGAGAGGTGAGCATTGTGCGCATTCCAGTGGTGCTTGTTTCTTTTTGCAAGTGCCTGCTTACTAAAGGCTATAAGCACGCACTTGCAAGATGTTCTTGTTTGTCAGCAGCTTACTACCTTTTACTTTAAGTAGTGACAAATGAGGGAAATGAATAAAGTGAATAGCAGTATGTATTTAACATATTTTTTATTAATGAATATATTGCAATCAGTATTCTTTGAGGTATACCACCGTAGCCATTGGATAATAATGTAGATAATAGAGGGGCTATTTCTCTCAATTCTTTAGATGATTTAGATTTTTAAAGAGCCCCTCAAAAATGTATTACTTCATAACTGCTTTACTCTGCCAAGGGAGACTAGACACCTAAGTGTATTACATGACCACCTATCTATCTCTTTGGATTTTATAGAACAACTCAAATGCTCCATAACATTAAATTACTTATTTTCTATTTTAAATTTCACAAGCAATTTGTTTCAGTGAGCTTTGCATTAGAAAATTAGGATTTAGAAATTGGCTGGATTTGGAAATGTATTATAAAGCAACAGTAACTATACAGTTTGGTATTAGTAGAAATAGAACGCAAACATAAATGAAACATAATAGAGAGCTCAGATATAGAACTGTACTTATATAGGAACTTGGTAGCACTAAAAATGGGGAAATATGGGGAAAATAATTTAAAATAAAGCCTCCTGACACAAATATCATTCTTAGAGAAGAAACAGAATGAGATCCTTATCTTACTCCATATACAAAAATAAATTCCACATAGATGAAATATCTGAATGCAAAAAAACCCCAAAGTTTTTAAATTGAAGAAAATATGGGATAATATGCTTATGACATTTCGGTAGCTAAGACACTATAACTGAAAGAAGGTATTTGCGACATATATATTACACACCAAAGGTTAATATTCAGAATACATAATTAGTAAGAAAAAAGCAAAAGCATGATCCGTAAAAGAACAAATTGATAAACTGTATTTTTTCAAAATTTAAAACCAGCTTTTTGAAAGACAACATATAGAGAATGAAAAGATACTCCACAGACTGGGAGAAAATATTTGCAAAATGTATGTCTGATCAATGATTATGTCCAGAATATACAAAGAACAACAACAACAAAAGGCAATACAATGAACTAATGAGCAAAAGAAATGAACAGAGAGCTCACAGAAAATGAAACCATAATGTCTGATAACCGTCTGAGAACACATTCATATTAGCAAAATTTAAAGTTTCTGAGTATAAGGAGTTGGAAAGATTGAGAAAATGGGAATTTGCGTACCCTGTGGATGACATGTAAATTATGAGGGCGGACCCAAAAAAACCATGGAATTATTATTATTATTTTTTTTACTTTGGAGAACAGGCCCCTTTAGTACTCTCGGAATTTGTTCCTCTGGATCAAACAGTCAACCAAAGTTTTTATCTGGAAGTTTTAAGAAGGTTGCATCATGATTTGCAGAAGAAATGCCCCGAGTTGTGGCAAACAGGTGGTTGGTTCTTCCACCATGACAACGCACCTGTCCACGCCACGCTGAGTGTTCAGCAGTTTTTGACCAAGCATGGCAGGACCCCATGCCCCACCCTCCCTATTCACCTGATCTCACCCCAAGTGACTTTTCTGGGGGGTTGTTCCTCTGGATGAAAACAACTCCTCAAAGGGAAACATTTTGGTGATGTGGAAGAGGGGAAACAAAAAACGGCAGAAGCACTAATAGGCATCAAAATTGATGAGTTCAAAAACTGTTTGGAGCAGTTGAAAAAGCATCTCGATAGGTATATTGCAGCAAACGGAGAGCACTTTGAAGGTGACTGAAGTTTCAACATGTGAGAATAAATACACAATCTTTTATAAATAAATTCCGGTTTTGAAGTGATTCCCCCTTGTATTAGCTCCTGCAGTTTATTACTATGGAGAAGAGAATAGTGAGGTACAATTTGCAAATTTGAAAATGCCCAGCCCAGTGATCCAGCAAATCCACTTCTCATATCATGTCTATAATAATAATAAAAAAATTAGAAATCACCTGCATTTCCATCAGCAGGGAACAGATAAAATGAAGTGTAGTTGTACAATGAAATGCTGTATAACATTAAATGGTATGCATATCAACAAGGCTAGATCTCAAAGACAGTGCTAATATAGGAAGTTGCAAAATGACATTTAGAGTACAATACCATTTACATAAAAATTTTATTTTATTTTTTTACTTTTATTTTATTTTTATTTTTTTGAGTCGAAGTCTCACTCTGTCACCCAGACTGGAGTGCAGTGGCTGCTCCTGGCCACCGCAGCCTCCACCTGCTGGGCTCCGGCGATCCTTTCACTTCAGCCTTCCAAGTAGCTGGAACTACAGGTGTGCGTTACCACGCCCGACTAATTTTTGATTTATTGTAGAGATGAGGTCTCGCCAAGTTGCCCAGGCGGGTCTCGAACCTGCGGGTTCAGGCAATCCACTCACCTCGGCCTCCCAAAGTGCGGGATTACAGGCTGAGCCACCGAGCCCGGCCAAAAAAATTTTAAAAATACATTCAATATTTATCCATGGAACAAACACCTGTGAAACTATAAGGAAAACAGACAGTGAAGATAGCACATTAAAATTATGAGACCAGATACTTGTAGGCAGGGGGAAAAGGAAATGGATCTTGGGGATGCAGCAAAGGGTACTTTAGCTTTATCTGTAATACTTTATTCCTCTTATTTTAAAAATAGACTTGAAACAGATATGTCAAAAAATTAGCAGTTATCATTCTAAATAGTAGGGTCCACAAATGGTATCACATTATTCTTTGTATTTTTCTGTAATTTAGAATTACTCAAAATCAAAAGGGAAGAATGACTAGATAGAAAGTCTTGGAGGAAAAGAGTGTGTATTCACATGAGCTTTAAAGTTTATCCCCTTGTTTATTTAGGGGAGGGGTATATAAACAGAGGAAAATTGGTAGCGCTGCAAATCCTAGTGTTGGCTAGCACAGGATATGGAGTGTGTTCAACTTAGTCAATGCTCCTGAATTAGATAGAAGCTGTGTGCTAGAATTATGTTAACTATATGTTCATAATGACAGAATCATTAATTAACTCTGTGTACAGAAACTAATTTTAGTTTGGCACATTTGTTTGGTAGCGTTTTATCCAACATCTTGCATCTCGAGACTCTTTGTTCACTTTACACAACTTCCTGGATAAAAGTGTCATCGAAGGTAAGATGATTCTCTGCTGAAAATATTTCTATGTGGCAAGGAGGCAAAAGTTCTGAAAACCATGCCTACATAAAAAATGGTTCTAAAGTATGAAAAGTGTGATGCCTTGTACATTTTATGAAAGTAAATAATCCCTAAATTCATTGACACAACACATATTTGAGTGCTTATTGAGAATAACAGAATATGCTATATGCTACAGACAAAAAAGTTATTGAGACCTCCAGGTCTTTATTCAGTAAACCCTTGTCCAGCTTACCGAAAATTGCAGCACACCTTTATACAACTTCTCTGCATGGGTTTTATTTTCTCCTTCTCACCAACTCTCTCTGTGTGTTCCTTTTCTTTCCATAATTGTCTATCCTTCCCCATTGGGAATTTTTGTCTGTTTTGTTCACGGCCGACCTCCCAGCACCTGGGACATAGTAGGCACTTAATGATTGTGGAATGAATGAACAGTTTAAATAAATGAACTCAACATATGTTTGGAGGTTGAGTCGAGAGAAGTTGAGTTTCCACCTTTCTTTATTCTTTTTCTCCCTGAAGTAGAGGGTAAGGTCATTTGCTGAGTGGAGGGAAGATGGAGGAGGGATGGAATGGGGAGAGTAAGGAAAATACTAGGAATTTACAGTAGTTTCTGTGGAAATATCAAAAGATATGATGAAGTTCACTTATTTCATCTGTTTAGGTGTCTCACCATCAACGCCACATGAAAGGGTGGTAGCAAGGCTTTAAGGGAATACAAATTAATCTTTAACAGAAAGTGTGAGGAATGTTGGACTAGATGATTAATCAAGACCATCCTAGCTTTTGTGCTTCAAAAATATGGTTGAGGTATACAGGTGAATGTGGAATAAGTCTTTGCATTTATTGACATATTGTGAAAAATTATTGGTTGAATTGGAAATAACTGAAATATCTCATTTTTAGGCTATACTATGTCAGCCTTCATCAGACGATACGGCAGGTACTTGAATGAAAAATCACTCGCATGCAGACTGATTGCATTTGACATCACAAAAATCAAGAGAGGGTCAGTAAATATCACTAGTTTGTCAGCAAGAAATACTGACTCAAATGTGGTATGCTTGGTCGTTTGTCAAAAACAGCTCTACTTCAAGATGCTGATGTCACAGTGCTTCTCAAACTCAATGTGTTTATGAATTTCCTTTATCTTTTATAGGACAGATGGTGTGATGAGAACTATGAATACTAAAGACCTGCTAAACACGCTTCCAGTTATTCAAATCCAGTTTGATGCTCTGCTTGGTTTTAATGTAAGAACTTTATAAATTCATTTTTAAAATATTAGTAAATGGCATTGTTTAACTATAGACGGGAGAAGAAATTTTTTAAAAAGACTGTGATGGTTTTAAAATTTTTAAAAAAACTGTGGTGGTAATTGATTATTCTTTAATTTTCAGGCAAATCCTGATGAACTAACTAATGACATAATACGTGCTGCTTTTAGGCTGCTCTTTAAAGATTCTCTCCGTCTCTTTGCAGCTTATAATGAAGGGATCCTTAATCTGCTTGGTAGGATTTTTTTTTACTTTTTAAAAGATAAAATGATAAAATAATTTATTTGTAAAAATCTTTTTATTTTCTGAAGACACAGAGTCTTGCTATGTCTCCAGGATGGGCTTAAATTCCTGGGCTCCAGCAGTCCTCCTGCCTAGACTTTCCAAAGTGCTGGGATTACAGGCATAAGCCACCATGCCTGGCTTGTAAAAATATTTTATCTCTACATTTAGACTCATATTTGATTTAGACTCAAAATAGAAATCCTTGCAGGGTCATGTATATTTTTCATGCAATATTATATTACTTTATTGGTTAAACATTATTTGGCTAGTTAATCTCAAAACTTTCAAGTTTTATTTAAGTGCTAACTGATATTTTTGGGGAATTTATCAGGAAATCAACATGGGTTGCTATATTATCTATTATACGTTAAGGCCCATTTCTGCCACGGTTAAATGACACAGTTTTGACTTTCCTAAGAAGGTAAAGCCTAAAACATAAGTAACCGTTATTGATTATATACAAGTGTATATTTTTTAGGCTTTTCAGGAAATTACTGTCATCATTTAGCCCTAATTGATTATTCATTTTATTGCAAGGATTCTCTGAACTTTATTCATGGAAATTTCAGATCATTTCTTATACTGAAGAAATACCTAGTACATTCGTAGGGTTATAGGAGGGTTGAAACACAGCCCCTTCCCTCAAAGGGCTGCAGAGCTTGATGTTAATAAAAAAGACAAGTTATACAAATTAATATCTAAATTATCTGTATGTGGTATTAAATTCCACATATATTCTCAACACCAGTATTTGCTATGCAATAGTTACTCCATGAAAATCTGTTTATTGTAGGGATTGAGCAGTGCTATTTCTTATTATTAAAACAGAAAATAATTTGATTAAAACTATAATAGTTTTGAACAGGTTAAAATCACATCCAGAATCAGCTTAAAATAGATTAATCAGAAAGGAGCAAGACTTAAAATTGCTGAGATATTGGCTTCTTTATAGTAATTATTTTTTCCCCTATTTTTAGACAAATATTTTGGCATGAGGAAGCACCAATGCAAGGAAAGTTTGGATATTTACATCAAATTCCTTGAAAGAACAAACAAATTGGCACAGTTTCTCAAAGTTGCGGAGGTACAGAAATCAATTTCTACTGAAGGCTTTTCTGCTGGTTTTTTTGCATTAATTTAATATCAGGTGTAACTATACCTCTTTCTTCCCCCATGACCATTGCCACACAGAAATTGGTGGTAGTTTGAGCTACTTTGTAAACAGTAAAACTAAAAACTAAAATTAGGTACTTCAAATGTGCTCAAAAGCAATCTCACAAGGACTTCTGTTAACAGCTATGAGAATAATCAGTACCAAGCTTACCCTCCCACGAGAAACAACTCTAACACTGGATCAAAACATATATAAGACTTTTTAGGGAGTAGACAGTAGGTGGAACAAGTGTACGGTCAGTGAGAGAAAGAAACACATGAAGTGAACCCCGTGTTCTCCCTGAACTCAGAGGAACGTAAGCAGGATAAATGCAAAGAAAACCATACCTAGGAGGTGATAGTCAAACTTCTGAAAACCGAAGAGAACAAAGACATATTACCCACAAGAGAACAACAATACTAATAATAGCTGATTTCTGACTACTGGAAAAATTAGAACACATTTTTGTGATATCCAAAATGCAGTTTAGCTCTTCCCAAACCAGCAAAGCCTCAAAATCTGGCAAGTCATTTTGAAAAGTCTGTCCTTAGGATAAATATATATGTGTGTGCTTAAGTGGACAAGACATACTTTAGCCTGACATAGTACCAGCCCAGAAAGACATCATGCTCTTGGGATATTCTCTCTGTCATACACACAGTGATCTTTCAGTTAGAGTTTTTTGTTGCTACTCCCTGCTGTAATGTGTATTTTTTTCACCCCTGCCTTTTGTGTGTGTGTGTGAATTCAGCAAGTTGGAATTGACCAGAAAGACGTTCCACATATCACTCAGGTCAGTGTATCTCTCCTATGTATTTCAGTGACTTTTTTGTCTTTATCTTGATATGTTTGTGATATTAATCATCTGAGACTCTCCATCTTTTGCCATATACTTAAGTGTGTGCATTTTAATTTCCCCATAAGTTACATAGATACAGATATAGATTTATAGTGAGTCGTGTTATAACAACTAGATCATGCTTTTAACATGATCAGTGGGAACAGCAGGGTATTTGGAATAATGAACTTAGGCCTGAGGGCTGCCTTGTTCACCTTTCGGGTGTGTGATCTCAAGCAACTCATTTCCATTCTCTGTCTCACTTCTACAACTGCAAAATGGGTACAGTGCATTGCCTATCTCATAGCAGTGCTGTAAGGAGTCAAGTGAGCTCAGGTGTTTTTCCTTTCCAGAAACTAGTCCTCAGAGATCCCCTCATGGTCATGGGTGTGATCTGAGGTAGAGGTGGCAGTGCAACAGGTGTGGACAAGATGAGCCTCAGGTACTCCGTTTGTGCAGCCTGCTTAGCCCTCTGGACCTACCTGTGTTCCATCCCAGATGTACCATGGGGCTTGAGCAGCAGGGCGGCTGGCCCAGTCTGGGCCTGCTACAGAACGCTTTTCTGCTCTGGGCTCCAAATTAAGGTGTCGGGGTTTTAGGTCACCTGGAACGTGGGTGAGAGCAGTCTTCTCTCATGTGGGAATATGCTGTCTCCAGAGCCCAAAGAGACGTATTTGGTGTCATGCTTCCTTTTTTTGTTATGGGAGGTACAACATGCAATACTTTATCTTCTACTTTGGATGACATGTCCTGGTAGGCCTCTGATTCCTGAAACCCTAAAAATTGTATTAGTGTGAAAGGAATGTGGATTGCATATGTTTTTCCAAGGTCTCCACTGTAGTATAAGCTAGAGTCCTTCCTATTGATTATGACAGAAATTGAGAGAGTTAATGCAGGCCTTGGTCAAAACTCTTGTCCACTCAATGAGCCTGTGAACTCTTTCTTATTCACACGTCTGATAGTGATAGAAAACAACACATTCACCAAACCAATAGCCACATACCGTGTACCAGAAGTTGCTTAAGTCGCCTTTACCAAGAAACAATAATGGCTGGCGTTGTGGCTGCAATTGGGCTACTATTGATTTTGCTATAATCTCTCATTCACCAGCTGTTTTTTTTTGTTTGCTTGTGTTCGAGTTGGAGTCTCACTCTTGCACCGGCTGGAGTATGGTGGCAAGATCCTACTGCAGCCTTCACCTGATGGGCTCAGGTGATCCTTCCACCTCAGCCTTCCAAGTAGCTGGGAATACAGATGCGTGTCACCACGCCTGGCTAATTTTTTGATTTTTATTGTAGAGATGAGGTCTCACCGCATTGCCCAGCTGGTCTCAAACTCCTGGGCTCAGGAAATTCTCTTGCCTCTGTCTCCCAAAGGGCTGGGATTACAGACATAAGCCACTATACCCAGCCCCAGCTGGTTTTGATGGGGATGAGGCTCATCACCCCTGCTTCGTTTATATCTTTAAGATTAGAACTGATTTCTATAATCCTCCTGGGGGAAAATCTTGTTTTTTATTTACTGTTTTGCTTGGAGGGTGAGTGGGGGCTAATGTATTTCACAGGAATGTCCCCAGCCAAGCTTTGCTGTGACTTAAGTATAGTTATAGGCCTAAGGCCAGGAGAGGAGGCGGGAGCAGATCCTGATGGCGCATGTAACTTGTCGGGTAGAGGCCTCTCTCTGTATCATCCCCAACAAAGGAGGCTCAAAGGTTTCTGGAAAATCTGGAGACTTGGGGGTTTCACAGCTGTCCCTCAGCCATCCTCATACTATGTATCAGGGTCTGGTATGGCAGACCTGCCTTTGCTGGGACTGGACGAATGAAGGATTATCTGAGATAATACATGTGGAGAGCTCAGACAGCACCTGGTTGAGGCATCATGTGTATGGGAAGAAGCCTGTGAAGAGAGAGGAGGCAAAGAAGTAGGGAGAGAGGATAGATACTGAGAGAGGTCCCTTAGGGATGAGAAGGTGCTGCATCCAGAACACAGGTGGAAGCAGTGGCCTCTAACAAGAGGCTAGAGGAGACAGTGGGGAAAGGATATTTACAGATGCAAATAAAATGTTAGGTTTGGTGACAGAGAAGAAGGGATTTCTGTCTGATGGCTTATACATTTTTGAAGGAAAGAAATGTGTCCTCTTGAGTATACACAGCACAAGCATTCTTTCATGCACAGATAAGTATGAAGGGGGCTCGCTTGTGGACAACAAACTCCACAGAGTGGTCCACGATGGCAACAACTGTTAGGTGAAATAATGTCCAGCTTCCTGAATGAGGAGTCAGATGACCAGTGGTGGGAAGACCGAGAGGTGATGAGAATGTCTGGGTTAGTAGGGGAGACTTGGGGTTTCACTGCCTGATGCCACCGTAACCTGTGGATTTCAATCAACGTTCATTCAGAAACACATGCTCGACCCCTATTCAGTTACAATGAATGAGACACAATCCCAGCCTCTGAGTTTCTGAAAAAGACAAAACTAACAGCATCATTAGCTATCTACCAGAATGCAGTCCTCTGATTTTTCTCTGCATTGACTTTTCTTCCCTGAGGGAGGTGGTGAGAGCAGGAAGGGGACACATTTCCCACTGGGCCACCCTCTTCCTTACCTCAGCTCTGGTCTCTGGGATCCCTGGATCAAAAATGAAGTAGATTGCTGCGGGAGTCTACAACAGGCAGGCGAGGATCTTGCTGGTAAACTTTCATGCAGATCTCTGTTCATTCCCCTGGAAAGCAGCTCTTTGGACGGGAAGAGCTTCCTTATCAGCTCGCCGCCCCGGGCCCTCGGCCAGCACGGCGAGTCCCGCGTCCCGGCCTTGAGGCGGCAGGCCCGCTCCCCGGAGGCCGCGCGGCCCCGGGTGTCCTGCAAACCCTGGAGTGGAGCGAGAGGCGGCCCCGGCGGGAGTGGCGGGAGGCGGGGAGGCGGGCTGGCGCCGGCCCCACGGCCCCCTCGCCCGGCCCGTCTGGGGGGGCGCTGCCGCCCAGGACGCCCGCGCCGAGGCGCCTTCCGCAGCCCGTCTGCCGCGGGCCCCCGCCGGGCCTGGGGGTCCTCCCGCGCCGGCCGCCGCCGCCTCGTGCGCCCGACGGCTGTGGCCGGCGTGGAGGCGCGCCGCGCGCCCGGGGTGGAGCCGCTCGCCGGCGGAGAGGCAGCCGCCTTCCCGCTGCGGCCGTCCTGGGAGGAGGGCGCCCTGGGCTCCCGGCGGGGCCGCGCCGGCGGGGAGCCCCGGGGCCGCCCTCGGCGCCGGCCCCGCCCTGGCTGCCCTCGGCGCCGGCCCTCCCCTGGCCGCCGGGCCGGCGACCCGCCCTTCCCTGCCGGGCCGTCGTGGGGGCGGCTCGCTCGCCTCGGCCCTCGCGGCGGGGCTGCTCTGCCCGCCGTCGGACGCGCTGGGGTCGGCCCCCCCGCGGACTTCAGACCCCCCCCGGGGCCACGGTCCTCATCGGAGCTCCGGGGCACCCCCCCGGACCCGCGGCACGGTCCCCCCCCGACGTGGGCCCGCGCGCGGCTCCCCGCGGGGCCCCGCCTGGCTGCGGCCTGGGGGGCTGGAGGCCGACCCGGCGCCGTGACGGGGCGCACAGCCTGGCGCCCGCCCGCCCTTCCGTGGGGCGCAGGAGCGGCGCGGGGCGTGGAGGGCTTCCGTCTCTCCGCGCCGCTTGCGGCCCGTCGTGGCGGCTGAGCGTGGGGCCGAGTTCGCGCGCCTCCGCGGGGGCGGGGACGCCACGGGGCGCGCCTCGGGCGGCACGAAGTGTCGCCAACCCACGTCGTTCAAATGCTGACAGCTTTAGCTATTTAGCCTCAGTTCTGCTTACGTCTCTGTCAATCGTTTAGTCATTAAACCCTCTTCCCTCGGCCGGCTCAGTAGTTTGTGTCACCCATCTTTATCCTCAAATCTGCCCCTACTCCTATGGCTCAGGCCCCCTTTACAGGCCAACACTGAGTCCTGTCCACCTTCAGAGTTGTCTTCAATGCATCCCCTTTTTTCCATTTCTCCGACTTCATCTGCCTCATGCTCCCCTTTGCTCTCTGTTCCAGCACCATGATTCGTCTTTATTCTTGGTTCGGGCATTATGCCTTCCTCAGGGCCTTTGCACATGATATTATTACTTTTTTGCTGACATTGCTCCTTCCTCCCTTTCTGATCTACTTATTTTCTGGCTGTCCTTGAGATCTCAGCTCAACTATTGCTTTCTTCAGGAGTGCTCACCTCCTTCCCTCCCTGACTTGGTCAGATTCCTCTGCTTCAACACTATCTGTGTATCATGTACCTCTCTTCTATACTACTTTTCACAACTTTGGCTTTAGACTGTAAGCTTAGACCTGTAGACTGGAAGCTTATGAAGCCCAGTACCAGGTTGTTTGTGCTTGTGGCTATATCCCTAGTACCTGTTGTATAGTCAATTAGCAATTGTTTTTTCTTGAATAAAGAATGAGTGAATGGATCAGGGGAGAGATGGTGGAATATAGAACCCTAGTGGGGAATTGGCTTTATGTAAGAGAAAGTTTACTTTTTCTATTTTTAGTGGAAATGGAGAATGAAAAGATACATCCACGTTCATTCAGCAAATATGAATTAAGGGCTTACTCTGTGTCAAGCGCTTAAGATTTATCAGTGGACAAAACAGACAAAATCTCTGTAGTCATAGAGCTTATATTTTATTGCAAGAAGAAATACAATAAACATAAAGAAGATCTGTAATGTCAGTTAAAATAAATGATTTGAAGAGAAATAAAACTTATAGTTAAAGAGAATATTAGTAGTCAAGAAAATCTCCCTTGAGGAGGTGATTTCAACAAAGACCAGAAACAACGTCAAATCCTGGGTTTCTGTTTATATGTGTGGTATTGATTAAATGTGCTAATATGAATGAGATTCTTTGTCATTTTTTTCCTCCCATGTATTTTAAATCATATCTAGATTACTTATAATACTGAATACAATATCAATGCTATGTGAATAGTTGTACTGTATAGTTTCGGGAGCAAAAACAAGAAAAAAGCCTGGACGTGTTTAGTATAGATCAACCATCCATTTTGTTAAGTGTATCTCGACTTGTGGTCGACTGTGGATGTGGAACCCACAGATATGGAAGACCAACTCTTATATAGGAGAGTATAAATTTGCTAAAACTATCAGAAAATAAGTCTTTAATAGTAACTTTTTTTTAGGCACCCCTCAGTTTAATTGAAGCACTAAAACAGCATTTAGCTTCCTTGGAAGAGAAAAGTGACATTTTACTTCATTATAAGTAAGTTTAAAAATGTCTTGACATGGGTTAATTTTGCTTTCCTCTAAATATTTTTCCTCATGCTAATCGTTTAGTGGTATGAGATTGACTAAATAAATTATGGGCTATGAATGGGATGGAATACTATTCAGCTTTTTAAAATGGTGATGTGAAACAGAGGTTTTCAATCTTTTGTGGGATTTCATACTCTTCACAAGGGTGATATGCTTCCCAAAGGAACATCTTTTATTAAACGAAATGATTCTCAAAATCAGGGATTGGGATGAGAATCTCTCTCTCTTTTTAAGAATTTGATTCCTTACCCTAGGAGCTTCTCTGTTCACAAAATAGTGCACATAGTAACAGTGAAGAAGTGTGTATACACACATATACACACATACACATACTTGCACTCCTCTATATATGCATATACATACAGATTGAATAATACAAAAATTGAGATATATCACCTCAAAACATTCACATGAGCTATTTCTGAGTGAAAAAATTATGGTTGATTTCAGCGCTCTTTTTTGTATTGTCCAAAATTTCTACAGAAGTCATGTGTTATTCATCATTCTCCTTTTTTAGGTTATGCCAGCTGTAATTGATTCATATTATCACACTCTGTTAGACAGCAAGTTCATCTGACTATTTCTTAATTACCTCTATCACAGAAGGACGCATAGTTAGTATATAGTTGGATAGGTGAATATGAATCAAAGAAATGTAGGCTCAGCTAGATAGAATATATGTGATTCTATTTATTCTCCAGCGTGCCTCTTATTTCTTATGATCTTTTAAGTCTCCAGCATGCATTAACTCCATCCATCTTAAAGAATTCACTTGTGAAAGTGCCAGCAGACAGAGCTTGGCTTGCAGGTAATATGACTTTATTACATGATTATGTCAATAATAAGTGAAGACAGGATTAGAATCTATACTTTTTTCGCTGCTCAACCAACCATGTCTGCTACCTCTTCCTAAAGCAGTCTTTGACCCAGAAATTTCATTTCTAGGGTTTTATTCAAAATACATATTTACAGTTGTGAAATGATATGTGAACAAGGATATTCATTGTGACATTATAATAGCAAAATGACTATCAATAAGAGGCTTGTTTGTATATACTGAGATGGAATGATCTCCAAGATGTATTGTCAAATGACAAAACAAGCAAGGTATAAAACAAAGTATAATATGCTATCATTTTTACTTTTTAATAGACAGAATATATATTTATAATATATATATATAATATATATATATAATATATATATATATTATATATATAGAATATATATTTATAATTTCTTAAATAGTACTTCTGGAAGGATATTTAAGATATGAGTTAAAATGGGCTGCCTCTCAAAAGAATGCGGTGGTTTATGGAAAGAGATGTGTGGGAGAGTTTTAGTTTGCCTCTTACTTAAGTGATTTTGTGGAGCCAGTGCATACCAGCTTACAAGAGCCAGTTATTAAATTTCCAGGAATTTTGCCAGCTGGTTGAGGTCACATCGGTAGCTTGAAATTGGCCATGATGGGAGTATTTATACCACAGAACTAGGCATACACTACAAATCAGGCCTCTTTTTTCTTGAAAGCTGGTTGTTATACAGTTACTGGCACACATCCGCTCATAGACAACCATATTTTATTTTTTAATGGGTTACTGTGTTTCAATGATGTTATTCCATTCTCTATGCTAGACAAAAATCTAATGAGCTAAAGAATCATACAGTTTATATGTATTTAAATTAAATTTTGTTCTTAATTTAACGATTTAAACTGTATCTATATTCAATATTGTTTTTATTTTGTACATGTACTTTCAATGGACCTGCCTTCTGCATTTTTAATGGGTGAGTCTGACCAAACTTATGATGAACATAAATTGTTTGAGTAAAACCATCTGCATGGCAAAAACTATACATTTGCTCATTTCCAAAAGAAATAGAGAGTTCTTAGACAGGGTCTGACCTATAGTAAGTGCTTCTCCAACCTTCTAGCTGTCCTCTCCAACTTATTCTATGGCTTTTGTGGCTTCACTGAATGTTTTTTCTCTATATATGGCCTTGGTTGAAGATACTTCACTTATGGTTTTAACTGCTATCTGTACTCTAGATATATAGACAGAGATAATTTTTATACCTGTTTATATGTACATCTACAGATCCAAACTTATATAACCAGCTGTCTACTGGACTTTTCCACTTGGATGTTCTGCAGTTCTCTCAAATTCAATTTATTCAAAATGAAATAGTTCCCTTACCATCTCCCAAACCTTGTTCTTTTGCCTTTGGCATTGGTTTAGTAAATGGCGCCATCATCCATCCTGGTGCTCAGCTACTAGCTGGGAGGTTTGGGGTTTTTTTAATACTTTCTTTACCCTCATTCTCATATTCAATTCGTCATCACATTCTGTTCATTCTACTGCTCAATGAGCTCTCAATTCTCTACTTTCTATCTATTCAGACTGCTACAACCTTAGTTACAACCACTGTCACTGTCTTTTGTCTCCTGGATCACTCTAATAGCCACTTACCTGGTCCCCCTGGAATCCATTCTCCATATTGCAATCGAAGTGATATTTTAGAAACTTGAATATAGTAGTGTTATTCTCTTGATCAAAACCTTTCCGAAACTTTCCATTATCCAGTGATAAAGCCCACAAGCTTCATTTTGTGCTCTTGCCAAACTCTCCGGAATACTGGAATTGTTTCACTTATTTAAACATCCCTTAGGGTTTTTCTGATTCTCAGCTCTGGAATCCCTTCCCCTCCTTCCCCCAACCCCAGTCCTCATGGTCTGTTGAACTTATATGTTATTCTTTAGGTCTCAACTTTACTAACACAGAAGAGTTATTCTTAACTCTCTAGATAAAGTTAAATTTCCTTGATACCTTCATGTAGTATCCTACACTTCTCTTTCATAATATTCAACTAATTGTAATTTTCCAGCTAGACTATAAATACTGTGAGGTAGGAATAAGAGTTGTGTTATTGACCATTATGTTTTCAACTCTGTGTATAGTAGACACTTAATGTTCATTTGGAGATAGTTGAATTAATGACATTTTACAACATTCTAAGGTATTTTGAAACTTAATGCTTGATATAATGTCTTTCATATTAGCAATATATTATACATAAGAATGGCTTTTTTGAAAAATGATATCCTAATGAATAATCATTGAGAAATATATTTTGGAGTATAAATAGTCTGATATTTGTTGAAAATTGATAACGAAGAATTTTTTAAAGCAGTGAAAAATACATTACAGTTCAATAGTTACATTATAAATGCAAACTATTGCATTTAGGTCATTATGTGCAATTATATGGCCAAAATGATTTTTGAATATATATTTCGTGCATTTGCCAAATAAGTAATGACTTACTAACTTATTTACTGCCTACTATGTGCCTGGCACTGTCTGGGCACTGGGGATACAGCAGCGAAAGCCAGAGAAACAGAAAATCAACAAAGACTACTGCAAGAACTTCCTGGCCCCCTCTCTGCTTCTACCCTTATCCCCACAGTCTATTCTTTTTTTTTTTTTCCAGCAAACATTCTTGGGCAAGATAACAAGAGAACTGGCACCATGATGACTGTCTGTTTCTTGTATCTCTGGCAACTAGATTTTTTTTTTTTTGAGTTGGAGTCTCACTCCGTTGCCCAGGCTGGAGTGCAGTGGCACACTCATGGCCACCCCAGCGTCGATATGCTGGGCTCTGGTGATCCTTCCACCTCAGCCTTCCAAGTAGCTGAACATAGCCCATTCTTTACACAGTAGAGTGCTCTCATTAAAATATGAGTCAGTAGTACAACCTCTGTGGAAAACGGTTTGGCGATTCTTAAAGGATCTAAAAATTGACCTCCCATATGACCCTGCAGTCCCCCTACTGGAATATACCTGGAGGAACTCAAATCACTCTATGAAAAAGATACCTGCACATGCATGTTTATTGCAGTATTATTTACAATAGCAAAAACATGGAATCAACTGTGCTGCCCATCGAAAGAGACCTGGATTAAAAAAAAGTGGTACATATACACAATGGACTATTACACAGCCATAAAGAAGGGCAAAATCATGAACTTCACAGCAATCTGAATGGACTTAGAGGCTATAATACTGACTGATCTATCACAGAAACAAAGAATCGAGTATCACATGTTCTCACTCAAGCGAAACTTGAACAACTATCACAATACTCTAAGAAAGGGATTGGCAGTTGTGGGAAACTGCCAGGGGAAGGGGGGGCACACCTCATCAACAAGGATACCTACATAATGAACATTTGTATACCTAACCCTGAATTTTACCCTATATATTTAAAATAAAAAATTTTTTTAAATAAAAAATAAAATAAAATATGAGTTAGATCATGTCTTTCTTCTGTTCAAATCCCTTGTAGCTTCCCTGTCTCAAGGAAGTTGGCCTGAGATGGCAGCCTTAGAATAAAAGCCAAAATCATTGCAATCCCTTACAAGGCTCTTAGTGATGTGGTACCTCCTTCAGTTGCCTTTCTGACCTTTTTGGCCATTCTAACTCCAGACACGTTGGCCTCCTCATGGTTCACACAAACCAAGGACATCCTTTCCTCTGGGCTTTTGCTAATGTTTTTCATTCTATGGGATCAATATGGTTCACTCTGTCATAGCCTTTAGGTCTTTGCTTAAAAGTCCTGTTCTCAGTGAGCCTTTCCTGTTTAAAATTTAAATTACCGCATGCAATAGGCTAAACTCATGAAGGCAAAATTATTAGAAATATGTGGAGAACTTGAGAAAATACTATTAGCATAAGCAAAATTTCTTTTAAAAAAAACTTTTACATTTTTTAAATTTTAAAATTGTGGAGTACAATTCAGGGTTAGGTATACAAATATGCATGGTGCAGGTATCCTTGTTGACGAGGTGTGCCCCCTCCTGGACAGATTTCCACTACTGTCAATCCCACCTGCCCACTCCTCCTCCCCCCGCAGTTTCCCGCCACTGTCCATCCTTTTCTTATAGTATTGCGGGAGTCGTTCAAGGTCCACTTATGAGTGAGAACGTGTGAAGCTCAGTTCTTTGTTTCTGTGAGAGATCACTCAGTATTCTAGACTCCAATACCATCCAGGTTGCCGCGAAGTTCATGATTTTGTTCTTCTTTTTTTTTTTTTTTTTGAGTTGGAGTCTCACTGTCGCCCAGACTGGAGGGCAGTGGCCGCTCCCGGCCACCGCAGCCTCGGCCTGCTGGGCTCCGGCGATCCTTCCGCCTCAGCCTTCCGAGTAGCCGGAATTACAGGCGCGCGCTACCACGCCCGGCTGACTTTTTGATTTATTGTAGAGGTGAGGTCTCGCCAAGTTGCCCAGGCGGGTCGCGAAGATTTTGTTCTTCTTTATGGCTGCGTAATATTCCGTCGTGTATATGTACCACATTTTAAAAATCCAGTCCTCTTTTGATGGGCAGCGTGGTTGGTTCCATGATCTTGCTATTGTGAACAATGCTGCGATAAACATACGTGTGCAGGTATCTTTTTTATAGAGGGATTTGAGTTCTTTCCGGTATATTCCCAATAGGGGGATTGCAGGGTCATATGGAAAGTTGATTTTTAGATCTTTTAGGAATCGCCACACTGTTTTCCATAGAGGCTGTACTAGTTTACACTCCCACCAACAGTGTAGAAGTGTTCCTTTTCACCACATCCTCTCCAGCATCTGTTATTTTTTGAGTTATTGATGATGGCCATTCTGACTGGAGTTAGGTGGTATCTCAGTGTGGTTTTGATTCGCATTTCTTTGATGACTAGTGAGGCTGAGCATCTTTTCAGGTATCTGTTGGATGCTCCTATGTCTTCTTTTGAGAACTGTCTATTCATATCTTTTGCCCAATTTGTGATGGGGCTGTTTGGTTTTTTCCTTTTGGCATGTTTGAGTTGCTTGTAGATCCTAGATGTTAGGGCTTTGTCAGAAATAGAGTTGACAAATATTTTTTCCCAGTCTGTGGGCTGTCTCCCCACTATCTTGATGGTTTATTTTGCTTTGTAGAAGCTCGTCAGCTTGATTAGGTCTCATCTGTCTTATTTCTTATGGCATGGGCCTTTAGAGGTTTTGATCAGGAGTTGGTTGCCAGTTCCAATTTCCATAAGAGTGTCTCCTGCATTTTCTAAGGTTCTTATAGTTTGAGGTTTTACGTTTAGGTCTGTGATCCATTTAGAGTTAATTTTTGTGTATGGGGATAGGTAGGGGTCCTGTTTCAATCTTCTGCATGTGGTCAGCCAGTTTTCTCACCACCATTTACTGAATAGGTTCTCGTCTCCCCAGTGGTTGGTGGTGGAGGCTTTGTTGAAGATGAGTTGGTTGAGAAATTGAGGTTTTGCTTCTGGAATCTCAATTCTATTCCATTGGTCTATATGCCCGTTCTTGTACCAATACCAGGCTGTTTTGATTATTGTAGCTTGATAATAAAGTTTAAAGTCTGGAAGTATGATACCTCCTGCTTTGTTTTTTTTTTTCTTCTGAGGATTGTTTTGGCTATTCTTGGTCATTTATGTTTCCATATGAATTCCTGTATTGTTGTTTCTAGGTCTGAGAAGAATGTTGCTGGTAACTTGATGGGCATTGCATTAAATCTGTAGATTGCCTTAGGTGGAATAGACAACAATGTTGATTCTTCCAATCTGTGAATATGGAATACTTTCCTACTTGTTTGTGTCATCTTTGATTTCTTTGAGCAGAGTTTTGTAGTTTTCATTGTAAAGGTCTTTCACGTCTGCCAAGGTACTGCCATTTTTTGGGGGGTTTTTTTGTGGCTATTGTGAATGGAATTGTGCTTACAATAAGCAATCAAATCACCTTTTTAATTATTGGACAGATCTCCCTCACTGACATATCATATCTCTTTATCTGATTTTTTTTTCTCACTACTGTATCTTTAGCACCTAGTACAGTGTCTGGAGCATAACAAGTTCTCGATTAAAATTGATTTACTAAATCACTTAAGATTACTATTCATTCACCTAATAAATTGAGGTCCTGTTAGTTTGTAATGGGAAAGTTCATATGTCATTAATGTGTTGATTTAAATTTGGTTTATGTTTTCGTCTCATTCTATCTCTTATTTTCAGTTTATTTTTCCTACATGATATAATACAATTCATATTACCTTCACAAGCCTGCACACCTATTGGAGCCACAAAGCAGGAAGGAACTGTTATAGCAAACAACATGGATGGCTCACTTGGTAGTCTTTTAAGAGGTAAGCATCTATTTTTAAAATATATTTTTAAATGCATTTCAAGAAAATGTATTTACACAAAAATAATATAATATTTGTGTTTGTTTTAAGATACAGGTCTTGACTTTGACGAAATTCCAGTCAACAAGTAAGTTTTTATTATTTAAAAAAGACAGCTAATAAATGCACATTAGACGAAGCGGCTTCTAAGAGTAATCACTAGAAAATAGCTTACAAATTAGATTTCATGATGGCTTGTTATGAAACTCTATAATATATGAACTCTTCATTTAAATAATTAAAGTGGAAAATTTATTTGTTATATACTATCCCAACTTTTGTAGGTAAAGTTCTTGTTTAAAGTATATTTTAAACACATGGTTCTCTGCCTACCCATCTGATAATTCCTTCTTGGCTCATCTGAAGGATCTTTTTCTAGGCATATCTTAAATATATATAGCTCTTTATACTGTTTTCTTTTCTTACTTTATGGTAATAGACTGTATTAAATGAATAATGCTTATTTTTATTTTATTAAAGAAAGACAGTAAAACTACTAGTTGGTGTTTCTCAGTATCATAGGATAACTAAATACTCTGTTTTCCGTAGAGGTTGTACTAATTTACATTCTCACCTACAGTGTATTTTTTTCAACCGAAACAATAACAGAAAAATGTAGAAGTGATACTATTAATAACGCATCATATAGAATTTAAGGTTAAAAGCCAGATAAGGAGGTTAAACAGGATAAGAAAGGATATTATATAATGATAAAAGGTACTAATTATGAAGATGTAAGTGTTAATGCTGTACTACTAAGCTACATACATAAAACAAAAATGATTAGAAATACATGGAGAACTTATGAAAAAATACAATTATAATAAATCACTTCTTTAATTGTTAGACATATCTAGCAGATACAACATAAGTCAAAACAGAAGAATCTGAATAGCACGTAATAAATAAATAATAATAAAACTGAATACACACGCAATGTTCATTTTCTTTAAAGCAATAGCAGGCACAAAGAAAATCTTAACAAAATTTTGAGGTAAAGAATTTTGCAGGCTACTTTTTTTCATAATTCAATAAAATTAAAACTAAAACTAAAAGTTGACTATGAAAATATTAGCCATTTAGAAAATGTAAAATATAATTATTTTGCCCAAAAGGAAAATTGTTAACTAAGTAAAGGTAATGAAAAATAAAACTTTATATCAAAGCTAAACAGATAAAAATTTGTAGCTTTAAATACCATTATTTTTTATTATTTTATTTTAGAGTCAGAGGTACATGTGCAGGTTTGTTACATGGATATATTGCATGCTGGTGAGGTTTGAGTTTCTAGCGAACCTATCACCCAAACAGTGAACGTTGTACCCAATAGGTAATTTTTTAACCCTCGGCCCCTTCCCACCCTCCCCCCTTTTGGAGTCCCCAGTGTCTGTTAATTCGTTTCTATTTCCATGTGTACCCATTGTTAGTTCCCACTTATAAGTGAGAACATGGGGTATTTGATTTTCAGTTTCTGAGTTCACTTAGTATAATGGCCTCCAGCTTCATCCATGTTGCTGCAAAGGGCATGATTTCATTCTTTTTTATGGCTTTTTAGTTTAATTAAGTCACATTTACTTTTGGAATCTTCATCATAAATGATTTGCCTAGGCAGATGTCCAGAAGAATTTTTCCTAGATTTTCTTCTAGGATTTTTATAGTTTCAGGTATAATATTTAAGTTTTTTTTCCATCTTGAGTTCATTTCTGTATATGGTGAGTGATAGGTGTTCAGTTTCATTCTTCTACATATGGCTAGCCAATTTTCCCAGCACCATTTATTAAATAGGCTACCGTTTGCCCCGTTGTTTATTTCTTTATTTTAATTTTTCTAATAGTCTCTTGCAAGCTTTAATTTTTCAAAGATTCCATTCTCATTATCATCTGTTGTTTATTTTTATCAGCTTTGTTGAAGATCGGCTTGGTTGTAGGTCTGTGATTTTATTTCTGGATTCTCTATTCTGTTCCACTGATTTATGTGGGTTTTTTGTACCAGTGACATGCTAACTATTTTAGTTACTATAGCCTTGTAGTATAATTTGAAGTCATGCAATATGATGCCTTGGATTTGTTCTCTGTGCTTAGGATTGCTTTGGCTATTTGGGCTAACAAAAGAGGAAATTTTAATAAATAATTCAGCTGAGTTGGTGAATTGTCCCATGTTTCATTGAACCAGTCTCTCAGTGCTAGAAATAAATCAGTTAAACACTCGTATCTCATTTCAGGATGTGGTGTTGCAGGTAGGCTCCCACAAAAGTTAGGCCTCTATATAGTGCAAGTGATAGGCTTTAAATAAGACGTATTTCCATGGAAGCAAAAGAAAAACAAAGGTTAATAGAACAAACTGTAAACTCGGTGTTTGAATCCAGAGGGCAGTCAGTTGAGACAATTTCTAGATGTTGAGCCCAAAGCTCTTCAGTTGCAGTGAAGGCAGGCAGAGGCAATCTGACAGGTTTTCCTGGTTTGTAGTGCGAAGGTCTTTGATAATGTCATCAGATGTTTTGATGAACTTTCTGAGTGACCCCTGCAGTAACACACATAAAACGTACAATATATGAGCTGTTGTGGTGGCTTCTCTAAAGTTTACATCAAGTCATCCAGCTTGCATTTGTAGGGCTTCAGGAAAAGGGAAGTTTTAATTTTCAGTGATTCCAAGTCAGAAGAGAAAAAATGGGAAATGTTAGTTTAAAAAGTTCTAGGCAGATATTGGAGGAAACTAGAAAAATTCAGGATCCAATTTAGTTTATAAGTAGACAATAAAACCTTAAAGACAATGTGCAAGACTAGAATTTAATACTGGATCCTGGGCCTGCCAGGAAATAACATTTTTCACTCACCTGTAAGGCAGAACCCCTTTAAACCAGATACCAGGCCAGTTTTGTTTGTTTTACGAAGGAGTTTATTGGCTCCATAAAGTCAGCCTTAGTTCCTTAAAGCTGTCTGGTCACATTTGATTCTATGTACATCATTCTCAAATATGACATTCCAGTCAAAGCCTTGGTAATATGACCAATGTTTCCAGTAGTACCCTATTACAAGGAGAGCAAATTCTTATTGAACTAATGTAAAAAATTATATTGCCATGAAAATAAGAGTACTCACTAATGATTTCCAAATTCTGGAAGGATCAGATAGGGAGAAAAAGTAATTGTTTCGTCTTTTTTACAAAAGTATACTTTGCCAAATGGCTCAAAGCTATAGGTAGCTTAAGAGAAAAGAGAAAATGGTTTTCTTAAATATAGAAAACAAAGCACTAAAGAACCAGCAATGTTTCAAACAAAAGTTAAAAATTATGGTTTTAATCATCCTAATTCATTCATCTGGTCCCATATAATTAACTCTTGTCAGAGCCTTTTCCATGAATCTTTTTGAAGATGAAATATTTGGCCTATTGTTGATTGCAAAATCCTTTCAGAGGAGAATCAAAGTAAAACAGTAAGTGTCTGTGGATGACAAAAGACATAAAATGATCATGGTTAAGGATATGATGAGAGTTCATTTGATAAGGAAATTTAGTTATTTCTCTGGCATACAACATTTAAAAATAATCTGAAATATGACTGATAACATTATATGGACATATGAACAGTAAGGGTATTAACACATTTCAAACAGAGGTTTCAAATATCAAGCAAAGGTTGAACATCACTTTTAACTAAGCTTCTCACATAATTTGACATAGCAAATAGGCCTAATTTTTTAATATCTCTTTTTATAAGGTAGACAAACCATTTGAGATTTTCCTGGGGCCTTCTGGGAAATCTCAGTTTAGTCTGAGGTCAGAAAGACTCCATTTAAAATTTGATTTTAGTAAGTTTGTCCAAAATATCAAAAGGTTTGAACACTTTGATTAAATAAGACCACAGGTCATTATCAAACAATACTTAATTATCTATTTAAGCAAAGTGACAAAGACTTCAAAGGAAAATTCAGAAAGTTACATGGTTGGGAACAAAATTCTTTTTATATTGAAAAGACTCAGTTTTTGCAAGTAATCCAAATCCTGATAAAGGCAGCATGAACCACAGGAAGTTATTTTGCTAAGACACAAAATCTTTGTTTTCTAGGCAGACTACTGAAAAGGTAAAAAGAAACCATTTTGCAATTTTTTGATAAAAGCAACAATCCAAGAGAATGTTGTGATTTTATCAGAAAAAGAAAACCAAATTCTAGTTTGGCTTTTGATATTGAGGCTAAATCAATATCAAACCTTTTAAACCTTTATAATAAATGTGTTCGATTTTAGCTGGCCACACAAGATTTTTTCTGTATCCTCTCTTCCCAACTTAACCATATCCATTCAGCTTTTGTTCTTCATTCTTTTTTTCTCAACAAAAATGCATTTTCATACCTTATATGTTTTCTTATCAAAAATGAAAACTAGGCAGTAAGCAATTTTGAACTGTCACATACCAATTCTGTAAATTAACACCATTTTATAATTTCTAGAAACATGTTTCCTCGTAGTACATCTTTTCAGTGTGGCACAGGATATGTTTACTAACAGACCCAAATATCTTTAGTTCCTCTGCAGTAGGCCCCCAAAAGTGTATAAATTTAAACTTATGTTTAGCAATTAATGTTTCAGTATTTTATCTTATTGGAAGTTGATCTAGATATCTAGTGAATAGCCATCATTTAACTTAGTATAGCTTTAAGGTTTCAAGTTACCAAAAAAATTTTGGAAACTGTTTTCAGGCTGACATATTATGAAACATAATTATTGTTGAAAAGTTTATAAACTTTTATCTAACTTACATTTAACTAACATTTAACTTATATTTAACTAACTTGTCCTTAACGATTCTGATTGACTGGATTGTAAGAATTTCATGGGCTATTAAACAAAGCTAACTATCATCTTAAGCTATTTTTGTTGACAAATCAGGCAAGTGTCAAAAATAACACAGAAGATAAGAAACTGGAAAGTTAAACATGTTTTTGTTTTTTTTTTACTATCATGCTTAACATGCATCAAGCAATATATTTTTATTGTTTGTTTTGTTCTTAGGGCGAATTTATAGTTTTATAATCTTAAATATCTAGTAGAGATAACATGAGCCTGATTCACTAGTAAATCTAGGTATACAAAATTGTGTCTGCATTATACTTAATGCTGACAACTCTGAAAATATTCCTATTTTTATTTTCCCAACAATCTTTTAAAAAATATGTCTTGAAAAGTTATTTATTTATTTTTAATTGACAAAACTTCTTTCTTTGTGGTGTACAACAGTATGTTTTAGTAGATGTATACATTGTGGAATGATTAAATAAAACTAATTAACATTTCCATTGCCTCACATATTTATCATCTTTTGTGGTGAGAACATGTAAAATGTACTCTGAGCAATGTATACAACACATCGTTATTAACTACAATAAAGGTGTTGTACAATAGATCTCCTAAACTTATCCCTCCTGTCTAGCTGAAATTTTGTATCCTTTGACTAACATCTCCTCAGTCTTCTCCCTCCCCACCCACTAGAGGCCCTGGTAACCACAATTCTATTCTCTGCTTCTGTGAGTTTAGCTTTTTCTTAGATTCCACTTATATGATTCCATATCTTGGCTACCGTGACTAATGCTGAAATGAACATGGGAATGCAGATTTTTTTTGATGTCCTGACTTCAAGTCATTCGAGTATGTACCCAGAAGTAAGATTGCTTGATCATATATATGGAAGTTCTATATATATGGTAGATCACATATATGTATTTTGAGGAACCATCAAATGGTTTTCCATAATGACTGTACTAACATATGTTCCTACCAGTGGTGTACAAGGGTTCCCTTTTCTCCACATCCTCACAAACACTAAGCATTTTTTGTTTTTTTGATAATAGCCATTAAGACAGCTGTGAGCTGATTGATATATCATTGTGGTTTTAATTTGCATTTTTCTAATGATAAGTGGTGTTGAACATTTTTTCATATACTTGGCTGATTGTCTTCTTTTGAGAAATGTCTATTTAGGTTCTTTGCCCATTTAAAAATCAGGTTATTCATTTTCTTGCTATTAAGTTACTTGAGTTCCTTATATATTTTGCATATTAGCCCCTTTCCAGATGTATGGCTTGCATATATTTTTTTCCCAAACCATAGATTGTCTCTTCACTCTGTTGATTATTTCCTTTGCTGCATGGAAGCTTTTTAGTTTGATGTAACCCCTTTTGTCTATTTTTGATTTTATTGTCTGAACTTTAGGAGTCAAATCCAAAAATTATTACCTCTGTCATACAATTTTTCATCTGTGTTTCTTCCAGTAGTTTTACAATGTCAGGGCTTATGTTTAAGTCTTCAATGCATTTTGAGTTGATTTTTTTATATGGTATGAGATAAGGGTTCAGTTTTGTTCTTCTGCCACTCAGTGCAGTGTTTTGTACCTAACAGGTGCTAAATAAAATTAGAACAAAATAGTGGAAATGTATGAGAGGGGGACCAAAAACTCTGGAATTTATTTATAAAAAATTGTGTACTTATTCTTGCATGTTTAAACTTCAGTCACTTTCAGAGTCCTCTCTGTTTGATGCAATACATCTATCGAGACGCTTTTTCCATTGCTCAAAACAGTTTTGACTCATGTCAATATTGAGTTTTACCTAGCACCCTGTATTGAAGAGACTGTCCTTTTCCCATGAGGTCTGACAAGAAGTTGTATAAACCTCCAGAGATGACAATTAGTGATGGAATGAACTGGCAGTCAAGTACCTGCACCTGCATGTCAGCTACCTGGAACTCCACTGATAATCCTGTTCCTCACATGGTAACCATTATGCTATATTATTACTTTAGTTTTTGTATACTTATAACACAAATTTGTATGAAGGAGGCAGGTAGAGCAAGAAATGTCGTAAACATATTAAACTAACTGTTCCATAAATTAAAATGTGAAAAGCCAAATGTAAGATCTCCATAAGGCCTACAGTTCTCTTTCCATCACAGAAACTATGGGGGGACCGCCCCCCAAAAACCAGAATTATCTTTCGGAGGATCCCAGTAGGGGGATTGCGGGGTCATATGGGAGGTTGATATTTAGAGCTTTTAGGAATCGCCACACTGCTTTCCACAGAGGTTGCACTAGTTTACACTCCCACCAACAGTGTAGAAATGTTCCCTTTTCGCCACACCCTTTCAAGCAGCTGTTATTTTTTGAGTTGTTGATAATTGCCATTCTGACTGGAGTTAGTATCCCATGCTCATGGACTGGAAGAATCAACATTGTGAAGATGTCCATGTTACCTAAGGCAATCTACAAATTCAATGCAATACCCATCAAATTACCAGCAACATTCTTCTCAGACCTAGAAAAACAACACAGGAATTCATATGGAAACACAAACGTCCAAGAATAGCCAGAACAATCCTCAGCCAAAAAAAAAAACAGAGCAGGTGGTATCACATTACCAGATTTCAAACTTTACTATAAAGCTACAATCATCAAAACAGCTTGGTATTGGTATGGGAACAGGCATATAGATCAATGGAATAGAATTGAGATTCCAGAAGCAAAACCCCAATTTCTCAACCAACTCAATCTTCGACAAAGCCTCCACCACCTACCACTGGGGAGAAGAGAACCTATTCAGTAAATGGTGCTGGGAAAACTGGCTGACCACATGCAGAAGATTAAAACAGGACCCCTATCTATCCCCATACACAAAAATTACTCTAAATGGTTCAGAGACCTAAATGTAAAACCTCAAACCATAAGAACCTTAGAAAATGAAGGACATACCCTCATGGAAATTGGAACTGGCATCCAATTTTTTTTTTTTTTTTGAGTCGGAGTCTCACTCTGTGGCCCAGACTGGAGGGCAGTGGCCGTTCCCGGCCACCGCAGCCTCGACCTGCTGGGCTCCGGCGATCCTTCCGCCTCAGCCTTCCGAGTAGCCGGAATTACAGGTGCGCTCTACCACGCCCGGCTAATTTTTTTATTTATTGTAGAGATTAAGTCTTGCCTGCCCAGGCGGGTCTCGAACCGCGGGCTCAGGCAATCCACTCACCTCAGCCTCCCAAAGGCGCGGGATTACAGGCCGAGCCACTGAGCTATGTCTTTTTCACAACATCACTTTTTGGTGCACACACATTTGTGAACAGCTGTTTTTAAATTCCGAGGCACATGAAGAGCAAAATTCGAACAAGGATTTCTGGTGAGCACCTCGAGAACTCACTAAGAATTGTGACCACTTTCATCGAAGCAGACATTGATAGATTCACTTTATAAAAACAAGATCAAAGTTTCCACTAGTTTTAGATCGTTCTCACTTTTCTAAACTTTGTAGTAAAAAAAAGTCTTATTATGTATATACAGTAACTATGTTATATAATTTATGTGCGGCCCAAGACAATTCCTCTTTACTTGACGTGGCCCAGGGAAGCCAACAGGTTACTCAGTGTGGCCCAGGGAAGCCAAAAGCTTCCCTGATCAAAATAAAGGATTGAAGACCTGTGCTTCTTTGAGTGTGATTTTGGTTTAATACTAATTTGGTCCAGTGATACAATAAATTGCTCATTAATGTTAAGTACATAGTGACTTTGTTTTTCTAATATCCAGCTGAGATGTATTCTAGGAATGAGAATTTTGGTAGGGTTTGAGGAGAAGGAAGAAGTAATTTTGAAACATAATAAGGAATGGTGTAGCTGTGATGTTGCAATAGATCTGAGAACAACACAGGGCAATTTGAAGGAAATGGATGCTTAGGAGAGGATATAGATGACTAAGATACTAGAGAAGCTCTAGCAAATAAAATTTGGGTTTGGAGTAAAGAGAATGAAATGTAGAAAAAATATAAAAAATCATTCAAATGTATGCACATAGAGCTGTTCATGTTATTTCCTTATTTCCTTTTAATAGCTATGTGATGTGTAGTGATCTCTTTCATTCTTCAAACTGGCGATTTATGCCTTCTTACTTTCTTTTTCCTTTGCGTTGCTTAAAAGATTATCACTTTTATTGATCTTTTCAAAGAATCAACTTTTAGTTTCAATGAATTTTCTCTATTGATTTTTTTGTTTTCAATTTTACTGATTTCTGTTCTTTGTCTTTTCCTTCCTTCTGCTTGTTTTGAGTTTGTTTGCTCATCTTTTCCTAGTTTCTTGAGGTGGGAATTAACTCTACTCCTCTGACGGATTATTGAGGTGGAAATTTAGATTATTTATTTAATACTTTTCTAATACAAGTGTTTAATTCTATAAAATTCCCTCTAAATTCTGCTTTAGATGTAAACCACACATTTTATTATGTTGTATTTTCATTTTCATTAGGTTCAAAATATTTTCTGATTTATCTTTTACCCACAGATTATTTAGAAGTATGTTGTGTGATTTCTAAGTGTTGGAAAATACTATTATCTTTTTGTTATTGATTTCCAGTTTAATTTATTTGTGGTCAGATAAAATATTTTGTATGCTTTCGATTCCATTAAATTTGTCAAGTTTTGATTTATGACACAGGATATGGTCTGTCTTGGATATTTTATGAGCACTTGAAAACAATTATATTCTGCTGTTGTTGGATGAAGGGTTATTTACATTTCTATTAGATACTGAAGGTTGATTGTGTTGCTCTGTATCTTTGCTAATTTTCCATGTAGTCATTCTGCCTACAGAAATCAAAGAGGGGTATTAAGTCCCCAGCTATATTTGTGGATTTGTTAATTTCTTCTTCTAGTCTGACCAGTTTTTGCTTCATATAATTTGAAGCTCTGCAGTTTACTTCTTACACATTTAGGACTATTATGTCTTCTTCATGGAGTGACCCTTTTTTTTTTTTTTTGAGTTGGAGTCTCACTCTGTCACCCAGACTGGAGTGCAGTGGCCGCTCCCGGCCACCGCAGCCTCGACCTGCTGGGCTCCGGTGATCCTTCCGCCTCAGCCTTCCGAGTAGCTGGAATTAGAGGCATGCGCTACTGAGCCCGGCTGATTTTTTGATTTATTGTAGAGATGAGGTCTCGCTGCCCAGGCAGGTCTCGAACCCGCGGGCTCAATGGATTGACCCTTTTATCAATTAGTAATGTTCCCCTTTATTCCTGGTAATTTTCTTTGCCCAATATTAATATAGCAGCTTTCTTTTGAGTAATTTTTACTTGGTATGTCTTTCTCTGGTCTTTTAAGCTTCCAATATCCTTGTATTTGAGCAAATCTTTTGTTTATAGTGTAGAATTGGGTTTCATTTGTTTATTTTTAGATTGAAAAATTAAGTTTATTAAAAAATAAGAAGGGGGGAAAGAGGAAAGATTCATCTCCCAAAGGTAGGGGAGGGGGCCAAAAGCTCTGAATTGGGTTATTTTAAAAATCCATTCTGACAGCCTCTGTCTTTTATTTGGCATATTCAGACCATTTGCATTCAATTTCATTAATAATATGTTTATATTTAGGTCTACCATTTTATTATTTGTTTTCTGTTTGTTCCCTCTATGTTTGTTGTTGTTGCTCTGTTTTTCCTTTTGTGTTCTTTGAACATTTGTTTCATCTCATCTGCTGCTGGAATTGCCTCAAAAGTGGAGGCAGGGAATTCCCACAAAGGAGTGCTCCAAACTTTGCAGAGATTGGGCCAATTGGGATTCCAATGAAAGAAGCACTGGATGCCAAGGTAATCAGTCCAGTACATTTATTAGGGGAACTTATGTACAGAGTTGCAGCAATTCTCAAAACAGAGAGTAAAGGGGTGTTCTACCTAGATATGTCTGTAGTGAGTGGGTCAGGGTATAGATTTTATATGAGAGTTAAAAGGAATTTGGCCCAGGGCTGGGGCCAGTTTGTTTCAGCACTTTGTGCAACAACCTGGATACTTTTATCAGTGCCTTGGAATGTTCAAGGCCTCGGTGCTGACCTGCTGAAAAAAGCCTGCAGCTGGCTGGGTCACAGGGTGGTCAAGGAACTCTTTGATTTTCTGAGAGGTCACAGAAGGAAAGTGGAGAGAACTGGGGAAACCTACAGCATTTTACAAAATACATTTTACAGCCTATTTAGAATCAATAGTTTACCACTTCGATTGGAAGGCAGATACATTCGCACCACATAGGTCCACCTTATCTTCCTCCTTTCATGTTATAGTTGTCTATAAATGACATCTACATCCACTGAAAAACCCCATCAGACAATCTCACACTTTTTGCTGTGAACCATCGGACATGTTTTGTGGAACTCAAGAGTTGATTAATAGTCTAATGTATTTACCCAGATATTTAGCATTTCTATTGCTCTTTGTTCCTTCCTGTTATACCATCTCCTTCTGGTCTCATTTTCTTTCTATCTGAAGGACTTTCATTAGCAATACTTGCAGTTCTGGTGTCAGCAATTCTGACTATGAATTGTCTTATTTTTCTTTCATTTGAGAATGCCTTTATTCCTAAAGCAAAATTTCCCTGGATATAGAATTCTGGATTGACAGTTCTGTTCTTCCAGACTTTGAAAAATGTGCCACTTCATTCTGGCCTCTGTGTGGTTTCTGATGAAAAATCCACAGTCATCTAAATAGTTATTTCCCTATAGCTATTGTGTTATTTTTAGTAACTGATTTCAAGATTTTTTCTTTGTTTCTCATTTTCAGAAGTTCAATTATAATGTGTCTTGGCATTATGTCTTCAAATAGTTTTTCAGCACTTCACTCATTCACTCCTTCTCAGACTCCAATGATACAAATATTAGACCTTTAGATGTTGTATCACTGGTCCTCGAGACTCTGTTTGGTTCTTTCCATTTTTTTCTGTCCTTCAGGATAAACGATTTCTATTGGTCTATCCTCAAGTTCGCTGAATCTTTCCTCTGTCATCTCCATTCTGCTATTGAGTCCATCCATTGAATATTTTAATTTTACTCTTGTATTTTTCAGTTCTAAAGTTTCCATTTGATTTTTTCTTTTTATATATTTCTTTGCTAATTCTTTCTGTTTTAACTTTTGTTTCAAGAGTGTTCATGATTGCTCATTAAATCATTTTCATAATAACAACTTTAATGTTTGTCAGATAATTCCAACATCTGTGTCATTGGCATCTGTTGATTGTCTTTTTCCATGTAAATTAAGATTTTTGTGATTCTTTGTGTGCCTAGTAATTTTGGATTACATCCCGTACATATTGGCTGTTACTTTAAAAGACTCTATCTTTTGTTAAACTTTATGGAAAATGTTGGTGTTTGTGTGTTAACAGGCATTTGGCCTGATTAGGTTTAAGCAGCAAGTTTTGGCTATTTCTCTGGCCTATGGTTCCAGTGTCAGTTCAGTTTCCATACTCCTTGTGGTGTTCTTTAGGTCTGTCCTGCATGTATGCTACCCAGTGGTCAGCTGGGGTTCTGGGCCTTGGTCTCTTTACTGGTTTAGTTATCAGTCTTTGCTGGCTCAAGATTAGATCCACCCATGCATGGGTAGGGGGAGTGTAGGTTTCCTGGTCAGAAGCCACCCACTTCTATGATTAAAACAAGTCATGGTTTCAAGTGGTGGTAGGTAGTGTATTTAATAAAAAACCAACATTTTTTTGCCCTGTCCTCATGGAGCCATAGCTTCCTTAATGGAAAAGAACATTCCTCTCCCCCAGATAGCTGATTCCTGCAAAACAATATTTGTCCTTTTGTGTTTGGCTTATTTCACTATCAGCATGTCTTCAAGATTTATCCATGTTTGTAGCATGTATCAGAATTTCATTTTTAAATTAATTAACCAGTTAATTTGACAAATGATAATTGTATATATTTATGGTATACAAGCCAATATTTTGATGTGTGTATACATTGTAGAAAGACTCCATCAAACTAATTAACATTTTCATCATCTCACTTCCTTAACACTTTTTTGTGCTAAGAATGTTTACAATCTATTCTTTTAGCAATTTTGTAATGTGTAATACATTATTATGAACTATGGTCATCATGCAGTGTAATAGATCACTACGACTTATTCCCCTTGTCTAACCAAAACTTTGTATCTTTTGACCAACATGTCCCCTTTCTCCATCCCTTCCCATCCCTCAAAACATTGCCATTTTTAGATTCCACATATAAGTTACATCATGTAGTGTTTATCTTTCTGTGCCTGGTTTATTTCATTTACCGGGTTGTCGCGAATGACAAAATCTTGAGATAAGGACCCAATTTTATTCTTCTGCATGTGGATATCCAGTTTTTCCAGCACCATTTATTGAAAACACTGCCCTTTGCCCGGTGTACGTTCTTGCCACCTTTGTCAAAAATCAATTGACTATAAATGTGTGAGTGTATTTCTGGACTTTCTATCCTGTTTCATTGGTTGATATGCCTGTTTTTATGCCAGTACCATGTTGTTTTGATTCTAATAGCTGTATAATATATTTTGAAATCAGGCAGGGTGATCCCTTCAACTTTATTCTTTTTGCTCAAGATTGCTTTGGTTATTTGGGATTTTTATGGTTCCATTAAAAAGTGAATATACCACACTTGTTTATCCATTCATCTGTTGATGAACATTAGCAATTGTGAATAATGCTGCTTTGAATATTGGTGGACCATATCTGTTTGAGTCACTGTTATCATGAGATAGAATTGCTGGATCATTCTGTAATTTTATGTTGAATTTTTTTGAGAAGCCACCATACCATTTACAGTGGGTGCACCATTTTACAATCCTATGAGTAATACATGAAGGTTCCAATTTCTCCATATCCAGTTGTTATACTCTGTATTTAGTTAGCAAATATTTTATTTTATTCTATGGATTGTCTTTTTACTCTCTTAATGATGTCCTTTGATGCACTGGTTTCCAGGTGCAGTTACTCACAACAGCTGTGGGGCTGGGGTCCTGGGCTCAGGATCCAACAAATCTATTGTGGCACCTGAGGTGAAGGTTTGCTGTCAGTGGTAGTACTGAATATAGGTTGCTCCCAGCACCAGGTATCTGTGACTCTGAGGCACTATCTAGCAGCTCCAGGCCGTGGGATTATGTAACTATGATTCCTGAGGCGGCAGGGCTCAGCCATGGTTCAGATTCCAAGATGGTATAGCCCAGTAGCCATGAGGTCCATGGGGATAGAACACAGTTTTGACTCCTTCTCTGGGTGCGCACAGTTGTGTGGACTCCAGGCAGCGCCCCCAGCCAAGCTTAGTGCCTATGAGGATTGCCAGGGACCTCAGTAGTGAGGTTTGTAAGTACCCAAGGTGTTGATGGGAGTTTCTGGAATCCTCTTGTTTACCTCTTCACCACAGCGAGAGCTCCTTCCTGGTTCTTAGCTCATTCCAGTTAGGGGGTGGGGTGGTGGAGGCCTGGTGTTTCCTTCCATTTTCCCTGTGGCCATCCTGAGTTTCTGTGCTCACCAGGGTTTCTATTACTCCTTGGAAATACTCTGGCACTCTCCTTTAGTTGTTTGCATTAAAAATGTAGCTGTTTATTAAAGTTTAAAATGTGCTACTCTTGGTATATTTTCTTTTGGTATGTGCATAAGTAATCATCTGGCTGAGCATCTTTTTATATATTTATTAACCACTAAGTTCCATTTTTAATGAAATGCCTGCTTATGTTTTCACCTTTTCTATTGGGTTATTTGTCTTTTCTTAATGCTAAATAAATAAGGTGACAAGTGCTATGGAGAAAACTACAGCAGGGAAGAAGAATGAGCAGTTTTGGGGGGTAGGTTTCCATTTTAAATAGGCTGGTCAGGAAGAACTCTATTGAAAAGGTAAACTGGGCAACCCCCTCGGGTCCCCTCCCACTGTGGGAGCTCTCAATAAATTCTGCAAAAACAAAAAGTGAAAAGGTGAATCAATTGTAAAGAGAAATATGAAAGCAGAGAAAGAGCAAGCCATGTGGAAGAGCATTTCAGGGAGAGGCAATGGTCAGTGCAAAAGCTTTGAAGTAAGTGTGTACTGAGAGACTGAATGAGATCACCTGGGGTGAGTAAAGACAAGAGCACAGGTATAAAGATTGAGTCCAAGCGTAATCTGTCATTAATGGGGAAGAAAGATGAGATAGAACCTGTAAAGGAGATAGAAAAGGAGTGTCCAGTGAAGGAAGAAGAATGCTTCTTGAAACACTCTCCCTTCTTAGCTTAGGAGACATCATATTCTCTTAGTCCCTCCTACCTCACACCTCTTTTCAGTCCTGCTTGTGGACTTCTCTGTACAATCACTGTAATAATACAGTTTGCTAGTTAATGCCCAGCAGAAGATTAGAGGCTGATGTGATACATGTCCATGTATGCTAAAAGAGTGAGCCCAAGCCCAGAGAAAGTAGACTTAATAGGAATATAAGGTAGAAAGAGTAGAGCTGAGATTCTCCACAGGAAAGGATGGGCGGTCAGGGCCCAAGTCCCATAAGGAGTATGACAGCTTCCAGGTTAGGTATCGGTATGCAGAAGGCATCTAAGTATAATGGGACTTGAGGCAAAAAGTATTGGATTGCAGAGAAAACTGTGAAGGAAGGGCCACATAAATAAGTTATTTCACAGGTTCTTTTCAACAACAGTGAACCGCATAAGGCACATTTCCCAGGGAGAAAAGGGACAGGAATCAGGTAAAAAGTATTAATAGTAGGTAAAGTTGGCTTGACTATAGAATAAGAATCCCACTCCTCAGGCATAAACAATTATGGGTTCAGACTCGAAGAAGGTGTACACACCTAGGTTCCCTAAGGGACTAGGTGCTCAATCCAGTCACCACATGAGGCTATTTTAGGGTGCACTATCTATAGCACTGGTTTTCAAGGCAAGAGGTCCTGGCTCTTTGATCCTGAAGAGGTAGCAACCCTGCACACTGAAGGTAACTGGGAGCTGCTTCTGAATTGCTGGCATGGGGCTAAGACAGAAGGGAGGACAGGAAAACTTAACTTTGTTTTCACTTCTCCTTCATTCTATATATGCATGGGTATTTTTTAAGATCCAAGTGCAAGACTCTGTTAACCTTCATCTGATTTCGCTGGGACCATATCTTTAGCCTGTCAAGAAAGTAAATGTTTTTGATTGTATTTGATATATTCATTATCCTTTTCAATGTATATGTTATTCACACATGCGATAAATGTGCCCTCTACAACAGTTTCATAACTAAGATAAAGGTGACCCAGATGACCAAGAACATACCCCTTCAACATGTCAGCAGAAACTTCCCAGCAGATCAACATGTTAATCACTAGCCTTTGGTTATGAGTCATTTGAACAGTTTCTAATTTACCCAATTATCCTTAAGTAAGCCAATATTGCCTCAACAAGTGAGGGAAAAAGATCAAGACAGAGAAGCAATAGCTATTGTGTGAACTCCTATAGTCAGTGAGGATTCACCTAATGATTTTAAACAGGAGAGGGAGATGGTCAGTCTTATCATTAATGGGCTATGCAGCCTCCTTATCTGTGTCCTCCATTAAATGTCCTTCTTTCATCTTTTGAGTATATTTTGAAATTTGAGCTCACCAGGTCACTAGAAAAATGATACAAACTATAGAGATGTCAAATGCCTTTCAAGTTCCACCTGCCCCATCGACCTGATGCGCCTGCCGTTCCTTCTTTACTGTCACCTAGCAAATTTCTACACATCCTTCACATTTAACCTTTAAATGACCAAATCAAATCACATGCTTGTACTAAAGTATTTCATCAAAGATATACACCTGCCAGTATATATTTAACATGCCCACCTACAGACTCCCCCTCTGTTTCCTATGATTATTATTGACCTTGAGATTTCAGAGTTCTGTTTCTTGTAAAGAGTCCTTTGTAGGCCTTACTTTGTGGTCATTCATTCCTGCTTTTCAAGAACTATTCTTTAGGTCTCCCCCTGCCCCATCTCACACTTTATCAGTAGAAGCTCCTTCATACATCTATTTTTCTCTTTTTGTTTGCATTTGGGATTTGGTATTCCTTTCACTTGACATTCACTACATGTGATATTTACTCTAGAGGGGCTACTTGTTCTCCTGGTACTGTTGTATTAGGAACACAATTATTACTGCATGTGAAACTGTGAGAAATAAACGCCTGCTGTTTATAAGTTAGAAAGAGGGAAAACAATGAAATACTAATTAAGTTTTTACCTTTTTCTCTTTTCCATTCAATTTCATAGGTTCCAACACCATTGGGAGCTCCTCAAATGGCACCACAACCTATGGTTTATACCCAACGAAGCTTAAGGACTAGCAATTTTGCCACTCTACCCACAGGACATCAGGTATGTTTAGGCTGTTCTTGCTGAGAACCTTTGTAGGCAGTCACTGGAGGTAGAATTGGTGTTAGAGTTTTACAACATATCCATCTTTTATGCACTGTTGGTCTCTCATAGGAAGAAACCTAATCCTAACATTTTCAGCATCACAGAAAAACACAGAACTGCAGATCTAGTACAGAGCTCTATAAATTTGTGTTAAACTTCAACTCAGCTCATACATCTATTCAGCAATCCTTTTATTCATTTATTTATTTATTTATTCAACAAACCCACTAACTGTGATTAGTACTGGGGAGGCAGCTAACCCAACCTGGAGGTTTTCAGGACGGCTTTCCAGATAACTGATACTTAAGTTGAATGGTAAGACTTACAAATAGATAGCCAGTCAATGGAGCAGGGAAAGAATGCTCCAGATACACATGTATCCAGACAATTCAAGAGGGAAGTACAAAGCATCATGGGAACTCAAAGGAGGGAACAATTAATTTAGCAATGGAAGCTTTCTAGGCAGTGAGTACTAACTGATAAAGAGGACTTCAACTCGTGGGTATATAGAGGATAGACGTTTGGCATCACAGGCAGAGAGAATAAGTTGTGCAACGAAGTAGAAGCAAGCAGTGTTAATGTGCATGAGTGTTGTTGAATCATATAGGAGAGTGTCTGTTGCCTTATTGTTTTCTAGAAGACTTTACAGGGCTTCTTCCTTCAGTCTTCAGTTGTGTGTTGAGCCCTCGATTTCTGAATGTATGTTTTAGGGGGACTGACAAAGCCCCAGGTGTTAGATAATGAGAAAAACGACCAGAGTTTTGTATAAAAACATTTGCAATTTATTTTATAACCACAAAGAAAAATATAGAGAAATGATTAAAGCCTTACATCTCTATCTTTCATTCATCAGGCATAATCCATGTAGAGGTACCAAAGCTTCAGATTCAGGATTGAAAACAGTGATGCTCTTCCAACAGGTTGAACTGAATCACCCACATCTTCCAAGTAAAATAAACAAGTTCCTAAAAACACGTGTGACATACAGACGCAATAAATTATTCTTTGGGCTCTTTTCTGACATCTAATCACCGTGTATGTTAGTTCTGGATCCTCTGGTTACCCTCAGGAACCTGCTCAGGGAGGGGGAGGGGCTTGAGGTGGTGGCATTGTGTGACACACCGAGTCTGAGGAGAACAAGCTACTGCTGCTGCCACACTAGTCAGCCCAGTTCAAGGAGGTATGTGTGCCAATAGGATCCTCTGAGCACCCTCAGTAGCCATGTAATAGGCCTTACCTCACACCATGTGTTCTCAAGTTGTTTGGCCCCTGTAGGAGCTGCTTCAGACCTAGTCATGACTCTTGTCTAATCCAGAACCACGCCCCTAGGTAAAAGCTCAGGACTCATCCCCTGAAGACTGCCATGGAGTGACAGTTCACCTCCTTCCTGTCCTCATAGAGAGGCTGCTGGCATGGCATTTCTTGGCCAGATCCTCCAACCTCTCTCTAAGCAACAGCAAGCAGAGGGCAATGTCTTGGGTGGGAGTGTGGTCCCTGAGTAACATATGCTTGCTTTGGCCGGAAGATTTCATCATACATTCTGGTCTCTGCTGGCTTGAAATCCCTTGAAACTGTAATGTGGCCATGCAGTATTATCTTTGAGACATCATCTGTGTCACAAATAAGCAGATACTACAGTATGTGAAAGGCGATGACCTTTTTAGAGATTAGCAATTCCAAAATGGAGGCCCTAAGAGAGATGACTTCAAGTTTCTTGGCTCCAAATTCAAAAATTCCAATATACCCAGCAGATCTCCCATGGCATGAGCAGGCTGTGCAACTTCTACCCATCATGAGGCCATTCAAGTTATGGCTCATATCTTAAACTTCCTCTCTTCGAATTCCTCTTTCTTTGCCATTCCTGGGCCCTTCAATTATCAGAGCAGTAGCTGACATTTTTGGGCGGATAGAGGCACTCATCTCAGTTCCTTCTTCTTTTTTTTTTTTTTTTTTGATACTGACATGGGACATTTCAGAGTCAAGTTGAAAAGAGTTGGTCATATTTTGGGACTTTCATATTCCAGGGCACTCCAACGTATCTACAGAAAACAAATCCAATGAAATGAGCAATATCATAGGTACTAGGTATAGGACCAAGTATTTTATATGTGTAGTTCCATCCAAACCACTTAATAATATGTGCCCAAAGCCCTATTATTATGCTTATTTTACAACTGAGAAAGCAGACTTACAGTGTTAAAATGACTGGCATACGATCCCATAGCCAAAAAAAGTAATCAAGCTGAGACTGCTACCTAAGCTGACTGCAAAGCAGTCTTAAACATTGTACTGGGAAAGCACCATCCCTCCCACCTGTTACCCAGGAAACCTTGTTTGAGAATTCACCGGGGTTTATACTGAAGGTCTTCATGTAGGAGCCTGATGAATCAGGTCCAAAAGGAGATTCAGAAACGTGGAAGCAGAGTTCGAGCCTTTCTTCATCCATGGTTTTTAATGTGTTTGGAATGGAAGAACTTGGGTGAACATGGGAGCAGAGGAATTTGGAGGGTGCAATTACCCACCTGGGAGCCCAAGATCAGGTTTCAATTTACAATGGCATAATTACAGAAGGAACCAGAAGGATCCAGTGGAATCTAGTGACAACCATGGGATGTAAAATTAGTACAGCTGCCTCAACTCACCAGAGGTCATAGTCAAAATGCAATAGCATTGGAATTGACCTTGGAGACCCTGTATTCCAAACCTCATTTCACATGTGAGAACACTGAATTATATAGACAAAGACAGTTGTCTAATGAGGCACAGCTTGTTAATAGCAGGGCTAAGCTAGAACCTAAGTTCTAGGGCCCACTACACTGACAAACGTCGGAATAAATTCTGGAAACAAAGCAGGGTGATATCTGGCAGTCCTCAGGGCCATCAATTTGGGAGGTTAGGTGGTGGGATGGGGATTGCAGAAGGGTTAGTTCCCTGGAACAAAGGACCTCTCCACATCACCTTGGATGAATAACTTCAGTTCCAGGACGAAGGAAATCACATTGCCACGTGTCACCTTCTAGGCAAATCCTACCTTTTCTTCTTGAGTAATCAGAACAAAAGCACTGAAGATACAATGGGAACAAGCAGTGAAAGTACATGCAGCACAATCAGCAACCCAAGGTAGTGAGTATGAAGGCCCCACTGGGATGTCTACAAATATAAAATGCATGATTCTTGACTTCCCGGGAAACAGGCCCAAGAGGCTGGGCAGGCTTGTCTGCATGCAGGGATACTATCACAATCAGGTACCCTCTGGGGAGTTCCAAAACTCACCGGGGAAACAACTTTCTGCTCTCAGAAGTCAGGGTTAGAAACTGAATCAGAAGGTAGAGCAGAGGCTGTTTCAGAACACCCTGAAATGCTAGGCATCTCTCTGAAAGCTTTGGGCGTTTTCTCAGTGGGCTTCCTGGGAGGAGATGACCCTAGTGACCAGGGTTAGGATAAATGAGGCACATTCCTGCAGCCTCAGGATTTGCAGCTCTTCAGAGTGATTTTGGAGGCTTCTGGAGAGTGGGACAGAGCCAGTTACTGCACGGAACTGCTGGGAATAGATGAAGTTAGAGTTGCTATGGATTCCAGGCTGTACAAGTCAGTTCTTGGTCTTCCAATGTCTAGTAGATGCTAAGGATATCAGTGTCTTCTCCCAGGGGACTCCAACTGTATATCACATTTTTTTCCTTCTCTGTGGAGCATATCAGTGTGACATTGCAGGTGATATTCATGGAAGTCACTAAACTCTGGCTTCCCTAAATATGAGCCAGTGATGCACTAGAGTTGGTGTGAGCAGCTTGTGAGAACTGATTGTTAAGTGCTTTTGGAGAAGGGGTGCAGGTTCGCTTAGCTTTAGTTTCCTGACTGACAACATGAGGACAAAAATTTCCTCCTCGTATTCTATATAAAGACATATATATCTATGTCTATATGCTTGATCGTACATTCATTATGTCCGGAGACAATTTGGTAATAGCGATTGCCTCTGAGAAGGAAGACTTACTTTTCATTGTATAACTTATGTCCGTGGTAGAATTTGTGCGAGTGGATGAAGCAGTGCTTCACTGGGAAACGCTCCAGTGAAAGCAAAGACAGGAAAGAGCCCACAGAATAATTATATGGGGCCTGTATGACACACGTGCTTTCAAAGGGTTGCAGTGGAGGGTGATGCTAGGTAAGTCCAAGGGCGTCGAAGTGCATGTAGAGTTTAGACTTTGAAGTTATTAAAACGTTTGAGCTGAGGAGATTCTTCTGATCGAAACGTGGCTTTGGGGAAAGGTAGCTGCGATGGGCGGGATATTTGTTAGAATCAGGTCAGTGGTTGTACTGCGAAACGGATGCACATTCCCCTTTCATGGACAGGAAGCACAACAGCTGAACCTTCTAGGTCCCTGGTTCGCTAGTGTCCGCGAGGGGACTGGGTCGCACCGCAGGCCATTCTAAACGACGCTGCCTGTTTAGGGGTGGAGGTGGGGTCTGCCATTGACCCAGTTTCCAGGGTTTTAGCCCGGCCCACTCACAAGACCCCTTTTCCCAGGAGTCCTTGTTGGTTTTTCCTGAAGCTCCAGTTTCTCCTCCCCGGCCCTTTCACGCTTGTCAGTCACCTGCACGCAGCCAATCAGCACCTAAAGGTTGAGCTACTTTCGGCTAAAGGAGAAGGGGCGTCTTCGCCCTGCACACCAATGAATGTGTAGGGAGAGGCGGGCCTGCAGGTGCGAACGAGCCAATCACAGACCCCCTGTGGCTGGCGGCTCGGGAGGCAGTCGCGCGCTTGTATCCCCAAGATGGCGGCAGCTAGGGACGTTTGTGGCATACGAGAAGTGGCTGCGGGGAATGGGCGGCGGCTCCACCTGGGGATTCCTGAGGCCGTGTTTGTGGTAAGAGGCACGCTGTTCTCTGGCATTTGGCCTGAGGTCGCGGACTGCTCCTTCCTTCCGGGCTCCCACCCAGGCCTTGACCGTTGGAAGGGACTGAGCTAAAGTTCCAGGGAGGGGGCCCTTGACCCGCTCCCTCCCCGCACCTGGACAGGCTGGGCTCCGCAGGGGCCGCCCGGAGGAAACGCGGCCCGAGAAGGCCTTAGAAAAGAAGTGGGCGCAGGGCGCGAGGGCCGCGGCGCGAGGCCGGGGCGATGGGCTGAGGTGTGGGGCGGGGCGGCGGGAGGGACCGCCCGACTGCGGCCGGTGTGAAGCCCGCGACTCAGCCCAAATGCTGGAGAGACAGTTAATGGACACTTACAATGAGTAGGCAGAGCTGCTAGCGCTAAGGTGTGAAAATAGGGAATTGCACCTATCCTGTGGAAGAAATGCGGTGGTCTGTTGCTGCGGGGGAGATGACAGAAGATACTGATGGGAAAGTAGGATGATAAGGGTGAGAGTGTGAAGTCCTTGTGTGTCATTCTGAGGATTTGAGGCTTTTCCTAGGCATCGGGCTGTAATGAGAAGGTCTTTGATTTTAGGTACATCATTCTGAAAACTTAGTGGAGAAGGAATTGTTGAAAGGAGGCTGAACCCTCGTGATGGCGTCTTGGTCCTAGGTTCACTAGGGCCGGAGAGGGGATTCAGTCTTTCCAGAGGCCATTCTGGAGGGTGCTGCCTGTTCTAGGGTAGAGTTTTTGTTCTAGAAATAGTATTTGCAGACTACTTGAATAATGAGAGAAAATGTCTAACTATTTTTCCAGGCCAGCTTATCTGTCGTTCCTCATTTAGTTGTACTGACCTACTATAAAATCTTAATGGAATTTTCTCAGCCTTTAAGTTTGTGCCTTTCTTTTGCTTCTGCCTTTTTGCTGATAACCATGTTATTTAGAGAACACTTTATGTTGTGTATGTACATTTGCTGATTGAATTTTGTAATTGTTTACTTATTTTGTGTTTTTCTCCTTAGCTGTGCCATTTATATATTAACCATAAATAAAATTTGTTGCATGTTAGGCACTTTCTTAATTATTTTACAAGACTCTAGGTGGTACTTACTATTATCGTGTTCATTTTGTAGATGATGAAACTGAGTCACAAAGCCCTTGAGTAACTTGCCTGAGGTTGCACAGAATGTAAGTGAGGTATCCAGGCAATCTGGAGCTCCAGATCCTCTGCTTACCCCTCATGCTCTGTTACTGGAAAGAGAGTGAAGTGGTTCTCTTGCTTAGTACCATATCTCCTGGTCCTAGCACAGTACCTGACACATAGTATAAGATAATAACTAGGTGTTTAATTTAATTTCCATACTACTTTACATCTATTCATAGTGCTAAAGAAGGCCTCCGAAATCTAATTTGAGAGAATAAATTTTATCTGAGGACTTTATAAAGTCTTAGATGCTTTTTTTCCTGCAATTTTATGGACTCTTTTCCCTAGACCTTAAATTTTCTACTTAACATAATATAATAGCACAAATTTTACGTAATTATATTTATGTGTTGAAACCAAAGGAAGTGACATGCTAATTTAGAAAGAATGTTGGCTTCTAAATAGACCAAGTTTGAATCCTGGCTCTGTTTCCTTGTTGCTGTGTAGCTTTGAGCATATTCTTTTGCCACTTTGAGTCTCATTTTCTTTAACTGAAATAGGGATGATAATACTTAGTAGGTATTGAAGAGGTATTAGTGTTCATGATGATAGGAGGCAGTATATCACATTGGTTAGAAGTCAGACCAGTCCCTTTTCTCAACCTTACTAATGCAATAGTTGGTTTTCTTTCTTTGCTTGAATTGTCCCTTTCACACTCTTGTCCGTTTGATGACCTCTTTATCTTTAAACATTCTCGTTCAGATATTACCTCCCTGTAGTTCTCCCTGACTGCTACCCAGAAATGAAATCCTTGGCACTTTGTGTCCCTATAGCACATTGTGTTATGGACATAGCTAGTGTTTGTTGAGCACTTGCTAGGTGTCACATACTCTTCTAACCATTAAATTCTAGCTCATTTAATCCCTGGTGAGGAAAAGGAGCTTTTATTTCATTGTTCAGATAAAGAAATTGAGGCAAAGAAAAGTTAAATAATTTCCCTAAACTCAACACAGTAAATAAGTGGTGAAGCCAGGATTCAAACTAGGCACTCCCTTAACCAGATCCAATGCTCCTGTAGTTAATTCTCCTTGCTAGACTCTAGCTCCTAATGTGCTAGAAGCTTGAACTTCTTTCTTGCAGTAGTTCTTCTAGGAAGATGGTATCTCCATTTTACATATAGAACTCAGTCATTGACTCTCAGCCTCACCTTTTAAATTTCATTTACTCTGTGTCTAGCTTGATGGCTTAATAGTTCATCCCTTGCTCTGTTTCTCTTCCTTTTTCTTCTTTGTTTCAGCTAAAATCCTCTCTGGTAGCTAATAAACATGGATAGGAATAATGATGTAGAGATCCCAGAAGCCATAAGATCATTGAAGTTGCTTATAACAAAGAACTAAAGTTCTGTAAAGTATTGTAAAATCTGAAAAGAATTGGAAATCCAAAACACTTCTGGTCTCAAGCATTTTGGATAAGGGTTGTTCAACCTGTACTTTTACTTAAAAGCAAACCTTTGGAGAAAAAGAAAGCGTTTTTCTTTTGTGTTTTAAAATCAAAGTAGTCAAAAAATCACATGAGTGGCATCAATTCTAAAACTTGCAATGTATTATTTTTGATATTAAAGGAAGATGTAGATTCCTTCATGAAACAACCTGGGAATGAGACTGCAGATACAGTACTAAAGAAGCTGGATGAACAGTACCAGAAGTATAAGTTTATGGAACTCAACCTGGCTCAAAAGAAAAGAAGGTAAGTATAAAATTTCTAAGTTTTAAAAACTGTATATAGCTTGAACTTTTTAAAAAAAAATGACATGATTTACACACAATAAAATGTCCAAATGTCAAATGTTCAGTCCTCCAAGGTGGCTGTACCATATTACACTGCCACCAACAGAGCAGTGTATGAGAGTTCCACTCGTTCCATATCCTCACCAACACTTGATATTGCCAGTCTAAAGATGGTTTTGAAAACATTATCAAATGCTATTAAAAATCTTTATTCCAAAGCATCTAAGATTGTAAACTCTTAGATGTTTAGTTTATCCTTTTCATTTTGCCAATGAGATAAGACATCTGCAGAGGTTACAACTTTCCCATGATTTCATAACTGATAGGCATAGGACAAAGGTGTCCTTGCTCTCAACTCTTTATTGCCCTATATTATTTTCTATATAGAGAGAATTAAGTCAGTACACTAAAGTAAATATTTATGGGTATCTGCTTTACGTATGTGCCAGCATTCTTCTGTTGGTTAAATATGGAACGCCAACCAGGTACCAGATACTGTTTTGGGTGAAAAAAGGTCCAGTATCTGCTTTCAACAAGGACACAATCTGCCAGGGGTAATTGATATATGAGGGGGGAATCCCAAAAAACTCAGAATTCATTTATAAAAGATTGTGTATTCTTTGATGCAGTACACCTATCGAGACACTTTTTCCACTGCTCAAAAGTTTTTGAACTTGTCAATTTTGATGCCTTTTAGTGCTTCTGTTGTTTTTGTTTGTTTGTTTCATGTCTTTCACACTGGCAAAACTTTTCCCTTTGAGGGCTTTTTTCGTCCAGGTAAACAGAAAAAGTCACTCGAGGAGAAATCTGGTGAATAGGAAGGGTGGGACATGAGGTCATGCTGTTTTGAGTCAAAAACTGCTGAATACTCAGTGTGGTATGGTTAGGTGTACTGTTAAATCATGAGATGGGCAAATGTGTTGAAAGAATCTTCAAAAAACATTTCTCTGAAGCTGAACACAGCCTCTCACAACAATGCAAGCTGGTGCACTGATGCTGATGGGTTCCTCGAACACTTATCTAGTGAGGGTGAGGGAAGCCTGTATTACAAGGGGTCTGCCCTTTCAAAAGATAATTCCAGTTTTTTGCGGTCCCCCTTGTAAATAAGCACACAAAATAGAGCAGTAGAAATGCTTTGGTACACAGTAATGAGTTAGACAGGGGAAGGCATGATCTAGAAGGGGGCAAGGAGGTTCAAGGGAAGCTTCTAAGAGGAACAGATGGCTGTGTAGAATTTCAAAGGTTGATTATGAGTTTGGAGGCAGAATAAAGTAAGGAAAGGCAGTGTGGGCATAAGGCACCACTTATGCAAAGGTACAAGAGTACCTTATATATATAGTTTCTCATTTGATTTTGGTGACAGTTGAGGAAATTTGAGTATTGGCTGACAATGAGATGAGTTGAAAAGTCATTGACAAGGAAGGATGTAGAGTGTTAATGGACAAAAGCAGTGTAGAAAACAATATGAACAGCTTGCTCTCATCTTGAGAAAAAAAGTATATATACACAGAAATACCCAGAAAAATCCATACTAAAGGTGTATTAACAATGGTAGTTTCTAGGTCACGAGAGTGACATTCTTCTGATTTTTGCTTACCTGTATTCTTAATTTTCTACAACTTACATGTACTGCTTTTTGTGATAGTAAAAGTTTATTACTATTTTACAAAGAAAATAAAGCCATTACAATTGAGATCACCTATAGGGAGGTTTTAGAGAAGAAATAGGCCTTTGTACCATGCCCTGGGAGAGAGGGAAATTTTTGTACCAAAGTCATATTGCTAATTTTAGTACTAGGATATAGTAGGATACTCACTCCAACTTTACATATGCTCTAGGTCTGATTGTGGTATGGGGATAAAAATTACAGTGTATACCTGCAGCCTTCCTAATTAGATGCACTTGAGATACATCAGTGAACAAAACAGACAAAATCCCAGACCTCAGGGTGGTTATAGTGTAGTGGGATCTAAATGGTCTAGACAGTAAACATTCAATTCAGTACAGTCAGTAGGTACACCTAATATGTGCCAGGCATCATCCAAGGGACTTGGGATACATTGGTAAGCAAAATAAATAAAAATTTGTATCCTCATGGAGCTGAAATTCTAGTGAGATAAGTAAATTATATAGTAGGTTAGAAAGTGGTAAATGCTATGCAGGTAGGAAACAAAGTAGATTAAGAGGATGTGGTGCAAAGGGAGGTAGCAACTGCTGAGGGTTTTGAGAAGAGGATTGGCTGATCTGACTTTTCCCTGGTATTGTATGAATCACCCATGTTGCTGGTTGATAATGTTCTCAAGAAGGCCAGAAGCAAGGAAGTCAATTAGGACACCCTTTCACTAATCTAATCTAGGTAAGGTAGATTGTGGCTTGGACCAAGGTGGTGGCAGTAGGGGTGGCAAGGGTCAGATTCTGAATCTACTTTGAAGTTGAAACCAGCATGATCTCCTGGTAGATTGGAGGCGAAAATTGAAAGGAAGGCATGAAAGGTGCCTCCCAGATCTGACTGACTGGAAGGGGAGAGTTGCCATCATCTGAAGCTGGGGAAGACTGGCGGAGAAGGTTTGAGGGGAAAATCAGGAGTTCAGTCCTGGACACATTTGAGATGCCTTTTGGACATCCAAGTGGAGATGTTAAGTTGGCAATTAAATATATGAGTCTGAAGTTTGGGAGAGGTCTGGACTAGAGATAAAAATTTGGAAATCATCAGCATAGAGATAATATTAAAGCCAGAGGACACTTAGAGATAGTGAATAAGGAAAACTTTCTTGATGAGCTTTACCCATTTTAATAGTGGGTTGGTTGTCTTTTTTTATTTGGGAGAGTTATTTATATTTTGGATATTGGTTCTTTTAGGTTGTATATGTAAGAAAATACTTTTGTAATCTTTTTTCTTTCTTTATGATTTACTTTGATAAGTAGCTCTTAATTTAAATATTTTCAGTCAAAATTTCCCTTTATAGTTAGCACTTTTTGTATCTTAAGAAATCCTGTCCTATATTTCGTGTTAAAAAAGACAAACTTTGTTTTCTTCTAAAAGTTTCAAAATTTGCTTTCCAAATTGAAGTTCTTAACCCATCAGAAATTTATTTTTATGTATAGTATATGGTAGACTTCCAATATCTTTTTTAAAATGAATATATTATGGACATCCTGTTTGACTCAGCACTATTTAATTGTAATGTAGTCTGATTCAGCAGTCTTTTTCCTTAATGGTTAGTGCTTTTTGTATTCCGTTTAAGAAATCTTTGTATGTCCCAAATTAATGAAGATATCCTCCTTTGTTTTCTTCTAAAAGCTTCATTGTTTTATCTTTCACATCTATAATCCACGAGTTATTGTATAAAGAGAAATGTCCCCCATATACTATTTTGTAAAAGTGGCTACAAAAAATAAGTTCATTTCTGAAGAGTTTCTTCCCTCACAGAGGTCTTAGCCCTGTAGTTCCCATCACCTCAGAAGCTTTCTGCTGCCTTCCAACAGGGGAGTTGTGTATTTTCTTTGACTGTTGTAGAGTTATTAGAGGTGGGAATGCTGGTCTGTTGCCAGCTACTTCATCTTACCCAAAATAAGTAATTGTTTTGGTAACTTTTTAGTCTATTTTAGTAGGCATAGTGGTAGAGCATTATTATGTCTTGTTGGTGAATATAATCTATATAATAATGCTTGCTGTCTCAAAATCTGTTTTGTTGGATACTTAGCTACTTCAGCTCTTCTTTTAGCTTTTTCCTGGTGTATCTCTTTCCAATCCCTTTACTTTCAGCGTGTTTATCACTTATATTTAGGGATGTTCTATGTAAACAAAATGGTGTTTGCTTTTAAATCTAGCCCTTTTAGAGAAACTAATTTTTCTTTTTTGGATATTTTCAAAGTCCTCCTCTCTTTTGTTGTTAATTGAGTATAATTTGTTTATGTGTGGCTGTCTCCTTCCCTTGGTCAATATGTGTCAGTATCTGTTGAGTATTGATGCTTATTTAGTTTGCCTTTATCCATTGAGGATTTTGCTTTTGCCAGAAGTTGTGCATAGGACCACTTTAGCCCAGTTCCATGTTCTTATACTTCATCTCTGAATTCCTACAAATTAGAGACCCAGGCTCAGATCTACAGCTGATAGTGGACCTGCCCTCACTGACACCCCTACCTTTTGCTAATCCTTACTGCTCAACTCAAGGTTTTTTCTGGTTTCTCTTTTTTTTTTCTGGAATTTTTCTCACCCCTATGATATCAGCTATGCAACAAAACAATTTGTGCATGATCTAGTTGTTTTGCAGCAGATAGTTCTATGTGGCTTGAATGCTGATCTTTTTCTTTCTATATGTTGTAAATCTTTATAGCCTGTCACTTAACTTTACCTTCAAGCTGTATAAAAGTTCTTTAGAATTTCATGTGAATCTGAATTTTGAGATCTTCTGTCTTTCTTTAATTAGACATTTTGCGAATTATCTTTTTTTTAATCATCTGTTAATTTTTTCCCCTTCTCCTCAGGATTGCTGTTTATGAATGTTGACATTTCTGATTCTGCCTTCTATTTCTCTGTGTTGTTTTCTCTCTTCTTCTGTCTTTTGGCAATTAGATGGATATCTATGAGTTCTTTACTTCAACCCTAACATTTTTGTGCCAAGTTTTTTTGGTTGGTTCTTGTTTACAAGTACTTGTTTCTTTTCATAATACCAATATCCTTTCTTTTCACTTTGAGGTTATTTTAAAATACTTAATGTATAATCTTATCTTTTGGGATTTGTTAATTTTGTTTCATGTGATAGAGGTTATTGAGCTTATTGTCTTTATTTTATGTATTTATGATAGTGATCAGATTATTCTATTCCCTGTCAGTTCAGATTCCCTCAGGGATATCGGCAACTTTGGTCAGTAATACATGTGAAGGTGTGGGTAATTTAAGTCACTCTTAGTGAGTAGAGGTGGGAGGAAAGCCACTGGTGTTATAGTCTAGGGCACAGCCGTCAGACAAATATTAATACTTCTTCACACCAAGTAATTGTGCCTCTGGGGGATTCTTTCTATTCCTCTGCCCTCTGCTTTCTTCACTGTCATGGAAAGGAAAGGGAGTAGGGAGAGTGAGACTGCTGGGAACCGGCAACCAGTATTTGTCATTCTCCGCTTCCCAGTCTGACCTTCTCCTTGTCACTGGCCAATTCTGCCATTTTCTACCCTGTAGCAATGATGGGGAATTTAATGGGATTCCCCAGGACAATTCAGAAGGAAAAAAAAAAGAACATAGCCAGAACATTTTCCTTTAGACTTACTCCTTTTTGAAAACTTGGTCCACATTTTTAAGCCATGTCTCCTTTCTCACTGCCCTAGCCCCTCCCAGGGTCCAGAGATTTTTATTGTTCTTATAATAACAGACCTAGAACTGACCCAAGTGCCCTTTGACAGGAGAGTAGATAAAGATGTTGTGTTATATTTGTAGTGAAATGTCCCACAACAGTAAACATGAATGAACAAATCTTAGGAACCTAACTGAGTTAAAAAAGCAAACCCCAGAAAAATGTGTACAGCATGAAACCATTTGAATTAAGCTCAGAAATCAGCAGCACTCAAGAATATTTTGTTTAAGGATACACAGAAATATGGTGAAACTATTTGAAAAAGAAAAAAAGGAACTGTAAACACAGTTTAGGAGAGCTGTTGTCTCTTGGAGTAGAGCAGGGTGGGGAGGAGTGTATGGCTTGGACATGTGCAGTGTCCGTGGCATGCTGGTTCCTAAGTCAGCTAGGGCTGCAGCCGAGTGATTTATTAATGTGCTTTATAACATATTACATGTAATGTTTTTACCAAAGTACATCTTAAAAATCATTTATACAACCAAAAAATCTCAATCTGAACATATCTTAATGTTGTATGCATATTAGATATTTTACAAATGAATGCATCTTTCTGCCATTTACCTGTATGAACATATACAACAATAAGCAAACTTGAGTAATCTGTAATACCCATATTGAATTGTAAAGAGTTCACAGAATATTAGCTGTCAAGTTGAGTAAAAAAATGAATACCAGGTGTTTTCTAGATTATTTACGGGACTATGTTATCAAATAGTGACACTCATTTTTTGAAGCAGCAGGCTCATCTAACACATTTTTTGCCAGGTCAGTATGCTAGCCTCCTTTGCACATGCTGTGACTTTTTTTATGTGATGCAATACCTCCATTTTCATTCTTGTATTTAAATTTTGTTTATATTCTGATCTCTGATAATATTTAGTTACATTTACCCTGAAAGACCAAGATCTTTGTTTATATCCTTAGCTTGTTTTGTTACAAATTGCATTGTGGTTTGATAGAGACCCTAGAACTATTTTGCACATTTTTCTTTTTTTTTTTTTTGAGTTGGAGTCTCACTCTGTCGCCCAGACTGGAGTGCAGTGGCCGCTCCCGGCCACTACAGCCTCGACCTGCTAGGCTCCGGCGATCCTTCCGCCTCAGCCTTCCGAGTAGCCGGAATTACAGGCATGCGCTACTGAGCCTGGCTGATTTTTTGATTTATTGTAGAGATGAGGTCTCGCTGCCCAGGCGGGTCTCGAACCCGCAGGCTCAGGCAATCCACTCACCTCAGCCTCCCAAAGGCACGGGATTTCAGGCTGAGCCACCGAGCCCGGCCTGCACATTTTTCTATGCAAAACACATGCTTCTAATCATCATAAAGAAGAGCTAAACACCAGTGATAAAAGTATCATTGTTTTCTTTTTTAAGTGATTTTGAGTGTTTTCAGCCTATTATTTTTATTTCTTATGTCCTTTTCAGTGAGGGTGATTTCATTTGGGAGTCATGTACTAGTAGTTTGCTAGTAGCTATGATATAACTTATTCATTGAGTCTGATCAGTCTCATCATGCCCATCTTTGTTTTCTTAAATTTCTTTTTCTTTTTTTTTTTTTTTTTGAGTTGGAGTCTCACTCTGTCACCCAGACTGGAGTGCAGTGTCCCCTTCCGGCCACTACAGCCTTGACCTGCTGGGCTCCGGCGATCCTTCCGCCTCAGCCTTCCAGGTAGCTAGAACTACAGGCGTACACTACCACGCCCAGCTAATTTTTGATTCTTTTGTAGAGATGAGATCTTGCCAAGTTGCCCAGGGGGTCTCAAACCTGCAGGCTCGGGCAATCCACTCACCTCAGCCTCCCAAAGCACTGGGATTACAGACTGAGCCATCGAGCCTGGCTGTTTTCTTAAATTTCTTATGTTTAAACCAATGATACATTGATAATTTTAAGAACAGTTGTTACCTAACTTGAAAATAGCATTTATCAATAGAAAATTAAGGGAAAAGTAGCCAAATCTTAAAAGAATCACTAAACTATATGTATCATAATATGATATGTTAGACATTCAGGCGATAGTGTACATTTCTCACAATGTGATAGGTGCACATACTGAGAAGATGTCACTGTGCTTTGCCTGACATTTAGCTGACTATGATGTGCATGTGTGTTTACTGAGTACATATACCAGGAGCAGCTACATGTAGCACTGGATAGAGGGTTGGTGATTTCAAATTTAGAATATAATATTTGATTGCATATTATTTTTAAAACTAGTTTTAAAATTATTCTATTTAAAATGTAATCCTGATCAAATGCAGAACCTCTGAATTACCCCTGGAATATGGTCTGCTCTAGAAATGTTGGCTAATAACTGGGTGTTTGACATAATAGAACAAGACTTTGTTTTTATGGAATAGACATGCCATAAGTACTTGCTAATATATCTTAAATATTTTATAAGTACTTGCTAACATATCTTAAATATTTTATAAATACTTCATTAAATATTTTTTTGTCTTTTTTTTTGAGTCTCATTCTGTCACCCAGGCTGGAGTGCAGTGGCATACTCACGGCCACCGCAGCCTCGACTTGCTGGGGTCAGGCAATCCCTTCCACCTCAGCCTTCCAGTTAGCTGGAACTACAGACATGTGCCACCACGCCTGGCTAATTTTTTTTTTTAATTGTAGAGACGAGTTCTCACCATGTTGTCCAGGCTGGTTTCGAACCCATGGGCTCAGGCAGTCCTCTTGCCTCAATGTCCCAAAGTGCTAGGATTACAGGCGTGAGCCACTGTGCCTGGGAATATGTTTTTAATATAAATAAATGTTTCATTAAGTATTTTATTTTTATAAACATTTACATTTTAAATATCTCACCCTGTGTCAAAAAATATGTTAAATATTTTTACCAAGTAAAATGAGCTAACTATATTAAGTATAAAATATCTCAAATATTTTATATCTGAAAGTAGTCCTCCATAATATTAATAGAAAAATGCAAAGTTAGTAAGACCATGCCCTGGTGTTTATTCGTGCCTGAAAAAGTTAACCTTTTTCTTGTTCACAGGCTAAAAGGTCAGATTCCTGAAATTAAACAGACTTTGGAAATTCTAAAATACATGCAGAAGAAAAAAAGTAAGTGCATTTTTGTTTATAAATATGAGTGAACTAGGATACATTGACTGAAGCTCATCTCCTTTGGCTCATTGGTCACTGGTATTTGATCTGTGCTGAAGCATCTAGTCTGCCTTTCTGAGCACACACACTAATGTTACAGACAGTGTGCTTCTATAATAAATGTGACTTTGTGGCCTTCCCCCAAAAGTCAGGTTTAATTTTAGGGCCCACACTTGGATTACTTTACTTATATTTAGTGTTTGCAAAACTTAAATGCAGTTAGAAATTGTTTTAGGTACAAAAAGAAAATGTCTTATTTTGAAGTAGCAGCATCTAAGGATTTTTTGTTGTTGTTTTCCCTAAGAATAAGAAGTGAGTCCATGATTTATAGAGCTGGAAAATTATCTTGTCTGATTTTACTATCTTGCTCCTCCCAGTCCTTAGAAGTTGTCTGTTTTGGGTTCTCATTTCATAGTTGAGGAAATAATTAGAGAAGTTACACTTGGCCAATGTCCATGTAGCCAGTTACTAGCAGAACTAAATTTGAGAGTCTTGTAAGTCTTAACCAGTGCTCATTAAAAAAAAAGCAGATTGTAAAAATTACATCTTATAAGCATATTGTATTTAAAATATTATTTGTATATACATGATTTATTACTTGACTGGTAGAATAGCTACATTTCTAGTACATATTATATATGGTGAACTTTGTAAGAGACTTCAGAAACTGATTGGTTGGGCATGAAGCACCAGTGGAATAATAATTATAGTTAAGTCTTGTATAGCACTTTCTCTGTGTGCCAGGCACGTGTGTGTGTGTGTGTGTGTGTGTGTGTGTGTGTGTGTGTGTGTGTGTGTGTATAAATAAATGAACTCAGTGCTTGCTATTGCCTTTGTAGGTGTATGGACTATTATCCTCATTTTACAAATGAAGAACCTGAGACAGAGATTAAGTGAGGTGCCAAATTTATACAGCTGCTAAATATCTGAGCCAGCGTCCATTCCCAGCCATCTGGCTCTAGCTTTCATTTATTTTAGCATGACACTTAGTGTGCATGATGGTACTGTTGTAAATATCTTAGGTTCAACTGTGCAATTTCTCCTTTATTGCCTTGATATGAAATTGACCTGTTTATGGTACTGTCGTTTTTTTTGAAGGAGTCCACCAACTCACTGGAGACCAGATTCTTACTGGCAGATAACCTGTACTGTAAAGCTTCGGTTCCTCCTACTGATAAAGTGTGTCTGTGGTTGGGGGTAAGTAAATGTTATGGCCACAGCTGACGTACTTGTAAACCAGTGTGTTTTCCTCAGCAAAATCATATTGTTCAAGATGTGTAAAGTGTTCATCTCCCTTTGATTGTAGAAGGAACAAAGGAGCAGAGTTCAAGTGGTTCATATTAGAAACTGACTGGAATAAGGAGTGTGATGAAGATTGCAGCAACACATGTTGAAGTTTCTTCCAGTCAAGATAAAGCCTACCAAACCCTACTTGCAGCTAATGCGTTCTCTCTCTTAAATGTAGTGGATGAAGAGCAATAGAAGTAAAATAGAAAGTACTGCTGAACTTCAGATAAATGTTTGTTCCTCATAAGAGTTTAATAATTCTAGGAAAAGCCCTCTAAATTTAAGGGGGGAAAGATTATTACGGAAAACTTGAGGTTTATTTTATTAAGCCATATATTTCAATTTTGATAATTTTATAGATCTTGACAAGATTTTACTATTTTGCTCCTCCCAGTCCTCTGACTACCTAGCTAGCTGTTGTCCATGGATCTGTTATCTCAGGCCAGTTCCCAATACAAAATAGCAAGCCAAGTGTACTTCTACCAGCTCTCTCCACTGAATGTCTCAGTGTTGAATGATTTTCTATATTCAGTTTTTTTGTAGAAGTTACATGACCTTTTAAATCACAAATTTAAGTGTTAGTTCAGGAAAGTTAATTTCTGTTGTGTATTTGGATGTGATTTTTGTCCCATTGCTTTTATTCTCTTTTTTGGGAATAAAAAATATGCATATGTTGGATCTCTTTTGTCTGTTTCAATACTTACCGTGTTATCTGTTTTTACATATTTGATCTGTTTCTGTTTGTGTGATTTCCTCTGGCCTCTTCCCCATTGCTTTGTTTCCCCTTAAAGTTACTCTGTTTTGTTGTGTTCATAACTTTGTCTTATAAAACTATTTTTCTCTTTCTCTTCATTTTCTTTCTGAACTCTTTCTTGTCTGTCAGCATCTTTTTGTGTCACTCTATCTTGTACTACTTTTCTTCAGAGCACTTAGCACTCCCTGGTAGTTATCAATTGGTGTGTTTACCAGTTGCCTGGCACACATTAAGTGCTCAGTAAAAAATTTTTCTTGGATGAGTGAAATTTTTGCTGTTATTTTATCAGAGTTCATATATGCCAATGGTTAAAAGAGCAAATAGAATAGGAATTTTACAATAGGAAGCAGCAAGCTACTGTTCCATCCCCAGATGCAGCCACTTTGAATCATGTCTGTACATCTATATGTATATAATATTGTAATATGTACATAAATATTGGAGATTTTTTATTGTTTTTATAGAAATGGGAATATATTGCACATATTGTTTAGCACCTGACTTTTCACTAAATACCACAGTTATCTTTCCTTGTGAGTAGACACAGCTTACCTCCTTGGTTTATTGGCTTCTTAATATTCTGTGGTAGGGCTATATGATAATATTCCCAAATCAAGGGGTATTTAGATTGTTTTCAAGTTTCTTTTAGAATGAGCAGTGCTGTAGTAACTATCTTTGCACATATAGACTTGTACACAAGGGCATTTTTTTATGCTTTGAAGTGGAATTGTTGGGTCTAAGAGTATGCACATTTAACATTTTGATAGTTACTACAAAATTACTCTCCAAAAAAGATTGTGCCAATTTACATTTTCTCCAACGGTATATAAAAATATTCTTTTATTGACGGCCTCACCCACATCTTTCAATTTTTGCTAGTTTTATAGGTGAAAATGGTATCTCTGTTTTTTTGTTTGGCAAGATGCTAATTTGTATTCCTCTTCTGTTTGCCTTCCTAATTATGTTGTTGGCTATTTTTTGAGTTTTTTTTTAAATAGATGTTTAGGTTGTCTTTATAAATGTATGCTTCTGTTACATATTATAAACACTTTTTACTGTCACTTGTCATTTGTTTATGGTTTCTCTTATAGAGAAATTTTCAGTTTTAATTTAATTAATTTTATCAGATATTTATAATTTTACTTAACCATGCACTCCTTTCACCAAATCTGTAAATATTTTTTTCTAATATTGATATACTTAAAACATTTTTTAATTTAAGGAAGGATAACATTAGAAATATAAAGAACTCAGTAGAATAATGGGTGACTTCCAAACAGAGGATATCGCAGTGGCCAACAAATATATGAAAAATTGTTCAGCTTCATTAGTCAGCAGAGAAATGCAAATTAAAAGTGCAGTATGAGCTTACTGTGCACCCACCAGAATGGCAGAGCGATACTAAGTGACAGTAGGACATGAAACAGTAAGCACTCGGATTCACTGCTGGTGAAGATATTGATGAATACAGTCACTGGGGAAACTGTTTGGTGGTACCTATTAAAGCAGAATGTATGCATTCCCTACTCCATAGCATTTCCATGCCTATCTCTATCTCTTTCTACCTCTTGCTATATATAACAAAAATGTGTAAAAATATTCACCAAAAGAGAGGTATAAGAATGTTCATATCAAAAAAAAAAAATGTTCATATCGGCAGTGTTTGTAGTAGCCAAAACCTGGGAACAACCCAAATGTCCATCACAGTTGAATGGATGATTAAATCATGGTGCATCCAGACAGTGGAATATTATAGTGTGGAGGAGGATGAACTGCTCAACAAGGGTGAGTCTCAGAAACACAAAGTTGAGTGAAAGAAGCTGTCTTACCTTTCTATAACTGCATAACAAGTTACCACAAACCCAGAGGTTTAAAAGGATGCCCATTTATTATCTCCTGGCTACGTAGGTCAGAAGTCTAGATTGGCTAGACGGAGTCCTCTGCTCAGGGTAAAGCCAGAATTAAAGTGTCAAAAGGGCTGTGCTCCTTACTAGCAGCCCTGAGGCAGAATTAGATTCCTAGCCTCATCCGTGTTGTTGACAGAATCCAGTTCTGTCTGGTTGAGATCTCTGTTTCGTTCCCTGTTGGCCAGGAGTCAATCTCAGCTTCTAGAGGCCACCCGCAATCTTTGGCTTGTGGCCCTTTCTGTTTCAAAGCCAGCAGTGGCATGACTAATATTTCTTAAACTTCATGTCTTCTAACTTCTGCCACCAGCCAGATAAAGCTCTCTGCTCTTAAGGGCTCATGTAATTACATTAGGCTTACTCAGGTAATCTCTGTATATTAAAGTCAACTCTGGCAAACGACACACATACCTTATCAGAGGCACAAGTTCCAGGGATTAGGGTGGAACACTGTGCTCAGGAAACCATAATTCTACATACTACAAAAGTCACAAAAGAGCACATACTATGTGATTTCATTTTATGTAAAGTTCAAATACAGGCAAAACAGTGCTATTAGGAGTCAGGATAATGGTTACCTTTGGGGTGGGGGTGCTGGTGGTAACTAGAAGGGTTCACAAGGAGGCTTCTGGGGTGTTGGTGAGGATCTGTTCCTTGTTCTGGATGCTAGTACCATTGGGTTTGTTAAATTTGTGAGACTACATCGAGCTGTTTATGATATGAGTACTTTTCTATATGTATGTAATAATAAATATTTTAAAACCCCAGAAAACCTCATAAAACACATTACAAGTTAATGAATCTGTTAATCAGTCAAGGTTCAACCAAAGAAACAGAACCAGTAGGATATAGCTAGCCTGTATAAACTTGGGTAAAAAGATGCAAATTAATATGTGTATATATATGTGTGTAATACCTCATGAGTTCATACTATTACCTCCAATTCAAGTTCAGGACAACAGTTTTTACTTTACTTGTTTCCTGTTTCTTCTTTCTTGTATACCAAAAATCCTGGTTCTTAAAAATACCAGGGGTGATAGAATTAAACTAAACACCATTACTCATCTTATTCTTTATCACACACAAAACATTCTTAGAATAACACCACTCAACACTGTTACTGCCATTTTTGCATATTCTCTTCCTGTCCTTTCCCATTCTGTATATGTATGAGGTTGTTCCCATGTAGTTCCCGTTATGTACTCTGCTCGCTCCCACGTGCACACTGTCTCCCTCCTCCTCTCCTCTTCCAGTTTAGTTATCATTTCTGAAGTACATTTTTCTTTCATTCCTAATTCTTTCCTGAATTCTGTCACTTTATTTCTGAGTTTTCTAATTCTAATTCATATCGTCTTCTTAATGTTATTTTGTTTTGAAGTATAGTATAATTTTCGTGTTTTGTGAGCACGTCTTTCTGTTTTACTTAAGTTATCTGTAAAGATAGTATTTTTGTTCCTTATTCTCTTTTTATTCTTAGAACTTTTCATTGAATTTGACTTTGATCTATTTCTATGGCCATTTTGATGTAAATTAACTTTTCTGGACTTTTAAAAGAGAGGACTGATCATAGAGCTCCCTTTTGGTTGTTTATGTAAAATGGTAAAAACATATAGCAGCTGGCATCCCTGGCCCTGCTCACACCATCACTCTCCCCCTACCCTTTACTTTTTGTAACTGTTCTTCCTAGCCTAATGTCCTCTTGTCCCTGTCCCTATTTAGATTCTGTTCCTAGCAGATCCTCCTCAGTGTGGGACCCTATGGTGTAAGGAAGTTCTAAGGCTAGTTGTAAGTTTGTGGTATTAAGTAAGTGTAAAGCTAGTCATAAGTTTGTGGTACCTAGATTTCTCCCAGGCCCAGCTGCTCTGGGATCATACAAGCCCCTCTCAGTTTAGCTGCTATCCTCCAGTTTGATGATCTTTCACATAGCTACCACCTATGGTTATTTTAGAGTTCTCACATCTGCTCGATGCCTTGTTGCTTCCTTCTGCTTATATACAAATGCTCATATCATGTAGGTCTTCTACCTGACAATGGCCTGTCCTCACTTGCTGATATGTGGTTTTGTGGAGATACCTAGTTAGGTTTTTATAGATATTGCTTGCTTTTCTGGTTTTACCATCCTAGTTTTTTTTGGCTATTATTATAAAGATGTGGGGTACACTTCAGAGTTAGGTATACAAACATAGATTATGCAGGTACCCTTGTTGATAAGGTATGCCCCTCCCTCCCCTAGCAGTTTTCCTCAACTGCCAATCCTACCTCTCCTCCCCTGACAGTTTCCCACTACTGCCAATCCCTTTCTTATAGTATTATAATTGTTCAAGGTCTGCTTATGAATGAAAACATATGGTACTCTGTTCTTTGTTTCTGTGGTAGATAGTGAGTATGACCAACTCTAAATTCTTATTAAGATATAATTCACTTCCATAAAATTCACCATATTAAAGTGTACAGTTCAGTGGTCTTTTATATTCACAGAGTTGTCTAACCATCACCTCTCTCTAGGTCCAGAACGATTCATTCACACACAGAAGAATCCTCATACCCATTAGCATTCACTCCCCATTCCTCCTCCTACCCTCCTAGCCCCTGGCAAACACTAATTTATTGTCTTTATAGATTTACCTATGCTGGACATTTCATATTAATGGAGTCATTCTATATGGTCTTTTGTGGTCTGACTTCTTTCACTGAGCATAATGTTTTCAAGGTTCATCCACATTGTAGCACTTATCAGAGCTTTATTCCTTTATTGCCAATGGTATACAATGATACTCTACTGTATGTATATACCACATTTTGTTACTTTGTTCATCAGTGGATCAACATTTAGGTTGTTTCCACTTTTTGGCTATTGCAAATAATGCTGCAATGAACATTTGTTTACAAGTTTTTATGTGAATATAGGTTTTCAACTCTCTTGGGTATATACCTATCCTGGTTTTTAATATTGGTTTTTGTGGGGTGTTTTTTTGTTATTGTTGTTGTTGTTTTTGAGCTGAAGTCTCACTCCATTTCCTAGGCTAGGCTGGAGTGTAGTGGCATGCTCACAGCCACCCCAGTGTCGACCTGCTGGGCTCTGTCAGTCCTCCACCGCAGCCTTCCAAGTAACCAGAACTAGAGGCATGTGCTACCACACCCAGCTTTTTGTTGTTTTTTGAAGAAACTTGAGGAGATTCAACAACTGCTGCTGCTGCCATCTTCCTAAACCATCTGGTTTTGCCTTTTTTTAACTTTTAATTTTGAGTTCTAATTAACCTGGAAATCATTATCTGAATTATTTGGGATAATGGTCCCAGCACCATTTGTTGAAATCTTCCTTCTGTCGCTGCAGATTGAGAGAAAAATCTACCTGGATTTATTTCTAGGTTCGTTTCCTTTGTTCTGTTTGTCTATTCTTGATTAATATCACAATGACCACAGGAGCTACTTATGCATAGGGGTGGGAGGGCAGGCTTTCCAGGTCAAGTTCAGAAGCCCTCAAAGCAGGACCTAGCTTGAAGGGACATAAAGAATGTAACTTTGGCACTGCAACGCAGGGTCACAGTGATAGGTGGTGGGGCAAAGGCTAGTGATAGCCATGGTAAGGAGTTGGGATTTCATAGTAAATGCAGTAGGAGGTTACTGAAATGTTTTAGACAGAAATGGCAGGAAATTATTACCTTTTGCTGATTTTTCCATTCACTTTTAATGGTTGTATAGTAGTACATATGTAGTTAGATGAATCATTTTCAAATTAGCTTGTTTTGGGGGAGACAGTTTTGTCATTTTTGGTTGTTAAATACATTTACGTGGTCTGTAATTAAAAAGGTACAAAAAACAAGCCAGGCTCGGTGGCTCAGCCTGTAATACTGCGCCTTTGGGAGGCTGAGGTGAGTGGATTGCCTGAGCCCGTGGGTTCGAGACCGGCCTGGGCAGCGAGACCTCATCTCTACAACAAATCAAAAAATCAGCCAGGCGTGGTAACGCATGCCTGTAATTCCGGCTACTTGGAAGGCTGAGGCGGAAGGATCGCCGGAGCCCAGCAGGTCGAGGCTGCGGTGGCCGGGAGCGGCCACTGCACTCCAGTCTGGGCGACAGAGTGAGACTCCAACTCAAAAAAAAAAAAAAAAATACTGAAAAGTCTACCTCCCCTCACTAGCCAAGTGTACCCTCCTCTTAAGCTGTTAACAATTCTTTTCTTGGTATCTTTCCAAAGACACTTTACACATACATAGACATATGAGTATATTCTTCCCTTTCTCTCTCTCTCTCTCTCTTTTTTTTTTTTTTTTTTTGAGTTGTAGTCTCACTCTGTTGCCCAGACTGGAGTGCAGTGACCGCTCCTGGCCACTGCAGCCTCGACCTGCCGGGCTCCTGCGATCCTTCCGCCTCAGCCTTCCGAGTACCCGGAATTGCAGGCATGCACTACCACGCCCGGCTAATTTTTAAATTTTATTTTATTGTAGAGATGAGGTCTCGCCTGCCCAGACAGGTCTCGAACCCGCAGGCTCAAGCAATCCACTCACCTCAGCCTCCCAAAGGCGCGGAATTACAGGCTGAGCCACTGAGCCTGGCTTCTTCCCCTTCTCTTTACACAAATGGTGACATGTCACACACATTGTTCTGCCCCTTGCCTTTCACTTCACAGTGCGTATTAGAGTGTGCATATCAGTATATTATTTCTCATTCCTCCATAACAGCTCATGGTGTGGATATACCATAATATGCTTGACAGGTCTCCTATTGATGGACATTTGGGTTCTGAGTTTTGCTGTCGCAAGTGGAACAGCAGTACACTGGTCCATGTGGATTCTGTATAAGTGTGTAAACTGCAGGGAATGTGAAAGTGCCTGCTCAAGGGGATGATTTTCATGTATATTGTTCCATAGGGGCCACTAGTTTTCACTATCAACATTTTAATGCCTATATTCTTACCTTCGTGGTACCATGATGCGTTTCAAACTTTGTTTTTCTTTTTGAGTTGGGGTCTCACTCTGATCATGGCTCACCGCAGTCTTGACATCCCAGGCTCAGGCGATCCTCTCGCCTCAGCCTCTTGAGTAGCTGAGACTACAAGTGTGTACCACCACGCCTGGCTAATTGTTTGATTTTTTTGTAGAGACAAGGTCTTACTATGTTCCCCATGCTGGTCTCGAACTCCTGGGCACAAGCAATCCTCCTGCCTCGGCCTCCCAAAGTGATAGGATTACAGATGTGAGCTACTGTGCCCAGCCTATTTCAAACTTTTTTTAAATTGTGGGGTACAATTTAGGGTTAGGTATACCAATATTCATTTGTGAGCTAATTGTAATTACTGTGAACTCTGCTCATATTCTTTGCCTGTTTTTCTATTGGGAAAGATTTATGGAGCTCTCTATATAAGAAAAAATAGTAATTTGCCTACGATATGAGATACAGCTATTTTTCCTGTTCATTGTCTTTTGACTTTGCTTATGGTTTGTGGGTTCTATGTCCTAGAAAAGCTGTCCTTACTCCAGGGTTCCAAAATGATATATCTATGACTTAACCTAGTACTTTGATGGTGTCATTATTTCCATGTAAGTATCTAATCCTCATGTGTGGTGTGAGGTGGGCTCCAGCCATAAATCTTTTTTTTTTTTTTGAGTTGGAGTCTCACTCTTGTCACCCAGACTGGAGTGCAGTGGCTGCTCCTGGCCACCGCAGCCTCGACCTGCTGGGCTCCAGCGATCCTTCTGCCTCAGCCTTCCAAGTAGCTGGAACTACAGGCATGCGCCACCGCACCTGGCTCATTTTGATTTATTGTAGAGATGAGGTCTCGCCAAGTTGCCCAGGCGGGTCTCGAACCTGCGGGCTCAGGCAATCCACTCACCTCGGCCTCCCAAAGTGCTGGGATTACAGGCTGATCCACCGAGCCTAGCTGAGCCATAAATCTTACCCGAGAGCTAGCTGTTGTTTCAGTTGTATTTATGAAATCATCTTGTCCCCATGTGCTGATGGAATGTGAGCCAAGGAAAAGAGAAACCAAAGAGGATGCCCCCCCAGTATTTGAGCCATGGTGGTATAGGTGTGCCATTTCCTGAGCTGGGAAAGACTGCGGGGAGGGACAGCTTTGTGGGATGACTTGGAGTTGTGTTTTGAGATAGAGAGCTTGAGAAGGCAATGTTTGAGGAGTGAATCAGCTAAGGAGAAATACTTGGCTTAGGATAATTGAATGAACGATTATTGTTTTTTTGACATGAATGGGATATTTAGAAATATATTTTATTTTTTACCTGTAAAAAGTAACCAAAATGTAGAAAATTTCTGGAAAATAAATCATAAAAAACAACAGTAATTGACCCTGAGGAATGACATTAGGGATCTTGGAGAGACATGTCCTTTTCATTGAATATGTTCATGTCCTACCTGAACTGTAATAGAGTCTTCTAATTATCATGGATTGGGTTATTTAGTCATTAAGTATTTATTTGACACCTACTTTGTGCCAAACACTTTCATATTGTCTTGTTTAATCCTTAAAATAATACTTGGAGTAATTTTAAAATTTCATTTGTGAAATGAGGAAAGTGGTTTAGGAAATACCCAGTGGAAAGTCAAGTGATGGGGGGAGTTCAAAGCTGTGAAAGGGATGGTTCCCTACTTTAAGGGTGGATGCATCCTTGAATATTGGCAGTAACGCCAGATCTTCAGAATTCACCCCTAAGCATCTGTCAGAAGAAGCAGGAAGGGACATGTAAAAGCTACCTGACAAATGTAAATGGTAAAAAGTTTAAATTGATATAATATCTCAATAACTGTTTAAATGAATTCAAACCTAATACTATTGAGTGTTGTGATGCAGGTAGTAGAAAGATAGAATTTTTGTATCTAAACATATTTGTTCTTATCCTGATTCTCCCATTTATTTACTAGCTGTGCGAGTATAGGTAACCCGAGCCTCCTTTCCTTAAGCTGTAGAGAAGACAGTTTTTGCATCACCAGGGTTGAGGATTAAATGATACAATGTATGTAAATATATTCTCTAACCCAAGGGTCAGCAAACTTTCAGTAAAAGGTCAAATAATATTTTTGATTTTGCTGACCGCATGGTCTCTGTCCCAACTACTCAGCTTTGTCAGTATGGCATGAAAGCATCAATGGAGAATAGCTAGGTTCCACTGCGGCTTCACTGGATTTGACCTGAGGGCTGTTGTTTGCCAACACTCTAACCTATAAAGCATAATGTAATTGTTGAGTAATTGTCATGATTTTCTCTCTTTAGGCTAATGTAATGCTTGAATATGATATTGATGAAGCTCAGGCATTGTTGGAAAAGAATTTATTGACTGCCACAAAGAATCTTGATTCTCTTGAGGAAGACCTTGACTTTCTTCGAGATCAATTTACTACCACAGAAGTCAGTATCCTTTCCTTAAAAGGAGTGGGGGAAGGAGAAGGGGTTTTTGTTTTTTTTATTTTTATAGCATTTTTCTCATATTGTTCTTAGGCTAATGTGAGGTTGCATATTTTATAAGATAATAAATGACATATTTGGAATAATACTTTGATAAGTTTGCAGATTAATGAATTTGGAATGTGAAAGTGTGGAAATAGCAAATTTACATTGGTGAATGAGTGTTTGTCTTCAAAATATTTTCCCAGGACACCTTTATAACTAGTTAAATAGTTTAATTTCATAAGCATTTATTAAGAGTCTCCTATGTTCCTGCTACTGTGCCAAGCCCTATGGGGAGTAGCAAAAAAAAAGGAGTAGCAATGTCTTTCTCTGTTAGACCTGTACATGTAAGTCAACAAAATGAAAATCCATAGCAAACTGTAAGTTCACATATGCAATACCAAGACAGTTTAAAGTTTGGGAAAGATGATATGGGCTAGAGTTAGTTCGAAGGCTTTGTTGAGAAGAGAAAACTTAGGCTATTTTTAAAGGCAGTACAGGATTTAGATCAGAGAGAAGGGTATAGGGTATTTGGTCAAGGGGTAAGGCAGGCATGATGAAACCAAATTCCACCTTTCTTTTCTGACCTGTATCTTTCTCCTGGTTTCTGTCACAGTCACCCAAGACAAAAACTTGGGAGTCATTCTTCACATTTCTTTCTTCCTCACTACTAAAAGTGAATCAATTACCAGATTCTTATCAAAATTCCCTCATAAATCTCTGCCCATTTCTGTTACTCTCATTCTGGGCCTCCAGAACCTGCAATCAGTATTTTTTAGTCTTTCCTCCTTCTAACTGTCCTTCACCGTATCTCCAGCATGAATTTACTAAGTCACACATCATATTTTCATTCTTCTGATTATGCACCTTATGCCACTGACCTCTTCCTGCCCTGGCTCTTCTCCAGTACACCCCAGGTTCCTAATGATCCCAGATAGTTATTCTTCTCACCCCCAAATATGCCACATCCTTTGCATTTCCACATCTTGTTCCTTCTACTTGGAAATATTTTCCCTTATTTACCTGGGGTGTGCTTTTTTACCCTTTACATCTCAGTTCAAGCATCACAACATTCCTGAACATTTTCAAATCCTCTCAGGGTGTTTTATTGTTCCCCTGTGCTTATTTACTTAGCACTCTGCGCATACTCCTTTGTTTCCCTTGCCACACTCTGAGCTCTTCAAGTATAGAAGCTGTACTTTCCCTTCTCCAGCATGTAGCATTTGACATTTAGTGGTTGGGTAGGGGAAGGCAGGCCATTTGGGGCCTAGTGCAGAGATCATCATCTGACTGGTAATGTGGAAACTTGATCCAGCTATGAGATGATGGTGGGGGTAGGAGTGGTGCTTGTGGAAAGGAAAGGATATTAAATGTGAGAGAAAAAACAGGATCCAGTGACTTAGATAGTTATAGGAGCCAGAAGAGAGGAAGTCATCTAAGATCAGTCTAACACATTTGGAGAAATGCCATTTGTTATAGCTGGTGCTGGAAAAGATAGGAAGGTGTGCAGACATGTGAGGGATCTAGGGTGTAAGTCTCTGTTATGCTGTTTATTGCAGTCTAAGCTCCATGAGGGAAAGGGCATGTCTTATCCAGGGCTTTGTACAGTGCCGAGTCAGAAACAGAGTAGATGTTTAATAAACTGAATGCCCTGTTAAACCAGAGGGAGGGTTAGAGAGAAAACTATTGATAATTGTACTAATGTAAATATTACATGCCAGGATATGGGTTTAACAGTCCATGAAATTTCATGGGTGAAGGACTGTCCTCAAAACTGTTGAGTGTGTCTAGCCCATATTTGTTAAATAAATACCATAGTTGACTAGATATGCTTAACAATTGTTATTTTGAGGCCTTGACTTAGTTTTGGTAGAATTTAATTTCAGTATTTTCTTAGCAATTGACATTCTAGCAAGATGTCTTAAAACAGTTTGTTACCAGTATTTGTGTCTGTGTCTTTGATTCATTGTGTGAGTGATTACTTAGTCATTGCATATGTTATCTTTAGAATTGCATTTGCATTTTCTTTGACAATTCTTGCAGATATGGCTAGGGTTTATAATTGGGATGTAAAAAGAAGAAACAAAGATGATTCTACCAAGAACAAAGCATAATGCTGGCAGTTAAAAATGTGGTTCAGTTTTCCAAACATGTTATGTTCAATACCCCTTTTATCCTTAAAGATTGACATAGCTTTGAATGATGTTTTAACAGCAAGAATGATAATTAAAACTTTTGAAAAAGATAATCACCATTTTATTTATTTATAAAAACAAAATTAATTTTGAATATTTTTTGAAATTAGCAGTATTTTTCCATGTTTCCCAGGAATGTTAATGCTGCTTTCATCATTCTTTTTGTCTGTCATAAGAAAACTTAGCTGAAATGGCCGAAAACTGTGAGATATACTATGGAAGCTGAATGCTGGACACTAGCACAGTTTACTTTTTCTTTTTATTGGCTGATGTTACACTCACTTGATGTGTATAAACCATTTGAGAGATAGGGACGACAGACAGTTTGGATATTTGTAAATTTGTTTTTCTTTGGTACATGTAGGACTTAATGGTCCTCTGTTGCTACTGTCTTCTATAAATGGGGTTTCATGAGTTACTGCTTGACCAATAACTAGTAGGATATTCTGGACTTTTCAGGAAATGGTCATTTGCCTTCCATCAGAGTAAGCGGGCTATTAAGGCAACACATTTGCTAACCTTAAGCAAGTGCACAGTCTTTTTGAAATGTCAACATAAGGGAGATCTTAGCTAACATGAAGTAAAATGACTCACTCAAAACTGTTGGCTAAGGTGTTTTTGTATTTCTTGACAGTTTTCCAAAACATCTTGACCAGGAATAGTAAGATAGGTGTATGTCTGCAATGGTTGAAAAGAGTTGTGAGCTGTTTTATTCATGATAAAACCTCATAGGAATAGTAAAAAAATCCCTGTGGAAAGCCATTATTAGCATAGTGGCTAGTACTGGATGATACAGATTCTGGTAAAAACACAAATGTATTATTTCATCTCCATGTAGTAAAAAGTATACTTGTACAATGTTTTGTACTTGTATTCCATGATATTAAAACAGTGATGTTAAAACTATGGCACGACATTTCTTTCCTGTTACTCTTTTGTCTTAATGTGTTTGGACTGCTATAACAGAATACCACAGATTGGGTGGCTTATGAACGACTGAGATTTGTTTCTTCCAGTTCTGGAGGCTGGGAAGTTCAAGATCAAGGTGTTGGCAGATTTGGTGTCTGGGGAGGGCTGCTTTCTGATTCATAGACAGAACCTTTCACATCTCCTGAAGGCCCCACCGTCAGTACCATTACTTTGGAGGTTCGAATTTTAACATAAGAATTTTGCGGTGACACAAGCATTCAGATAATAGCATTTTTTTAAAGTTAATGTGGTCTTTTCACATATTTGTAAAGTTTACTTGTACATATAACATGTTCCAAGAATTTCATATATATATGATATATATATCATTATATATCACATATCATGTGTACGTATATATGATATATAAATCACATATATACACGTGTGTGTTTTTGTGTGTGTGTGTGTGTGTGTGTATGTGTGTATGGAGGGGATAGAAAAACCCAGAATTATTTTTCGGAGGGTGGGCCCTTGTAGTACAAACTTCCCCCACTACGTAAGTATTCTAGGAACCCATCAGCATCAGTGTACCAGCTAGCATCGTGAGAGAGTACATTCAGCTTCATCGAATTTTTTTTGAGATTTCTTTTTTTTTTTTTTTTGAGTTGGAGTCTCACTCGGTCGCCCAGACTGGAGTGCAGTGGCCGCTCCCAGCCACCGCAGCCTTGACCTGCTGGGCTCCAGTGATCCTTCCGCCTCAGCCTTCCGAGTAGCCGGAATTACAGGCGCGTGCTACCACACCCGGCTGATTTGTAGATTTATTGTAGAGATGAGGTCTCACTGCCCAGGCGGGTCTCGAACCCGCAGGCTCAGGCAATCCACTCACCTCAGCCTCCCAAAGGCGCGGGATTACGGACTGAGTCACCGAGCCCGGCTTGTGATTTTGTTCTTTATGGCTGCGTAATATTCCATTGTTTACTGGCTAATTTTTGATTTATTGTAGAGACGAGGTCTTGCCAAGTTGCCTGGGTGGGTCTCAAACCCGCGGGCTCAGGCAATCCACTCACCTCAGCCTCCCAAAGGCGCGGGATTACAGGCTGAGCCACCGAGCCTGGCAGGAGATTCTTTTAACATGTTTGCCCATTTCATTATGGGTGATTTACAAGCACACCTGCCCACATCATGCTGGGTGTTTAGCAATTTTTGACTAAAAACGGCATGACCCTTGTGCCCCACCCTTCATTCAATTTCACGCTGAATGACTTTTTTTTTTGTTTCCCTGGATAAAAAAAGTCCTCAAAGGGAAACATTTTGCCAGTGTGGAAGAGGTGAAACAAAATTGACCAGTTCAAAAACTGCTTTGAGCAGTGGAAAAAGCACCTCGATAGGTGTATTGCATCAAACGGATAGTACTTTGAAGGTGACTGAAGTTTAAACATGTAAGAATAAATACACAATTTTTATAAGTTCTGGGTTTTTTGGGGTCCCCTCTTGAATGCGTGCATATAAATTACTTAGCAAATACATGGTCGAGCTCTGTTGCCCAGACTGGAGTGCAGCAGTGCAATCATAGCTCACTGTAGCCTCAAATCCTGGGCTCAAGTAATCCTCCTGCCTCATCCTCCTGAATAGCTGGGACTACAAGTACATATCACTACGCCTAGTGAATGTTTAAATGTTTTGTATAGATGGCATCTGGCTTTGTTGTTCAGGCTGGTCTCAAACTCCTGGGCTTACGTGATCCTTCTCTTGCCTTGGCCTTCCAAAGTATTAGATTTACAGGAGTGAACCACCATGCCCAGCCAACTTCTAATATTTGTAGAAACAACATAAAATTACTTTGGAAGGAATGCAGGTAAGCAAATAATTGAGAAGTTGATTGAAAAGATACCAACAGTTTCTTGATTCAGTTTTTCTTTCATAATTTTAAACTCTTAGGATTTGAGGTTTGTAAACATCTTGAGATATTGTGTGTGCTATTTTTTTAAATCAAATTTTATTATGGTAATTATATTGGTACAAAATGTCCTGTTAATATTAGAACAGGAATGATTTGCTCTGAAGATCTTAATTTAAGTCCATGAGAGCCTAAGTATGAATTTTTAGGTAATTGCAAGGAATGTGAAGAAAGAAAACTCTGTAGAGATATGAATTACAGGGCAAAAATTCAGTTAATCATTTAACAAGTAATTATAAACACCCAATATGTGTCAAGAATGGTATTAGGCTCCTTTAATTAAATGAAATATATTTACGTCTTGTCCCTGCCAGATTGATTCTGTTATAGTGGTTTACATTTTCAGAATTACATAACCATCCTGATTTGACATATTTTCAAGCTTAATATTAGTATGGTGTAACTACAAAACTTGATTCTGAGTAAAAAATGTGTTGGAAATACAACTTAAATATAACTATTTTCCGTTATAAAATAAGTGTTCATTGAAGAAAATTTAGCAAACAGGAAAAATAAAAGACATTAAGTTCTACTTGCAATCCTCCTTAAAAAGGAATTATTTTTATGCATAGGTTTTTAAAACAATTGAAATAGTTTTTATCTTTATAATTTTTAATTCTACTTTCTTTTAATTTTTTTCTCTATTATTGGTAAATAATGGAGCAGTTAAAAGCTTTTTCTTGTATTTAGGATTTTTCCTGAGACTACATTACCAACAATGGAATTAGGGAGTTAAAGATTATAGCATTTTATGACATGGGGTTAACTGAGAGCATTGTTTGTTTTTTTTTTTTGAGTTGGAGTCGCCCAGACTGGAGTGCAGTGGCTGCTTCCCCGCAGCCTCGACCTGCTGGGCTCTGGCGATCCTTCCGCCTCAGCCTTCCAAGTAGCTGGAACTACAGGCGCGCTACCACGCCCGGCTGATTTTTTGATTTGTTGTAGAGATGAGGTCTCGCCAAGTTGCCCAGGCAGGTCTCGAACCCGTGGGCTCGGGCAATCCACTCACCTCAGCCTCCCAAGGTGCGGGATTACAGGCTGAGCCACCGAGCCCGGCTGAGCATTGTTTTTTTAGATAGAACTTGTTTGACATAGGAGCCGTGAGACTGATAAGTATTCAGGCATGTTGAGAAATGAACGAAGCATTGTTAACTAAGACCAACAGGCAAAAACTTAGATTGTTTTTGTTCTCATTTTAAAAGCACAGAATCATGGGTGTTCTCTTGCAGGTTTGACAATTTCCTCCACCTGTTGTTTGTTATGTAACATTTTTCTAAATTCGTATTTTTTCTGTACTTGCCTTGAACTTTCCATCATACCCTGCTCCCTCTCCCCTTCCTCTTCCATATAAAGACACTGACATCTGTAGGGAGAAGCACTTTATCCAAGGCCACACAGACTGTGTGCACAGCCAGAAGGTGAGCTGCATTGCCTCTCTTCTGGGCGAGTTTTCTCCCTCTGTACCACGATCCCTCACTCCTTTACTTAGAAGTAACTAAGTTTGGTTAAGTTGTTAATAAAGAAATATTCTGCCTTCCTCTGTATATTTGCTATTCTCAGCCCTAAACTTCAGTGATACCTTTAAGGATTTTCAACCATTTAAAGAATGGTTTTCTTCATTGATTCTAATCCTATAACCATTTGATAGCCATGTTTATGCCTGTTAGGTGCTAACGTGGGATGGTTGCCTCTGGTGTTGGGTTCAAGTATGCAAACTCCCAAGACCTGGAGAGGCTACATCTGATACCAGTTTTCTCAGAAGGACATGGGATAGGCAAGACAGCATGCCAGAGGGTGGCTTTCGGCACGGTTCTTCCATAGGAATTATCACAGTGGTCCCCACAGACTGCACAAAAGAAGGGTGTAAGAGTCACCCTGGCTTTAGAAGCCATAAGGGACCACTCCCTCTTTAACAGTTCCCTGTGCATATAGTATCCCTGGGTCCTGGCCAGGGACAGAGCCCAGGAACAAATTATAGACTGCACCGGTAGAGCCCAAGCTGTGATCACACAGCTCATGGTCCACCTTCATCAGGTTTCCAGGGTAACTGAGCTAGAGAACTAATGCAAGGTCAGTGCTATACCTCAAAGGAGAAAGGTGTTTACAACATCTCATTCAGCCTGTTGGATCTTGCATAATTGTGTCCCAGTTTTGGATACTGACTTGCTTCCTTTTTCAGTTCCTTTTATATAGTCCCTTAGCTAATAACTGCCTCTAGAAAAAGTAGTAATAGTTCAGATATTTTATTTTACTTTTGAGTTGGAATCTCATTCTATTGCCCAGGCTGGAGTGCAGTGGCATGCTCATGGCCACCCCAGTGTCAGCCTGCTGGGCTCAGGTGATTCTTCCGCCTCAATCTTCCAAGTAGCCAGAACTACAGGCACACACTACCACGCCCAGCTAAGTTTTTTTTTTTTTTTTTTTATTGTAGAGATGAGGTCTTGCCAAGTTGCCCAGGCTGTTCTCGAGCCCGTGGGCCCAGGCAATCCCCTCACCTCAGTCTTCCAGACTGTTGGGATTACAGGCTTGAGCCACTGTGCCTGGCTAGTTCAGATATTTTAAAGGGCCACATGGAAGCATTTCTGTCTGGGTTAGGTGAAAGACAATAAGCCAGGAGTCTCCAAAGTTTCTTTTCTTTTTTGAGATGGAGTCTCACTCTGTTGCCCAGACTGGAGTGCAGTGGCCGCTCCTGGTCACCGCAGCCTCAACCTGCTGGGCTCCGGCGATCCTTCCGCCTCAGCCTTCCAAGTAGCCGGAATTACAGGCACGCGCTACCACGCCCGGCTGATTTTTTGATTTATTGTAGAGATGAGGTCTCGCTGCCCATGCGGGTCTCAAATCCGCGGGCTCAGGCAATCCACTCACCTCAGCCTCCCAAAGAGCGGAATTACAGGCTGAGCCACCGAGCCCGGCTCAAAGTTTCTTAATGTAATGGATTGGAAAGCTTTTCTCCTTAACCCCAAATCAAGTAATGTTATACATTTAGTGAAACTATGAAGTTATTGCATAGTACAAGCTTTTGAGGCTTATGGCCCAAACTAGACAATAACAAAAACTTTATCTTTTATTTCAAAACTTTATAACTACAACCGGTGTCATGATAGATAGGCCTGCTAATTAACCATATTTTCTATGTACTAATACTCTTTTCTGTACTCAGGGAGAATGGCTTACATGACCAGTTGTGAGAAGGCACCAGTTTGAGATTGGAAGTATCCAAGACTGGAGAGGTGGATTCATGTATTATGTGCAGAGTTACTTTTCTTGTTTGGGCTGTTAGCGGAAGATGGCCCAGTGTTTCATCTGCATGTGAAAATTCATGGGGATTCTGCTCTGAAGTTCAACTAAGGAATGTACTTTTGTTTGTGTTCTTCTCACTCTTGTCTGATGTCAGATTTGGTTATAGCTACATTAAACTAAAAGAATGGACCTGATGTGCAGTGTTTTTGAGCAGTTTCTTTATAAAGCATCATGCTCCTTGACCATGGTTTTCTTTTTCTTTTACTTTTTTTTTTTTTTTTGAGCTGGAGTCTCACTCTGTCACCCAGACTGGAGTGCAGTGGCTGCTCCCGGCCACCGCAGCCTCAACCTGCTGGGCTCCGGCGATTCTTCCGCCTCAGCCTTCCAAGTAGCCAGAATTACAGGCATGCGCTACCACGCCAGGCTGATTTTTTGATTTATTGTAGAGATGAGGGCTCGCCAAATTGCCCAGGCGGGTCTCGAACCCGCGGGCTCAGGCAATCCACTCACCCCGGCCTCCCAAGGTGCGGGATTACAGGCTGAGCCACCGAGCCCGGCTGAACATGGTTTTCAAACAATTTTATGTTTCAGTTGATTATGTGACAACTCTATTTGCTTTCTGGGGGTACCTCTTATGGAGGAAGGCACTGACCAAATAGGAATTTTTTTTCTAGATTTTCTAGTTCCCTTAGACTGAGTCAGTTTATTTTTCCTAGATCAAAGCTGTGGATTCTAGGGAGTAAAAATACAAAAATTAAAAAGCAAAAGGTCAAACAACCTTTTGCCTTTACCTCAATGCTCACATCCTTAGCTACTTCAGCCTGTACCTGAGTAAGATTGGGCAATAATTTCTTCTCAGTCAAGTGGTTCAGTGTTAGCTTAAGAGTAAATTTTTAACAATTTATTTTTTAATTGACAAGTAAAAATTGTATATATTTATAGTGTACATGTGATATGTGTATATATTGTAGAATGGTGAAATCAAGTATGTAACATGCATTACCTCACATACTATGTTTGAGGGGGCTAAGAATACCTAAAACATACCTTCTTAGCGAATTCAGATGTAATACAGTATATTGTAATTTAACCATAGTCGCCATGATGTACAACAGATCTCTAGAACTTATTCTTCCTAACTGAAGTTTTGTGCCCTTTGCCCATCTTCACCCCAATTCCAACATTCCCTGGCTAGTAACTCATATTTTACACTATTCTATGGTTGGTAAATGATATGGTTTCCCTATTTATCACTATCTGACATGCTTCGTATTTCATTTATTTGTTGTCTGTGTCTCCATCCTAGAATGTAAGTTGTCTGAGGGCAGGAATTTTTGTTCCAATTTTTACCTGTTTCTAGTACTTATAGCAGTGGTTTACATATAGTGAGCATTCACATATTGCATACATGAATGAAACCAAACCATTGTATAAAACTGGTCTTTTATGATAAAATATGGTCAAATGTTTAAAAAGAAGTCTGGCCCCTTTAAGAAAAGTATATGAAGACAAATGTCCTTGAAACTGCTGTTGGTGTGAAAAAAACATATTCATAAAATTGCTGTTGGAAACTAATAGATATTTAAAGTGCAAAATTTGATAATTGGTCTGAAATGTGAAGCTTTATTGATACTATGTTTCATTATATTAATATCCCAAGGGAAAGGTGAAGTTTTTTTTTTTTAAGTTGCAGTCTCACTCTTTCGCTCTGTAGCTCAGGCTGGAGTGCAGTGACACACTCACGGCCACCACAACCTCGACCTCCTGGGCTCAGGTGATCCTTCCACCTCAGCCTTCCAAGTAGCTGGAACCATAGGCGCGCACCATCCCACCTGGCTAATTTTTTGGGTTTTTTAAATTTGTTGTAGAGATGAGGTCTTGCCAGGTTGCCCAGGCTGGTGTTGAACTCCCGAACTCAGGCAATCCTCTCACTTCAGCCTCCCAAATTGTTGGGATTACATGTGTGAGCCACCACACCTGGCTAGGTGAAGTTTCTTAACTTCAAGATTAATTCTTTCCATTTTGATTTGTCAGTGCCTCTTTGAAATAAAACTTATTTTCAGATTTCAGCTCTTTTACCTCTCCAATTAAGAATAAGTTTCTACCTTCAAAGAGCTCGTGCTTTTGTAAGAAAATCAGTTACAGTAGACAAAATTATAATAAAAGGTGATGTCTGTTCTAACAGAGGAATATATGTTTGCATTCCATATGCAATTTTTGCAAAGCAGAGACCTTTTAATATTATTTAAATCAGGTGGATAAAATTTCTAAGAGGTGATATTTGAATTGGGTATTTATTGGTTGAGTAGAAATTTGCTTAAAATTCTCTGAAAGGGAAAAACATTTGATGTGAAAGGGAGCAATATACAGGGGTGCCAAAAAAATGTATACATATTTTAAGTATGGTATTCAGTCAAAAGATGGCATTAATCAAATGAATGTTAGCATTACCGTGTGACAGGACAAAGAAAATGGCAGAAGCACAGTTGAGGGAATGTCATAGTACATATTGCTACCGTAATTTAATTCAACTTCAAAAAGTAATACATAGATAACATCTCTTAGAATGTATACACTGTTTGGCACCCTTGGATATAAAATAGTGTGTGTGTATGTATATATATATATATATAATATAAAGCCTCAAACTGTGAAAATTGCATTTTTATTGACTAGCAAGAAGTATACCTGTCTCTTCTGTGGTCTTTGTATTAATACTTGTACAGTGATTCAGTTGTTTTTCTTACTGAGTTTTAAGTCTTCTTTATATAGTCTAGATACAAAGTCTTTTATCAGATGTTGCAAATATTTTTTTCAGGTCAGTGGCTTTACTTCATTTTCTTCATAATTTGAAAAGCCAACAGTTTTCATTTTGCTGAAATCATTATCAGTTAAAAAAACTGTTTTTGTCCTATCTAAACTTCTATTTGGTTTCTTCTAGAAGTTTTCATTTTAGCTCCCACATTTAGGATTGTGGTCTACTTTTAGTTAATTTCTGTGTATGCTGTGAGGAGGGTTGAGGTTCATTTATTTGCATTTGCTTGTCCAATTCTTTTGGCACCATTTGTTAAAAATTTTATCCATTCTCCATTAAATTACCTTGACACCTTTGTAAAAAAAAAAATTGACTAAAATTTCACTTGTGAATAGGATGGAGGAAGCACACTTCACTAGGCAGAGTGCATGGAACAGCTATTTGAAGACACTGAAAAGAAAATATCAGAGGCTATCAGGAAAGAGCAACACAATTTGAAGTACCACTGAACCCGCAGTGAGTTTACCATTTTTTTCCTCCAGTTTTCCTGCTATGTGGCCCCTAACAGAGCACAACAGAGCTGGGTAACTGAAGCCCCAGATTTCTTCCTAGAGCACCCAAAAGGGAATCTTCAGAAATGTAGAAGAACTGGAGAGCAACACCATAGTGTTGGTTATGAATCCCCCAGGCTCCCATCTGAGCTGCACATGCTTGGATGTATTCTTAATCAGCATACGGCAGACGACTGCTCAGTTCCCAGACTGGCCACCAGGTGGTACACGAACACAGAAGAGATCTGAAAGGCTCAGCAAAGGCTTTGAAAGAAGAGCTAACAGGGCAGGCTGGAATGTATGGCCTGGATTTACCCAGGTTGCCGGGTAAAATAAAAACATCAACATTCTCCATAGGATCTCAGAATGTTCAGGGTACAATAAAAAATACCTTGGCTTATGAAGAACCAGGGAAATATTCATTCACATGATAAAGGATGAAGAATGTTCTTTGAAAACACTGATAAAAATAACAAAAGAGAAAACACAAATGCACCTGCTACACATGTGAGAGGTTTCTAGCCACCAATACAGAGATTTTAAAATTATGCTAAGTACAACTGTATGCCAACACATTTGGAAATCTGTATGAAATGGATGATTTTCAAGGAAAACAAATTACCAAAATTTATTCTTGCAGATATCTCAGGAAAGATAATTCCAGATAGAGGGAAGAGCAAGTACAAAGACCCTGAGGTGGGAATGTGCATGGTGTGTTTGAAGAACAAGAACGGAATCCATGTAGCTGAGGGGCAGAAGGACAAAAAAAGAGGGCCAGCACTAAGAAACAAGGTTACAGACATGATGAGATGGAGATGGAATTTATTTCTAAGGGTTCTTCTGCAGGCTGTTGGAAGGACTTTGGGTTTTAAACCAAGTAAAACGGATAACCAGTGGAGAATTATGACTAGATGATTGTTTTTAAATAACATTTTATCAAACTGTTGGCTGCTGTGTGGAGAATAGGCAATGGGTGGGTTGGGGGAATGACAAGAGTGGCAGCAGGAAGACCAGCTATCACAGTAGTCCAGGCAACTAGTGATAGTGTCCAGCACCAGTGTGTTAGCATGAAGATGGTGAAAAGTTACCATATTCTGGTTATACTTGTATGGTAGAGCCTTCACAATTTCCCCGATAGATTATATATGAACTATGAAAGAAAGGGGTCAAGGATGACTCCAAGATTTTTGGCAGGAGTACACAGAAGAACAAAGTTGCCATTTACTGAGGAGGGGAAGGCGATGGGAGGGACAGATGGGGGAGGAAGATTAGGAGCCTGATTTGGGACATGTTAAATTTGTAATGCCTGCTAGACATTCAAACGGAGATGTTAGGTAGGCAGTTGGTTATAAGGGTCAAGAGCCCATGGGAATGAGACAAGTTGTAGATATGAATTCATTGATTTATAGATGGAATTTATAACCATGGGATTGAATGAAGCCACCAAGGAAATTAATATAAATGAAGACAAGATGATCAAGCCCTGGGGAACATTTTAAGAAGGGAGTGATAAACTATATCAAATGCTGTTCCATTGTTGATTTTTCCTTCCTTCTTTCCCTCCGTTCCATGCACTTGCAACTATAAAAGTGATAAAGCTGCACAAAACTTCATCTACCTATGCCCACACTCAGAATCAAACAGCTTTCCCATTTTTACCCTCCTTAAATATGTACTATCAATCCTGGGAAATGTGATGAACTATTGTGTTCCAATCTGGACCCCACACTACATGTGATCCCAACACAAAAATCAGGCGATTTGCGAAAGCTGAAGCAATTTAGCCTGTAAAGAAGACTTTCCAGGGAAGACAATAGTTATAATTATATAATTATAATAGTTATAACTGGCAACAGAATTAAGATCCTTGATTAAAAATTGCAATGATGATTTAGACTTGACAGAACCAACTTGTGGCATGAGCTGACCAGGAAGTAGTGTGGTCTCAGTGACTTTTGATTTGATGGTCACATAACTTTCAAAAATCATATTCTCTTTCTTTGAGATACTGGTGAATACTGCTGTGCACAGTATATGTCATATCTTATTGATGTCCTTGGTAGTGGTTGCTACACTGTAGTGACAGATTCTGGAAATAGCTACAACACACTTGGAATCTCACAGTCACATAATCAATCATTTTACTAAATACAAGCATATTTTCATTCACATACAGCTAAATAAAGCATTTTTCACATTTCATTACAATGCACAACAAAGTGGGGAAAAGTATACAGTACATTTTATTCTGGAATATGAGACAATCTAATCCAACATGCAGTTGTGGTCTTTGTTACAAGTTAGTTTATCTTTTCTTTACCTATGTAGTAAAATAGCTTCTAAAGCTTTATCCTTAGTATTATATTAACACCTGATTTTTTCACACTTATTTTCTAAAACCCACTTATTGCAGTGACAACAGTACTGAATTCTACTAAAATGATTTTTAAAGTTTCTAGAACTTAAGCAATTAAGCTCAGCCACCTCTGCTGGATCTATGCTGAGTATTTTTAAACCTGCCTTTAAAAATGCCAGGAATGGGAAAAGTATATATATAATGAATTTTAGTCAAGAAAATTGTAAAGTTTTGTTTCTTTCATTTTTTTGAACTGACAAGAATCCAGTCAACTCTCATTTATCTGCTGGATAATCTTGCTTTCAGAATCTTCTAAACATTAATTAACTGTAGCAGTTGATGAAACTTTATGTTAACCCAATTTGCCATCTTTTATTTGCCCTTTACAACCATGAAGGTGGCAATTTAATTACCCCACTCAAGCCAGTTTGTGTGAAATGTACATGGAGAAGATGATCAGTTCACCTGTAGTTGATGCTGTGAATCGGTCCAGTGTGGTTTGCTCATCCCACTTGGGGCATAGGTGGCAGAATAGTCTTCCATGATTTTTCATTATTTGGCTTCTTTATTCTGGCTGAAGCAAATGTCCAAACTTTCAGATTCAGTCACATTCATACTGAAGTTCAATACTATATATCTCAAACCAATTTGCCATTCTTAGGCTTTCCTATCACAATGGATATTAGAAACCTGACTCTAATCAGAATAGGTTTTTTATTGTGAAAAGTATGGCTTTTGCCTAGCTGAACTGGCTACAATCCAAAAAGTAATTTAAAGCATCACATCTCTTCAAGAAGATAATGGAACCTTCAAGCCAGCCATTCAAATTTGCTGATGCAGTTTGCTGTGTGTTCACCTGAGAATTAAGAGCTGACTCTCTAGAGTAGACAAGAACTCAGTATACGTATATAGCAGACAGGTGGCCAAGGTCATTGTGGGGTGAGTATTTTATCCTCATTCTACTCCCCATTGCTGTATTTGGTTCCTTTCAATAAAATGTCTATTGTGTTTCAGTGATAAGAACACTTATAGCCCACACAGTTCTAATGTGTTTTTAGTTGTGCAATTACTCACTTGCTTAAAGCCCTCTTGTCAATAATACCTGAATGGTCTTTACCTCTGATTTCTTCCCAGGTTCCCTCAGGATAATAGCTGAGTTGTAATCAATTAGGAAAACATATCCTAACATGTAGAGAACATTTATTTACAGTCATACATCTTCCAAAGTAAACAAATCCATAATTGTTTATTCATCTGACAGCAGATGATGCAGTGAAAAGAAAAGAACTAGGAGTCAGGAGTCCTTGAGGTTGGCCACGTGATTCTCCTGACTCTTAGTTTACTATCCTGTAAAATGGGGGCAGAGCCCTCATGGGCCTGTTATGATCGAATAAGTAGCTCAAGTAACTTTAACTTGTTTGTCATAGTGCCTCCTGTTCAGCAGGTAAGATGAGTGAGTGCTTGCCTTAGGGCTCTTTCCAGAGGCAATCCCTGTGTTGTTGTTGTCAGGGCCTGAAGACTCAGGTGGTCTATATACTGCTGGACTAGTCACCAATGCAGTGAAACCCCAGGCATGATCAGAGGAGGAAGAGAGTGTGATGTTTGGGTTACCGTATTTCTCTCTTCTCCGTATAGGGTAATTTGCATGGGACAATTTTTCTCACATACTGGTATTCCTGTCACAAAGGTGTGCATTTTCTCAAATGTGATGATAACTGTGTAGATTGCCTGCTTTTTCATATTCATATTACTTTTACTCAAACACCAGACCTTGAAGGGGCTTTAGCAAATAGCTGGTCCATGTTACTTATTTTACAGGTAAGCTGTTAGAAGCTAATTGGTACCCTTTAACCAAACCCAGCATACACATTTGATGTAGGATATTCTCACTGAATATGGTGATCTCATAGTCTTTTTTTAGTTATGCTAATTGTTCCCAATGTGATACATTTTCCCCTTTACATATTTCTTTATGTTTGTGACCTGTGAATGAGCTGAAATACCAAGAAACGGTTGTCCTGTCTGTAGGTATGTTTTCCTGGGACCTAGCTGCCCAAACCCCAGGCCTTTAACATGTGGTCTGCAAAGCAGCCATTGCCCAGCTTGAGCCACAAAACAGTGCCTGGCCCAGCCCACGTCAGCAATTCAGTCCCTTGGTGACAGCACCCAGGCTCCCCCATCCACCTGCACGCAAATCTGTCAGAGTTCCCCCTGAGAAGGAGGCTCACTTATCCAAATGGAGGTTGAGTTCTCTTCAGTTACACAAAGATTCTAATTGTTTCATTCACTTTTCAGTTCAGATAGGAGAGCATGTTTTGGAATTAAAGGACTGACTAGCACAAACATCTCCTCTCTGATTTGACAACCTCTTCTGAAGAGTGAACCACATTTGGTACAAATCCACTCTTCACCCCTTCCCAGCCCTCCTGGATTGTAATCTCCCCCCTTTTAACCAGCTCATATATGTCTCTTGTCAGGTCTGTGAAGGCTTTCTCCACATTAATGGCATCTCGGGCTGACGTTTCAATGTACTTCATGCCGTATGCAGCAGCCAGTTTCTCAGCCTCGTGGCGAGTCACTTGCCTCTGTGTATCCAGGTCACACTTGTGACCCACCAGAACAAATACAATTTGGTAGGGCTGAACATGTACTTTGGTCTCTTCTAACCACTCATGGACATTCTGGAAGGACCTGCGGTTGGTAATGTCAAATAAGAGAAGACCACCTACTGAGTTCCTGTAGTAGGCGCGAGTGATGGATCTAAAACACAAGAAAGAAGCAAAGAATGAAGGCCAGGCCCAAACTCCGACATGTCAATGAACTCAGTATCTTCTAGTGTTCCTGGCCACTAACACAGTCCTTTAGTAAAAGTGATTTTCATTGTTTTAAACAGTGGAACACAAATGCCATTCCCTAATAATAATGATATTTGAGTTTTCAACTGGACAAAACTTGAGATGACATCTTCTACAGATAAACTCTAATGCACTGTTTGCATTTTATCTCCATTCAGCACTAGAAAGTGACCCTGGGAGATGACTGAGTTTTATTTTCTGCCTTCAGACAGAACCACAACTAACTCTCCCACCCCCAAATCTGAATAACTGTTGGACTTTCTCTTCTGCAAAAGCGGATACCTGAGTCACAGGGTTATCATGAGGTAAAATGAAATAATGGATGGTAAGGTGTTCTATGACATTGATAACTCCTTACAGATGCTAGTAGTCGAAACAGGATTTTAAAAAGATAAAAATGAATTTATGATAGTATCTTGAAATATACTCCATTTTCCCCATTTATCATGCTTTTCCCTTTCCATTACTATTATTGTTATGCTTAATCTAACAGAGGTCCTCAATCTGTCCTGAAAGGAGAAACACAGTTTCGTTTTTTTATTTTCCAGGCCATGTGGAACGGGAAAAAGAGGGATGATGAAGAAACCAGGGGCAAAGTGCCTGTCGGCTCTACTCCCTGACACATTTCAGAGAGGTCAGCTAAGGGGCTACCAGCTGGGAAAAACTGCCCGAATAGCCAATGCTGCTCCTTAAAATAATATTATTTATTAAATCTTTGTAATTAGAGTATTTCTAAAACCTGTTATACAAATGCTGTACATTTTAAGCAGAGGAAACCACATATTTTAACTTCTTGACTTGACCTCATTATAAATGCTTAGAGTATATTTAGAGCTTATTAGAGGATGTAAATTGTTTGCTTCTACGTAGAATCACTTGCTGTAGACTACTGAGATTTTTTAAAACATCCAGGGTACTGTAGTCCAAGCTAGATGATAGTAAAACTAAACATTACAAATGAGTTTAAGTCTCCAGAACCAGGTAAGTCAACCCTCGGGACTGAAAACATCTCTAATCCCCTTATGTTTGAAGACTCATGGAGAATGGTAGGCGTACCAGAAAATTAGACATGAGCAAAGGCTTTGATTTCTTAAAAGGTTGATTCAAGAAATCAGTAAGATCCATGGCAGAACTCTGGAATATATTACATTGTTTGTGAGTATTTAGCAAAGAAAGTGACAAAGCCCTTTCTTAGCATGACATAAGGCTACATAAAATTTCCCCTACATCAAAAACAAATAATGTGAAAAGACAAATGACAAACTGGGAATATATCTCACAACATACATGACATAAAGAGGTTAGTATTCTTAATCTGTAAAGAACTCTTTCAAATCCACATTGCCTAATAAATAATAAGAAGTGGGTATGAACAGCTGTTTGTAGAGAAAGACACCTCAAGAAAAACATAAAAGATACATTTCTTCACATGAGAAATGCAATCACAAATTCAAAGTGAACTTTTATACAAGGGTATTTGCCACAGTGTTATGTCTATGGAAATGAGGAGTTGGAAACAAGTTTGTAATTATCTTTTCCCCAGCTCTTTTCAATGAGCTAACCAGTACCTTCTGGACACAATTAGTTTTCAATAGATACATGATCAAAACATGAACTATTGAGTCTTCTTGATCTGCTTCCTGCTGCTCTACTTGACCTTAGTTGAAACTGTTCTCTGAAAAGTTTTCTGTGTACACTGTGCTTTCTCTCACTTTTGTCTTTGTACATGCTGTTTCCTATCCCTGGGCGTTTCCTGTCTTTGCTTGGGTAGTCATACTCATCCAGTCTCATCCTCTCCAGTTAACCTTCCTTGCTCTGTGCTCATGCATGTAATTACAAGTAATACATGCTACAAAAGAAAAGCAAAGGTTTGTGAGAGAAAATGAAACATATTCATTGATTACTCATTGTGTGCCAAGTACTACAGTAGGGAGCGGGCATACAAATTTGAACAAGACCTTCTTTTGTGTAATTGCTAAGTATTGATTTTCCCCAGCTGTGCTAGCACAGAAGTTCCAAAAGGTAAGGGACTTTGTTTTGATTACATGGCATCCCCTTGTGTGAGTTTTCTCAGCTGTTTCCCCAGAAACAAGCCCGGGGTCTGGCACACCGTAGATGATCAATGAATGTGTGTGCTGGTTGCAAGAAGGAATCAAGGAACTCATTGGTATCTATTTTCCTTTATGTTAGGACACATGTCAGCACACACACACATATACACATAGACACATACACTCACCGATATAGAACACAATATACGTGTATCTGTCCGTTACATTAGGATGACCTGGGAAACATTTTTGAAAGTATGCATCATAGGGACTGAGATTGATAAATTGCAATGATCAATTCCAGCTAGTTTATTAGCCACCAAGAGGCGGGTTGGTGGAGTTGTGGTGCAAGCAATATGTGTTATTGACCGGCCTTCCCTGCCAGGTCGCTTCTTTCCCTTCACTGAACTCCCGATTAGCCAAAGGTGGGCTTCAACAGAACCCCCGACCCTCGATGTCGCCCCCCGGACCTCGAGTAGGACCAGTAAATTCTCTCTCCCCGGGGGCTGTGCAAACCCCGAAGACCCTCCCACCGCTCGCGGGCCCGGGCTGCGCTCCCACCTGAACCTCTCTTGACCCGCGGTATCCCAGATCTGGAGCTTGATGCGTTTTCCCGGCTCGATCTCCACCAAGCGGGAGAAAAAATCCACCCCTACGGTGGGGTCTGAAACCTGGGCAAAACGACCCTCGGTGAAGCGGCGGATCAGGCAGGACTTGCCCACCGTGGAATCCCCGATGACAATGAGCCGGAACTGGTACAGCCAGATGGCCTCCATGGCAGCGGCTCGGCAGGTCTCCTCGGCCTGGGCCGGGGGCAGCGTGAGGGGGCGCCCCGCCGAGGCCCGGGAGAGCGCAGCTCGGCCGGATCTAGCTCAGCAGCGAGCGCATCGCTGGCCTGGGCGCCCGAAGCGAGGTAGGCCCAGGCGCCGGGAGAGCGGAGGGATGGATGCTGCGCTCGCAAAGGTGATGAAATGGCAGCAGCATCAGCACCACGCACTCTGACTCATCACTGACAACCGGGTTACTGTAATCCCCCGCGTAGACGCGGCTCCCGGGCCACCGCACTGTCTGTAAGAGGAGCGCACACAAAAACCGCCGCGAGAACACCGTGTGGACTTCCTTCCTAATTACCCCACACATGCTCTCTTCTTAATTTAAAATGTTCTCTATTGTAGTACCTTTTCATGGAAACTAGCGAAACAACACAAAACGGGAAGCACATCATTGTATATCCGTCTACATTTCTATGCATGCATAAGCATATAAACATTATGTGTATGTATTCCCATAAGCATTTATTACTGTTTGTTTTTACAAAAATTAAATCAAACCGGAGGCTTACTATGAAACTTCCTTTTTGCAATTAATAAAGGTTTATACACATGTCTCCATTTCCAACTCATTTTCCTTTTGTCATAACAATGCTGCAATAAAGATTACTTCAAGTGTAGCCACAAATACTTTATTTCTATGAGCTACAGTCTTAAAAGAGGAATCATGAATTCAAAGACTATGATTATTTGTAATTTATTGACCATGGACTTTATACTATACAAAACTATTTAGCAATTGAAATTCTAGCGAGTGATGTGTGGAAAGACCATTTCTCTACATTACTTCAAGCATCACATGTTTTATTCTTATTTCTTGTCAATCTGGTGTAGTTAAATAAAAAGATATCTTATTGCTTGATTTTACATTTCCCTGACTACTAATGAGGTCAACACCATGTGTTGTACATCAATCATTCGCATTTCATCTCCTGAGAATTCTTTTGTATTTTTCTGTTATCTTTTATCATAACCTTATTCAATAAAAAATTTATGGCTTATTGATTTCTAATTTCATTCTATGTGGTCAGAAAACATACTTTGGATTGTTTCTATCCTTTTACATTTCCTGAGGTTTCTTTTATGACATAGTACATTTTCCATTCTGGAGAATTCTCCATGTGCATTGAAAAAAATGTATATTCTGTTGTTGAGCAGAGTGGTACGTGGGGGGGGGACCAAAAAAAAATACCAGAATTATCTTTTGAAGGGTGGGCCCTTTGTAGCACACTTGGAATTTTTCCTCCAGATCAGATGGTCCACCAAAGTTTTTATCTGGAAATTTGAGAAGGTTGCATCACAGTGTGCAGAAGAAACGTCCCAAGTTGTGGCAAACAGGTTCTTCCACCATGACAAGGCACTTGCCTGCACCATGCTGAGTGTTCAGTGGTTTTTGACCCACTCTCCCTCTTCACCCAATCTCGCCCTCAAGCGACTTTTTCATTTGTTTTCTTTTGTTTCCCCAGATGAAAAAAGTCCTCCAAGGTAACATTTTGTCAATGTGGAAGAGGTGAAACAAACATAAATGGCAGAAGCACAAAGGCATCAAAACTGACAAGTTCAAAAACTGTTTTGAGCAGTGCAGAAAGCGTTTTGAGAAGTGTGCTGTGTCAAATGGTGAGTATTTTGAAGGTGACTGCAGTTTAAACATGTAAGAGAACACATTTTTTAATAAACAAATTTCGGCTTTTTTGGGTTCCCCCTCATATACATGTCTGTTATGCCTAGTTGGTTTATAAAGATTTAGACATGCTTTCCATTTCCTTGTTAATTTTCTGTGTAGTTGTTCTATATATTATTGAAAGTGGAGTATGTTGTCTCCAAATATTTTTATAGAATGATTTTTTACTTTAACTGTCAGTTTTTGCTTCATGTGTTTTGGAACTCTGTTGTTAGATGCATATGTATTTGTAATTTTTGTGATATGTATCTTCCCAATAGATTGACCCTTTTTTATTATAAGTATAAAATAGTTTGTTTATTTATGGGTTACATGTGATGTTTTGATACAAGCATACAAAAACAAATAATCCAGTTTAAAAGTGGATAAAATTCTTAATAGACACTTCTCAACAGAAGACACAAAAATAGCCACTAAGTATATAAAATTCCCAACATCACTAATTATTAGAGAAATACAAGTCAAAACTACAATGAGATATTATATCACCCCACTTAAGATGGCTTTTATCCAAAAGATAAGCAATAACAAATGCTGGTGAGGATGTGGAGAAAGGGGAACCCTTGTACACTGTTGACAGTGCTGTAAATTATTAACAGTACAGTCACTATGGAGACCAGTATGGTTGTTCTTTTAAAAGCTAAAATTAGAAGTATCATATGATCCAGTGATCCCACTGCTGGATATATACAGTAAGTCCCTTACATACGAACATTTAAATTGTGAACTTTCAAAGATGCAAAAATGCGTTCGCATGTCCAATCATGTAATCAATAGGTTAGTTCACCTGTCTTTCATGCATTGGCACGTGAAAGAACATTTGCCCACAGTTTGTTCATGATTTTCATGGATTTGATAAGGTGGATGAGGAGTCGTAAAGGTCTTCTGCTGGAGGTAGAGGAAGTAACTAAAGAACCAGACAGGTTCAGGACACAGGAAATGGCAAGGGGGTTTTCTTTATTTGAGGCGGCACTGTTAGTTTTTGAGGCGCAAGACATGAAAGTAGAACAATACACAAAGGTTGCAGTAGCCATTCATAATGCAATCTATTGCCATCTATGACGAGAAAAGGAGCTATTACCCAGGCAGCACTGAATCACAATATTAGTATTTATAATATCCAAGATACAAAAGTAGCATATTGTCCATCAATAGATAAATAAACAAAATGTGGTACATATACACAATACAATATTATCTTGTCATAAAAAATGAAATCCTGTCATTTACAACAACGTGGACTAAACTGGAAAACATTATGTTAAGTTAAATAATCCAAGCACAGGAAAACAAATATCGCACGTTCTCATTAATATGTTTGTATGTAAGGGACTTCCTGTATAAACCCAGCAGTGGGATCACTGGATCATATGATACTTCTAATTTTAGCTTTTAAAAGAACAACCATACTGGTCTCCATAGTGACTGCACTATTAATATTTTACATCACCATCAACAGTGTACAAGGATTCCCCTTTCTCCACATTCTTACCATTTATCCATTTTTCTTTGGTTGCTGGTGTATTTGAGGCGTTATTCAAGAAATCTTTGCCCAGACCAACATGCTGTATTATTTCCCCAATAGTTTCTTCTAGTAGTTTTACAGTTTCAGGTCTGACATTTAATACTTTAACCCGTTTTGATTTGATTTTTTGTACATGGTGAGAGATAGGGGTCTGGTTTTATTTTTCTGCATGTGGATATCCAGTTTTTCCAGCACTGTTTAATAAGGAGACTGTTCTTACCCTAGTGTATGTTCTTGGCACCCTAGTGAAAAATGAGTTGACTGTAAATGCATGGATTTATTTCTGTGTTTTCTGTTTTGTTGCATTGGTCTATGTGTCTATTTTTATGCCAGTACCAGGCTGTATTAGTTACTATAGCTTTGTAGTATGATTTGAAGTCAGGTATTGTTATGTCTCCAGTTTTGTTCTTTTTGCTCAGGATGTCTTTGGCTACTATGTGTATTTTGTGGTTCCATTAAATTTTTGTATTTCTGTGAAGAATGCCATTGAGTATTTTGATAGAGATTGCATGAAATCATACTTCATGAAGATTGCTTTGGGTACTATGGACATAACAATATTGATTCTTTCAATACATGAGCATAGAATAGCTTTCAATTTCTTTGTCATCAATTTCTTTTATCAGTGTTTTATAGGTTTCATTGTAGAGGTCTTTCACTTATTTGGTTGTTTATTCCTACATATAAAGTTCATTTGTAGTTATTGTAAATGGGATTACTTTTTTGGTTTCCTTTTCATATTGTTTGCTGTTGGCATGCATAAATACTACTGATTTTAGTATGTTGATTTTGTATCCTGCAACTTTACTGAATTTGCTTATCAGTTATAATAGTTTTTTGGTAGAATCTTTAGTTTTTTTTGTAAATAAAAGATTATATTGTCTGCAAACAAGGATGCTTTTACTTATTCCTTCCCAATTTGGATATTCTTTATCTATTTATCTTGTCTAATTTATCTGGCTAGGATTTCCAGTACTATATTGACTAAAAGTGGTGAAGGTGAGCATCCTTGTCTTGTTCCAGATTTTAGAAGAAAGACTTTTGCTTTCAGTTTTTCTTCATATAGTATGACACTAACTGTTGGTTTTTCAGATATGGCTTTTATTATGTCAAGATATATTCTTTCTAGACTCAGTTTTTTGAGAGTTTTTATTATGGAGATATGTTGTATTTTATAATATGCTCTTTCAGCATCAATTGAAATGATCAGATGACTTTTGTCCCAAATTTTCATGACAAGATGTGTCACATTTACTGATTTGCATATGTTGAAACACACCTGCATCCCTGGGATAATCCCATTTGGTCATAATGAATGACCTTCTTAATGTGTTGTTGAATTTAATTTACTAGTATTTTGTTGAGAAACTTTGCATCTATATTCATCAGAGATATTGGCCGGCAGTTTTTGTTGTTGTTGTTGTTGTTGTGTCTTTGTCTTGTTTGGGTATCAAGGTAATACTGCCCTCACAAGTCTGGAAGCATTCCTTCCTCCTCAATATTTGGGAATGGTTTGAGTAGGATTTCTGTTTAAATGTTTAATGGAAGCCGGGCTCGTTGGCTCAGCCTGTAATCCCGCGCCTTTGGGAGGCTGAGGTGAGTGGATTGCCTGAGCCCGCGGGTTCGAGACCCGCCTGGGCAGCGAGACCTCATCTCTACAATAAATCAAAAAATTAGCTAGTTGTGGTTGTGCGTACCTGTAGTTCCAGCTACTTGGAAGGCTGAGACAGAAGGATCGCCGGAGCCCGGCAGGTCGAGGCTGCGGTGGCCGGGAGCAGCTACTGCACTACAGTCTGGGTGACAGAGTGAGACTCCAACTCAAAAAAAAAAAAAAATGTTTGATGGAGTTCAGCAGGGAAGCCATCAGGTCCTGGGTTCTTCTTTGATGGGAATTTTTTTATTATTGCCTATCTCATGACATGTTATTAGTTTATTTAGGTTTTGGATTTCTTCACAGTTCAATCTTGGTAGGCTGTATGTCTAGGAATTTATCCATTTCTTCTAGCTTTTCCAATTTGGTGCACACAGTTGCTCATAATTATCTCTAATGATCCTGCATATTTCTGTAATATCATTACATTCTGTAATGTCTGGTTTTTCATCTCCAATTTTATTTGGATCTTCTCTCTTTTTTTCTTAGTCTGGTTAATAGTTTGTTAATTTGACTTATCTTTTCAAAAAACCCCATTTTCATTTTGTCCATCTTTTGTCTTGGTTTTTATCTCAATTTTATTTTGCTCTCTTTTTTTTTTTTTTTTTTTTGAGTTGGAGTCTCACTCTGTCGCCCAGACTGGAGTGCAGTGGCCGCTCCCGGCCACCGCAGCCTCGACCTGCTGGGCTCCGGTGATCCTTCCGCCTCAGCCTTTCGAGTAGCCAGAATTACAGGCATGCGTTACCACGCCCGGCTGATTTTTTGATTTATTGTAGAGATGAGGTCTCGCTGCCCAGGCAGGTCTCGAACCCACGGGCTCAGGCAATCCACTCACCTCAGCCTCCCAAAGCGCGGGATTACAGGCTGAGCCACCGAGTCTTCTACTAATTTTGTATTTCATTTCTTCTTGTTTTTTGAGTTCCTTAGGATTCATCATTAGGTTATTTGAAGTCTTTCTACTTTTTTAATGTAGGAATTTATTGTCATAAACTTTTCTCAGTTTTCTACTGCTTTTGGTTTTTCTTATAGGTTTTTGGTATTTTGTGTTTCCATTGTCATTTGTTTCAGGAAAATTTTAAGTTTCCTTCTTAATTTCTTCATTGATCCAATGGTCATTCATATTGTTTAATTGCCATGTATTTGTATTGTCTACAATGTTCCTATTATTTTTGATTTCTAGTTTTATTCCATTGTGGTAAAGAAAGATACTTGATATGATTTCAGTTTTTAGAAAATTGTTGAGGCATTTTTTTTTTGTGGCTTTATAGATGGTCCATCCTTGAGGATGTTCCATATACTGAGGTGAAGACTGTATTATTCATCTGTTGAATGAAATGTTTTGTAAATACCTATTAGGTACATTTGGTCTATAATACAGAATGGGTCTTTGTTCTTTTGTTGATTGTCTGGATGATCTGCCCATTGTTGAAAGTGGAGTGTGAAGTTCCCAGCTATTATTGTATTGGCGTCTATCTCTTTCTTTAGTTCTAATAGTATTTGCTTTATACATCTGGGTGCTTCAGCGTTGGTTGCATGTTTACTTAAAATTATTGTGTCATTTTGCTGAACTGACCCTTTTATCATTATACAAAGGGGAACCCCCAAAACACTGGAATTTTTTTGGAGAGTGGAGCTTTTTAGCATAGGCTTCTCCCATTGGATAAGTGTTCTAGGAACCCATCAGCATCAGTGTACCTGCTAGCATTGTTGTGAGAGGCTGTGTTCAGCTTCAGTGACTTTTTTTTGGAGATTTTTTTAAACATGTTTGCACATTTCACGATGGGTGACTTACATGAACAGCCTGCCCACACCATGCTGAGTGTGCAGCAGCTTTTGACCAAAAATGACTGGATGTCTGTGCCCCACCTTCCCTATTCACTCCATCTCACCGAAGTAAGTTTTTTTGTTTCCCTGGATGAAAAAAATCCTCAAAGGGAAACATTTTACTGAGGTGAAAGAGGTGAAACAAAAACTGGCAGAAGCACTAAAAAGCAACAAAACTGATGAGTTCAAAAACTGTTTTTAGCAGTGGAAAAAGCATCTTGATAGGTGTATTGTATCAAAAGAAGAGTATTTTGAAGGTGACTGAAGTTTAAACATGTAAGAATAAGTACACATTTTTAAATAAATAAATTCTGGGTTTTTTCTTGGTCTCCCCTCATATAATGACTTTCACCATCTCTTTTTCTTTTTAGCTTTTTTCTTGAAATCTATTTTATGTTATATCAGTATAGCTACTCCTGCTTTTTATTTCTCGGTTTCCATTTGCATGGAATATATTTCCATTCTTTTATTTTCAGTTTATATGCGTCTTTATAGGTAAGGTTTCTTGTAGGCAGCATGTGATGGGTCTTCTCAAGTTTTTAAAAATCCATTCAGCCACTACATCTTTTGATTGAAGAATTTAGTCAACTTACATTCAATGTTGTTATCGATAGGTAGGAAACTACCACTGCCATTTTGTTTTCTGTTTCTGGTTGATTTCCAGTCAGTTTTTTCTTGCTGTTTTTACAATTTTCTCTTTGTCTTTGATTTTCAGCATTTTTGCCGTGATTTGTCTGTTTGTAGCTCTCTTTATGTTGACCTTACTTGGAGCTCACCAAGTTTTCTGTGTAAGTTATTGTTTTTCAATAAATTTGGAAAGTTTTCTGCCATTATTTCTTCAAATATTTTTTCTGCTTCTCTCTCTCTCTTTTTCCTTCTGAGACTTCTATTATACATATGTTGGTGCACTTGATGGTGTCCTACATTTCTCTTCTGTTCACTTTTCTTCATTCTTTTTCTTTTCTTCTGTGTTTCCAGCTTGCATAATCTCCATTGGTATAACTTTAAGTCTGCTAATTCTTTTTTCTGCTGGTTAAATCTGCTGCACAGACTTTCTATGAATTTTTAAATTTCAGTATTTTCCAACTCCCTGTCTTTTGGTTATTTTTTTCTAATATTTTCTATCTCTGAATTGATATTCTCTATTTGATGTGATCATACTTTTCTTTAGTTCTGTGAACATATTTATATTTTATTTCTGTCTTTTTCTGTTAAACCTAAGATCCGTTCACAGTCATGGGTAGATTGTGTTGCCTGTTTTTTCCCCTAGTGGATGGATCATGTTTTCCTATTTCTTTGCATGTCTCATAATTTTTTTATTTGGAACTGGACGTTTTTGATAATACATGGTAGCAATTCTATCTACAAGTCTTGTCTCCTCCCTTCAACCTAGAACTTCTTATTGGTTTGGATTTTTTTAAGAATATTTCAATTATATTGGTGAGCCTTTCTCCCACAAATGCAGAGCTAAACCCCTGCAACTTTATGCCCACAATTACCCTGAAATGACAGTAATATTTGTAGGCCTCTCTATCTTTCTTTTCCTGACCATATTTAGCTGTTAAATTCCACTAATGGACCTCGATTGTTCTATTGTTTTCAACAAATCTTTCATGGCATAAATTGTTCTACATACTAATACAAATAGTCGTTCTTTTGAAAAATAGGTTTTGGGGTTCATTCCTGATATTCTGACCCCAGGAGGGCTTCTCCACACTATCTGATTACTAGCTCTCTGCTACCAACTACAGCTCAGGCTGTATCTCCATTAACAGCATGAATTTCCTTTCCAGTGCCTTTTACCACAACCTTCGCGGTTCTTTTTTTTTTTTTCCTTTTTTAATTTTTATTTTAAAATTGTGGGGTACAATTCAGAGTTAGGTATACAGATATTCGTTGTGCAGGTACCCTTGTTGATGAGGTGTGCCCCCTTTCCCCAGGCAGTTCTTGAGAATGCCCTTAGGTTTGAATTTCTCCATGCTCTGTTGTAAATGAAATCGGTTCCTTTGGAAAGAGTTCTATCTGCTTTATGGCCTGCTTATTCCAGCAGGCAAAAATCTCTTAGCTAAGGCTCTGAGTTGGGTGAGGGGACAATGGCAAACTTCTCTCTGAACGGCACCCCTGTTTTGGAACTGAGTACTCATTAGGGGGCATCAGCCTGAAGTGAAGCCATTATCTCATGAGCCAGGAAATGGTGATCAGGGCTCTAGTCTTCTCAGCACTACTCAACTGCAGTCACGTGGGATTCAGCCTCAGCAACAAGTTCTAGCTGGCAGAAGGATGGGAGTTGGCGGAGAGATGCTTAGTTGAATGTAAATTTCCTTTATGCTTTGGCTCCTTTTTTGTTTTGCTAAGGAAGAACTTCCAACCTCATAATAAAATTTTATTATTTTATTAAAATACCTTCATAAAAGTATTTTTCAATTTTTATTCCAATTTCTTTATATATGTATATACTTATATACTTTACTGTTAAATCTTTTATCTATTTGAAAATTTAGTTTTGTGTTTTATGTGAGGTGGAAGTTTAGCTTTGTTTTTTCCCGATGGGGAGCCAATTATGGAAATCCCAATTTATTAAACCATTTTTCATTCATTTAAGTATTATTGTATGCCATTAATTCATTTATCCAACAAATATTTCCACTCTGTGCCTGGGCTGTTCTCTGCTTTCATGGACCTTGAATTCTAACGGTGTCTTTTCACAAAGGAATTAACCCTTCTATAATCAATATTAATTATTAAGAAAATTAGTCCTTCCATAACCAATAGTTCTTCATATTACGTATTTTAAAAGTTAAAAATCTAAACTAACTAATACATAGTTAATGTTTTTATCCCTTGAAAAATGTACTGTGATCTGTTTACAGAGTTTCATATTTTTTATTTGAAAAATAGTGTGACCAGTTTTAAGTATGTTAATCAGTACAAGTAGCCTTTTCTTTACACCAATAATAAACAAACAGAAATCCAAATAAAAAGCACAATTCCATCCACAATAGCCACAAAAAAAAAAAAAAAAAGAAATACCTTGGCATCTTCCTAACCAGAGATGTGAAAGACCTTTACAATGAAAACTACAAAACACTGCTCAAAGAAATCAAAGATGAAACAAACAAGTGGAAAAATATCCCATGCTCATGGATTGGAAGAATCAACATTGTGAAGATGTCCATCTTACCTAAGGCAATCTACAAATTTAATGCAATACCCATCAAATTACCAGCAACATTCTTCTCAGACCTAGAAACAACAATACAGGAATTCATATGGAAACACAAATGACCAAGAACAGCCAGAACAATACTCAACAAAAAAAACAAAGCAGGCGGTATCACATTACCAGACTTCAAACTTTACTATAAAGCTACGATAATCAAAACAGCTTGGTATTGGTACAGGAACAGGTATATAGACCAATGGAATAGAATTGAGATTCCAGAAGCTAAACCTCAATTTCTCAACCAACTCCTCTTCGACAAAGCCTCCACCACTTACCACTGGGGAGAGGAGAACCTATTCAGTAAATGGTGCTGGGAAAACTGGCTGACCACACGCAGAAGACTCAAACAAGACCCCTATCTGTCCCCATACACAAAAATTCACTCTAAATGGATCAGAGACCTAAATGTAAAACCTCAAACCATAAGATCCTTAGAAAATGCAGGATATACCCTTATGGAAATTGGAACTGGCATCCAATTCCTGAACAAAACCCGAAACCCACAGGCCACAAGAGATAAGATAGACAAGTGGGACCTCATTAAACTGACAAGCTTCTGCAAAGCCAAAGAAACCATCAAGAGAGCAGGGAGACAGCCTACAGACTGGGAAAAAGTATTTGCCAACTCCAGGTCTGTCAAAGGCTTAACATCTTGGATCTACAAGGAACTCAAACGTGCTGAAAAGAAAAAACAAACAACCCCATTATAAAGTGGGCAAAAGATGTGAACAGACACTTCACAAAAGAAGATGTCCGAGCAGCCAACAGACACATGAAGAAATGTTCAATCTCACTAATCATCAGGGAGTTGCAAATCAAAACCACACTGAGATACTACCTAACTTCAGTCAGAATGGCAATTATCAATAACAAAAAATAACAGCTGCTGGAGAGGGTGTGGCGAAAAGGGAACACTTCTACACTGTTGGTGGGAATGCAAACTAGTACAGCCTCTGTGGAAATCAGTGTGGCAATTCCTAAAAGTTCTAAATATCAACCACCCATATAACATCGCAATCCCCCTACTGGGAATATACCCTGAAGAACTCAAATCACTCTATCAAAAAGATACCTGCACACGAATGTTTATTGCAGCATTGTTCACCATAGCAAGAACCTGGAACCAACCATGCTGTCCACCAAAAGAGGACTGGATTAAAAAAATGTGGTACATATACACGATGGAATACTGCACAGCCAAAAAAAAGAACAAGATCATGAACTTTGCAGCCACCTGGATGGAACTAGAGTCAGTAATACCAAGTGACCTCTGAGTATCACATGTTCTCACTCATATAGCGGACCTTGAACATCCACCGTAATACTAAAAAAAAAAAAAAAAAACGACTGACAGTGGTGGGAAACTATGGGGGGGGCGGGAAAGGGAGGTAGGATTAACGGTAGTCAATATCTGTCTGGGGATGGGAAACACCCCTTATCAACAAGGGTGCCTGAATGAAGCATATTTGTATACCTAACCCTAAACTGTACCCCACAATATCAAAATAAAAAATATCAATTAAAAAAAAAGCACAAAATAGTTTCAGAATTGCTTTTCCCATATCCCTTCAAACAACAAATCTAGTAAAAACTTTAAGATTTTTTTTTTGCTGGCTATTCTGTTTTATTCTTTAAATTAAGACTATACAGCCAATAAACTGTGTTCAAAAAATACACTGTAGAGTTGTAACTGTATCCCTCATCTTAAAAAAAAGATATTTTCCTCAATTTTCAATGCACAGGAGCAATGTATGAAACACTGAGACAATGTGTTCTTTGAAAGTTTGGTAGAATTCCTCTGTGAAACCATCTGGAAGTTGATACTTTTTGTGGGTAGTGCCTTAATAATTTTCTCTATTTCTTTTACAGAGACTGGTGTTTCTTTAATTTTTGATCTCCGATGGAGTTGTTTTTGGTAATCTTAACTTTCCTAGGAAATTATTCCTATCATCTAAGTTTTGATATTTATTTGCATAAAGTTCTGCAAAGTAGTCTTATGTCTTAAATTTCCCCATTGTTTATGTTGTACATTTTTTACTTTCGTTTTCTTCTTTTTTTTCTTTTTTTTTGAGTTGGAGTCTCACTCTGTCTCCCAGACTGGAGTGCGGTGGCCGCTCCCGGCCACCGCAGCCTCGACCTGCTGGGCTCCGGCGATCCTTCCGCCTCAGCCTTCCAAGTATCCGGAATTACAGGCATGCGCTACCACGCCCGGCTGACTTTTTGATTTATTGTAGAGGTGAGGTCTCGCTGCCCAGGCGGGTCTTGAACCCACGGGCTCAGGCAATCCACTCACCTCAGCCTCCCAAAGGCGCGGGATTACAGGCTGAGCCACCGAGCCCGGCTCTTTGTTTTATTCTGATCAATGCAGGTAGTGGCTTGTTTTTGTTATTCATTTTTTAATAAACAAGGATTTTGAATCACTAACTAGCACTATTTTTATTCTCTATTCCATTAATTTCTACTTTATTTTCATTAGTTCATTTCTTGTTTTCTTTTACTTATTTTGTTGTGCTTTTTCTGTTTGTGTGTTTGTCTCTTTTTCAAAATGGACTTTATTTTTAGAGAGGTCTTAGGTTCCACAAAATTATGCAAAAAGTACAGACATTTCCCATCTATCCCCAGCACACACATGTATAGCTTCCCGGTTATTAACATTCTCCACCAGAGTTTGTTTCATTTGTTACAATTAATGACTCTACATTGACACATCACAATCACCCAAGGTCCACAATTTACATTAGGATTCGCTCTTGGTGTTGTATACTCTGGTTTGGACAAATATAATGTGTCATGTACCTACCATTATATTACCACACAAAATGGTTTCGCAGCCCTAAAAACCCTCTATGCCCCACCTACTCCATCCTTAAAAATCCCTGGCAACCACTTATTAACTCTTTCTGCAGTTTTGCCTTTTCCAGAATGTCATATAGTTAAAATCATACAGCATGTATTCTTTTCAGACTGGCTTCTTTCACTTAGTAATATCCATTTATGTTTCTTCCATGTCTTCTCCTGTCTTGTTAGCTCAAGTTTTTTTTTTTTTTTTATGTTTCAAGATCCTTTCGGATCTTTTAAAATATTGCCTAAAAACACATAGCATAAAACTTGCCATCTTAACCATTTTTAACATTTCAACTGACAAATGTTAAGTAAACTCACATTGTTGTGAAATTTTTCTTAGTTTTTTGAGCCCAGTATTAATTTATTGTCAATATTTTATTTTTACTGATAGCAATGCTTAGTGTTATGAAATCTCATCTGATCACTGCTTTAAATTCATTCTATAAATTTTAATATGAAGTGTTTATATTATTTGTTTTAGAAATGCTGTATTTTTGGTTTGTATTTTTTTCTTTAAATCAAGAGTTCTTTAATTGAAGGTTTTTTAAAAACTTAATTTACAAATTTATAATTGGTGCATAATAATTATACATTTTATGGGATACAATGTGGTGTTTCGGTTCATGTATACACAGTATAATGATCAAATTGGGGTAATTACCATATCCATTACTATAGACATTTGCCATTTCTTTGTGGTGACAATATTCAAAATCTTCTCTCCGTTATCTTGAAACATACACTATATTGTTTTTTGCTGTAATCATCTTACTGGGCAATGAATACTACAACTTATTCTTCCTACCCAACTGTAACTGTAGCATTCACCAGCTCTTTCAATGTCCGCCCTTCTTTTCCTTCCCAAGCCTCTGATAACCACTATCCTACTTTCTGCTTCTATGAGGTCAACTTTTTAAATTCCACATGTGTGAGATCATGCAATGTTTATCTTTCTGTGCCTGATTTATTTCACTTAACATAATGTCTTCCAGTTTCATCTGTGTTGCCACAAATAACAGGATTTCATTCTGTTTTATGGCTGAATGGTATTCCATTGTGTATAGATATCACATTATCTTTATCCATGTATCTGTTGGTGGACACTTAGGTCGATTCCATTTCTTGGCTATTGTGTATAGTGCTGCAATAAACATGGGTGACATGAACATACTTTAAGTATGATTTAAGTCTGTAAAAACAGCTTCTGTTAATGAATTTCATGGCATATTACTGAGAAGCTTTGTTCTTTAAAATAAAAACTTTGTTCTTTGATCTTTAAAAAAAATTTTACTTTTTGAATCATATTAGTGAAAATGAAAGGATTTGAGCTGTTCAGAGAAGCCACAACCCTACTATTCAGTCCAGGTGCCATTTCTCAGACCAGGGGTCTTCCAAGAAAGAGGGGACACTACACTATGCTTTTTAAAGATATTACTTTTTACTATTTTATAACAAACACAAACAATGAAATATAGTATAAACATTGTTTATTTCCCCTTTCCTCACTGATTTCAAATGGCTTGCTTACTCAGTAAACATTAAAGCAGATAAATCTAAAGCTATACTAATGGTGTTTCAAAGGTTACACATTATCAAGTGTATTCTATCAGTTATAACTTACTAGTCTATTGCATTTATTTTGTCACGCCAATAAGAGGACTTATCACAAAGATTATCAACATGATTACAATTCTTTGCCACTTAACTGTACAATATACATTTATCTTGACTCTAGTTTTAAAGGACAGTACTTTGGGCTTACTCATTGATTTACTTTTCTTGGAATCTACTAAAACATGACTTCTTTTAAATTTTGTGTAAGTTCTACCCTTCCTCCAAAACTTATAATAACGCTGCATTTTCTTTTTGTGTAGCTGCACTTACATTTGTATTTCTCGTTTGAGGGAGCAAGAATTAAGTTTAACTTTTGTTTCTAGATATGAATGTTTTGAGAGTACTTTAACAAGTGAATCTTAATACATACAGTAATGTAACATTTTAAATTTTATATAAAGTTTTGTAATTATCTTCTGAGGACTGTGTATCTTATCCTTTTATGGACAACAGCAAGACTTTTTAGTCAGCCAAATGTCTTACTTTCTTTCTTATTTCTATGAATAAAAGATCCACTTGACTTTGCTTCTGATTATGTTTTTTAAAATTATGTTTTATTTAATGATTCCTTCCTCATTTAACAGTAATCTGGTCACAAAGGCCATATTCTCATCTCTGACTATGAGGTAGTCGTATTTCTAGGTGTCAAGTGTTGTTCTAAGACCAAATTGTCTTGATCTATTCCTAGAACTGATTTTTAAAGTCATTCTTTTAAAATTGGTCTCCTTGATATGCTCATTCTCTGATTTTATTGTTCATATCAGAAATTTATGTATATATTAAACAAAAATGTGATATTATTTTTATGATTTATGCGAAAATGTTTCTAAAGGAGCAGATTGAAATTGTGCTTTTACTTATGTCATTTATAAGTTCAGTCATCTGTTTAACTTATATATTATGCATTCTAGGAATTTAAGAAAAGGATAAAGGATTTTGATGCTTTCCATGTCATTCAGGATTGCAGTGGTTTGCCATAGGAATAAAGAAAATTAAGTGAAAACACGAAGACCTGTAAAATATACAGTAAACAGATTGTTTATGCCTAACAGAAAATATAGAGTTCCTTTTCTTAAGATAGTTGTATAGAAAAAACAGTATTTTTCATATTCTTAATTCCAGAAAACTTAATATGGCTACAGGTAAAATCTGATAACAAAGAGAGTTTTTTCTTCTGTAAGAGCTGTTCTAACTGTTCTGTTTAGCCACACTTGCATAAGTATTTTCGATTTCTTTGTCTTCAGGACACGTGTGGGTAAATTCTTCACGGCCATAAGCATTGTGGAGATAGCGCCAGACTCCTGAGAATTCTGCTGGAATGTCAAAGTCACGGTATTTCTTGGCAGCAACCTAAGATTTTGAAAAGAAGGAAAAAAGTTGGCAGTAAAAGGCATGAGTAATATGCCTACTATGTAGAAACATATCTCAAAAGTCAAGATCATCAAAGACATCTTATTGACACAAAAAGTACTACAAAATAAACTTAAAGAATCTTGGATTAACTATTTTAATGTTTTATCTAAAAATGTTGGCAAAACTATATGCTTACAATTATGTTTATATTGATGCCATATTTAATTATGAATAATATAAATGTATTTAATATAAATAATATGCTTAAAGGAGGGGAGCACAGAAAAGGAGAACATATGTACCACCACTAGACTAAGAGTTTATTAAGCTGAGGATTGTTTTGGCTATTTTTTTTTTTTTTTTTTGAGTCAGAGTCTCACTCTGTCACCCAGACTGGAGTGCAGTGGCACGCTCCCGGCCACCGCAGCCTCGACGTGCTGGGCTCCGGTGATCCTTCTGCCTCAGCCTTCCAAGTAGCTGGAACTACAGGCATGCGCTACCATGCCCGGCTAATTTTTTTGATTTATTGTAGAGACAAAGTCTCACCAAGTTGCCCAGGCAGGTCTCAAACCCGCGGGATCTGGCAATCCACTCACCTCAGCCTCCCAAAGTGCAGGATTGCAAGCTGAGCCACCGAGCCCCACCTGTTTTGACTATTCTTGGTCGTGTATGTTTCCATATGAATTCCTGTATTGTTGTTTCTAGGTCTGAGAAGAATGCTGCTGGTAATTTGATGGGCATTGCGTTAAATCTGTAGATTGCCCTGGGTAGAATGGACATCTTAGCAATGTTGATTTTTCCAATCCATGAGCATGGAATATTTTTCCACTTGTTTGTGTCATCTTTGATTTCTTTGAGCAGTGTTTTGTAGTTTTCATTGTAAAGGTCTTTCACGTCATTGATGAGGAAGATGCCAAGGTATTTCATTTTTTGTGTGGCTGTTGTGAATGGAATTGTGCTTTTTATTTGGGTTTCTGTTTATTATTGGTGTATAGAAATGATTATCTTTTGCACATTGATTTTATACCCTGAGACTTTGTCAAAGTCCTTTATCAGTACAAGGAGGTTTTTGACAGATTCCCTTGGGTTTTCGAGGTATAGAATCATGTCGTCTGCAAAGAGGGATAACTGGACTTCCTCTTTTCCTATTGGGATACCGTTGGTCTCCTTCTCTTGTCTGATTGGCTCTAGCTAGGACTTCCAAAACTATGTTGAAAAGGAGGGGTGAGAGTGGGCATCCTTGTCTTCTTCTGTTTTTCAGGGGGAAAGGTTCCAATTTCTGTCTGTTTAGCAGTATGCTGCTGTGGATTTCTCGTAGATGGTTCTTACTCTTTTGAGGTATGTTTCATCTATTCCTAGACGTTCGAGGGTTTTTATCTAGAATGGGTGCTGGACTTTATCAAACACTTCTCCTGCATCTAGTGATATAATCATGTGGTTTTTGTTTTTATATCTGTTTATGTATTTAAACAATCCTCAGCAAAAAAAACCCCAAGAAACAAAAACAAACAAGCAAACACCAAAAAAAAAACTCCCAAAAAACAACAACAAAAAAACCCCACAAAAAAACAACAAAGCAGGAGGTCTCAGACTCCCAGGCTTTAAACTGTACTATAAAGTTACAATAATCAAAACAGCCTGGTACTGGTACAAGAACCAATGGACTAGTACTGGTATAGACCAATGGAATAGAATTGAGATTCCAGAAGCAAAACCTCAATTTCCCAACCAACTCATCTTTGACAAAGCCTCCACCACCAACAACTGGGGAGAAGAGAACTTATTCAGTAAATGGTGCTGGGAAAACTGGTTGACCACATGCAGAAGATTGAAACAGGACCCCTACCTATTCCCATACACAAAAATTAACTCTAAATGAATCAGAGACCTAAACATAAAACCTCAAACTATAAGAACCTTAGAAAATGCAGGAGGCACCATTATGGAAATTGCAACCGGTAATCAATTCCTAATCAAACCCCAAGTATCCAGACCATAACAGATAAGATAGACAAGTGGGATGTCATCAAACTGACAAGCTTCTGCAAAGCCAAATAAACCATCAAGAGAGCAGGGAGACAGCCCACAGACTGGGAAAAAGTATTTGCCAACTCCATGTCTGACAAAGGCCTAACATATAGGATCTACAAAGAACTCAATCATGCTGAAAAGAAAAAAACAAACAACCCCATTACAAAGTGGGCAAAAGACATGAACAGACACTTCTCAAAAGAAGACATACGAGCGACCAACAGATACATGAAGAAATGTTCAACCTCACTAGTCATCAAGGAAATGCAAGTTAAAACAACACTGAGATATAACCTAACTCCAGTTAGAATGGCCATCATCAATTACTCAAAAAATAACAGATGCTGGAGAGGATGTGGTGAAAAGGGAACACTTCTACACTGTTGGTGGGAGTGTAAACTAGTACAGCCTCTGTGGAAAACAGTGTGGCGATTCCTGAAAGTTCTAAAAATTGACCTTCCATACGACTCCATAATCCCCCTACTGGGGATATACCAGGAAGAGCTCAAATCACTCTATGAAAAAGATACCTGCACACACATGTTCACTGCAGCATTATTCACAATAGTAAAAACATGGAACCAACCATGTTGCCCATCGAAAGAGGACTGGATAGAGATAATGTGGTATATATACACAATGAAATATTATGCAGCCATAAAGAAGGACAAAATTATGAATTTTGCAGCAACCTGGATGGACTTAGAGTTTATAATACTGAGTGATCTCTCACAGAAACAAAGATCTGAGCTTCACACGTTCTCACTCATAAGTGGACCTTGAACAGCTACCGCAATACTATAAGAAAAGGATTGACAGTGGCGGGAAACTATGGAGGGGCAGGGAGGGGTAGGGAGGTGGGATTAGTGGGAGTCAATATCTGTCTGGGGAAAGGGGGGCACACGTCATCAACAAGGGTACCTACACAGTGAATATTTGTATAACTAACCCTGAAATGTATCCCACAATTTTAAAATAAAAAAATTTTAAAAGTTAAGAAAAAAGAATTTATTTAGAGTCCTGACTGTGTCTTATTTCTTTATGTATTCTCTGAATCTGACATAGGACATAGAGAGTAAGTTCTGTGTAAATTTGTTCAATATGGTGGGCCTTGTTGGCTCAGCCTGTAATCCCAGCACTTTGGAGGCCAAGATGAGCGGATTGCCTGAGGCTGTGGGTTTGAGACCAGCCTGGGCAACTTGGTGAAACCTCATCTCTACAATAAATTTAAAAAAATTAGCCAGGCATGATAGCATGTGCCTGTAGTTCTGGCTACTTGGAAGGCTGAGGCGACGGAGTGAGACACAAACTCCAACTCCAAAAAAAAAAAAAATTTGTTCAATACATATGTGTTAAATTAATTATTAAATCATCATAGTATTGATAGCTGCCACTGTTTATCACCTGCTAAAATCCAGGTACTATTCTATGCATTTTAAATGTTTAATTTATTGAATTCTCTAAAAAATTCTGTGAAATGGGTAATATTATTATATTTTATAAACAAGACAGTGAAAAAAGTCTTCTGTTTTAGGAAGAAAGAAACATGAAGTTTTACTGCATCTCTGAAGAGACCACTATGGATCTTTCTTCCATAAGGAGAAAAAAGGAGACATACACCATGCATGATGACAATGACAAAGCTATAATATGACAACCTCACACTGAAAGATCACTGTGCTTTGTGCTGGCAACTCACAAACCTCTCCCATAACATAGCCTGCCCCATAGAGACTTACTTTAACAAATGTGGTACATTTACACAATGTAGTATTATGCAGCCATAAAGAGGGACAAACATATGGCTTCACAGCAACTTGGATGGGTTTAGAGTCTATCATACTCAGTGATCTGTCACAGAAACCAAGATCTGAGTACTACATGTACTCACTCATAAGCAGACCCTGATCACTTATCATAATGCCATAAGAAAGGGATTGGCGGTAGTGGGACACTGCCGGGGAGAGGAGGGCACATAACATCAATAAGGGTACCCAAACTTTACCTGTACGATGACCACTTATGTGCTGAACCCTGAATTGTACCCCACATCTTTAAAATAAAAATTAAAAAGACTTACTTTAATAATGTTCAGTTTGGGTAACAAGCTACAGTCAGCCAGTGTCAGCTGATCCCCATCCAAGAACAATCTTCTGGAAACTATGAGTTCCTCAGCACTGTCTGGATCAATTTCATCCATAAGTGGAGTGTTTAAGTAGTCATCCAGACGCTTAAATTCTCTGAGCAGGGATTTTTCAAAAGCTGAAGCAATGAAGTCATAAGGTTACTTACAGATGTATTGTGTTTATGACTAAATACATTCTCAATATGGTTTTCACACATTTAGACACCTCTATCTTTTATTCATTGCTTATTACCCTTGTTTTGTGTACCCTTAGGGTGGAGGTATTTCTCAAAAGAGAGAAATTCTTTGACCCATTGTCAAGGCCACATTCACTTTAGTTCAGTCCTATGGTTTTTGTGTTTCTCTCCTCAAAGTTTTGAGGTGAACATGCAGCCAAATAGGGCCCCAAGGGCTATCCTAAGTGTGATTCCTCTTTACATTCCACAGCAGGATTAGTAAGAATGTAGCAGGGTGGAACACTTTTGGCATGCTTAAAACAACATGCTAGAATATTACCACTCTGGAGTTATTCTGGACACTTCCTTTCCTCTCTCTTGCACTCCACATCCAATCTGTCAGGAAACGATATACTGCAGAATCCAACTGCTTCTCATCCCCTCTTTTGAGATTCCCCTAGTCTTACCTGGGTAGATGCCTCTCTCCTAGGTGACAATAGCCTCCCAATAGGGCTCTCTGCCCACCCTAACCCACCCCCAGGCTGTTTGCCTCACAGATTGAGGGCTTTTTCTCCAAATGAGGCCCTTCCTCCTCCTCACTAGCTGACCAGGCCCTTCACCCTCTAGATTGAATTGTGAGTTCTAAATCTAATAAAACTTCTTGCAAGGGGATTTCAGCAGAGAGAACAGAGAATGAGAGAAAAACTAGGCTGTTTTCCAACATACACTATATATTCAGGAAACTCCTATTTTTTCCTGCATGAGAAAAAAATAGAGAGATTTAAATAAAGGTAACTTACTCTTATTTGCCTCCTTTTGTGTATTCTTAATATATGCAGAAAACTTGGCAAAGAGATTGCATCCCACATCAAAAGATTCCTTGTACTTGGGACTTAGGTGAGGATACCTTAAAAAGAAACATGAGTAAACTGTCATTTGCATGTGACAAGACAGAGACCAGATGCCTTAGCTTGTATTATAAGGGGAATGGAAGTTTTGAAAAATTGTGTTGGAAACTTTTAAGTCCTCAGACATTTCTCAGTAGAAATATATTCTTTCTTAATCTCAGAACATTTTAGTTTCAACAGTTCTCAGGGAAATACCTTGTCTGCAATTCAAAGCTCATTTACCTGTAGAAACAATGTTTCAAATGGTGGTGAAATTTTCACACTTGCTTGTAAAAGTCTATTTGTCAGAAGACATGGTAGTAATACAATACATTTTTGGTGATAAGAAGTAGAAAAATATGGTTTTAAACATTGCAACTTATAAAACAAATGAAAGAATAAAGAGAGTGGAGAAAATGGGGGGAAAATAGCCATAATGCCCTCTCCTTGGTAATGCAAAATTAATTTAGCACAATAAAATAAAATAATCATATAATTTACCACATTACAAACTTAAATAAGAAAATCCATATGATCATGAATATATACAGAAAAAGCATGCAACAACAACAACAAAAACACACCATATAGACATATCTGTGTTCCCATGTTTTTTGCAGCATTATTCACAAAGGCCAAGATACGGAGACAATCTAAGTTTCCATTGACAGATGAAAGAACATACAAATTGTAGTGTATGTATATATGTAATAGAATAATTTCAGCCTTATAAAAGAAGAAATACTACAATTTTCAACAACATGGATGAACCTGGAGGACATTATGCTAAGTGAGATAAGCCAGTCACAGAAAGATACACACTGCATGATCTCACTTATGTGTGGAATCTTTAAAAAGTCAAATATATAGAAACAAAGAATAAAGCAATGATTACTAGGGATGGTGAGAGGAGAGAATAGGGAGATGTGGGTCAAAGGGTACAAAGTTGCAGTTATGTAGGCTGAATCATTCTAGAGATATAATGCACAACGTGAGGACTATTGTTAATAATATTGCATACTGAAAATTTACTAACAGAGTAGATTTAAGGTGCTCTTGCCACACAAAGGAAACTTTGTAAAATGATAGATATGTTAATTTGTTTGACTGTGATAATCATTTTACTAAATATATGCATATCAAAACATGATGCTGTGTACCTTAAATGTATACAATAAAAACAAAGGCTAAAAAACTCAATTCCTGATCATTAAAAAACTCATTGGCAACCAGAAATGATCAGGTCAAAGGCTAAGACATCTTCCTTGATTCCTCTTTTTCCCTCTAACCCCACATTTGACCCACCAGCAACTCTGGCCAGCTCACTTTTCAGAATCTGTCCACTTCTCATCACCTCCACTGTTTCTGCCTAGTCCAAAGCCTGCATTACTGTAACAGCTTCTTTCTTCTTCTTACTTCCATACCTGTCCCCCACACCCTTGGAATATTTGGAATATTCTCCACCCATAGCCAAAGCAGCAATGTTAAAATGTAAGTAATATCATGTCTATTCTTCACTCGTTTGTCTTCATCTTATTCAGAGTTAGAGTCCAAGTTCTCATACAGTACTCTACAAGGACCCACAAGATCTGAACCACTCCCTTCCTCACCCAGTTTAATCTATTCACCACCCAGAAGCCAGGGTGATGTCTTTCCCCTATTCAATACTCTGAAATTGCTGTATCTTTCTCAGAGTCAGAGCCCAATTCTTTACAGTGGTCTACAAGGACACATGTGACCTGGTGGTCCCACTTTACTGCTCTGCTTTCACCTCTTTCACTCACTGACTTGTGACATTGACTTTCTTGCTATTCTTCAAATAAGCCCAGCAAGATCCAGTCCCATGGCCTTTTCACTTGGCCTGCCCTTAGATGAAGGACTTCCCCATATATGCACATGTCTTGTTCTCACTCTTCTTTCATGATTTTTTGATATTCTCTTTCTAGTGAAGTCTTCCTTTGGACATTCAATGTAACATTTCAAAATCACCTCTGTTCTGAATACTCACTACTTCTCTCTCTTGCTTTGTTTTTCTTTTTAGCAGGACAGTTTTATATTTCCTATGTTATCCCTCTCCCAGCCCCAGGCAGCAGAACATGGAAAGAGACACCTTCTTCTTAGGTGAAGAAGAAGGAAGTGACTACCAGGTTTTGCCTCAGACCCCTACACTGGGCCCACTGCAGTAAAACCCAGCACTGGACAGGCCATGATGGCCCCAGATTCCAGGCTGGTACTCACAAATTGGGCCTCTAAGTCTATTACAGCATGAGGCTGAATCCCACGTCCCTTCCTTGTGGACATCTCTGGACCTTCCCCACCACCAGGCTGGCCTCCACAGATGTGGGCATTAGTCTCAGGCTCTAGGCCAGTCCTGAATACTCAGTCTCCCATCCCTGGGTCCACCCCTGTGCCAGTCCATAATGCAAATATTGGTTCACTTGATGGTGTCCCATATTTCCTATAGGCTTTCTTGTTCAAGGTCACTTACTCTTCTGTTCAACCTAACCTACTGGTTAGGCTTTCTATGGAAATTTTCAGTTCAGTAACTGTATTCTTCAGCTCCAATATTTTTATTTCATTCTTTTTTTCAATGGTTGATCTCTTTGCTGAACTTCTCACTTTGTTAGGTATTCTTTTTATGATTTTGTTTAGTATTCTGTCTTTTTGTAGCTCACTGAACTTCTTTAACACAATTATCTTGAATTCTTTGTCAGATAGTTTGTAAATATTCATTTTTTAGGGTCTATTGTAGATGTTTTGTTTTGTTCCTTTGGTGGATTCATGTTTTGCTGATTGTTTGTGATCCTCATGGCCATGAGCTGGTATCTGCCCATTGAAGAAGTAAGGACTATTCCAGTCTTTTCAGGCTGGTTTCAGCTGGAAAAGCCCTTCACTAGCCAGCCTGTCTAGATATTCTTGGAAGGCCATCTGCTATGGCCCATGAGTAGGCTTACTGCTGGAATCCTCAGGTGGGCTGGCCTATAGGAAATATGGGATAACATCAAGTGAACCAATATTTGCATTATGGATTTCTCAGGTGATGCAGATAAAGAGAAAGGTGCTTATAAAGATATAATAATTGAAAACTGGGGAAAGATATAAATATCCAGAAACAAGAAGCTCAAAGTTCTCTAGTCAGGTTCCATTGAAATGAGACTACACCAAGACATAGACTAAAATAGTCAAAAATCAAAAACAAAATAGCCTGTTATAACAATAAGATGTTTTATGTGAGCCTCATGGCAGTCACAAAACAAAACCCTATAGTATATACAGAAAAGATAAAAAGTAAGGAATCGAAGCATACCACTAGAGAAAATAACCTAATTACAAAGAAAAACAACAAGAGAACAAGAAAGGAAATGAATGAAATTCTCCAAGCAAAAAACATAGGGTTAAAAAAAAAACCTTTAAATAAAAAATTGTAAAGAGACTCAAAAAAGGTCATTACACAATGATAAAAGGGTCAATTTCTAAAAGCATGTAACAATTTTAAGTATATGTATACACCTAATGTTGGAGCATCTAAATATATAAAGCAAATATTAATAGGTCTGAAGTGAGAGCTAGACAGTAATATAATAATAGTAGGGGACTTCAATACCCTACTGTCAACAATGGACAGAATATTCCAAGAAAATCAATAAAGAAGCATCAGACTTAAAAATAAAAAGAAGCTTCAGACTTGAACTACACTTTATAACAACTGAACTTAGCAGACATATGCAGAACATTCCATCCAACAGCAGCAGATATACATTCTTTTCAATTGTATACAGAATATTCTCCAGGATAGATTATATATTAGCTCATAAAATAAATCTTAACACATTTACAAAGATAAAAATGTTATCATTTATCTTTTCCAACCACAATTTGTCAATAACAGGACAAATTTCAGAAAATTTACATATATAGAAATGAAACAACATGCCCCTAAAAGAATAAATTGAAAGCAACATTTAAATATATCTAGAAACAAATTAAAATGAACACACAACCTAGCAAAATTTGTAAGATGCAGCAAAATAATTCTAAGAGGGAAGTTTACAACCATAAATGACTACATCAAAGAAAAATATCTCAAGTAAACAACCTGTTACATCTAAGGAACTAGAAAAAGAAGAATAAGCTAAGCTCAAAATTAGTAGAAAGAATAACATAATAAAGATTGCAGTAGAAATAAAGTAGACACTAGAAAACATTATCAAAACCAAGAGTTGGTTTTATGAAAGGAAAACAAAATTTGCAAACCTTTAAGTACAATAACTAAGAAAAAAGCCTCAAACCATAAGAACCTTAGAAAATAAAGGACATACTCTCATGGAAATTGGAACTGGCATCCAGTTCCTGAACAAAACCCGAAACCCACAGGCCATAAGAGATAAGATAGACAAGTGGGACCTCATTAAACTGACAAGCTTCTGCAAAGCCAAAGAAACCATCAAGAGAGCAGGGAGACAGCCTACACACTGGGAAAAAGTATTTGCCAAATCCAGGTCTGACAAAGGCTTGACATCTTGGATCTACAAGGAACTCAAATGTGCTGAAAAGAAAAAAACAAACAACCCCATTATAAAATGGCAAAAGATATGAACAGACACTTCTCAAAGGAAGACATCCGAGCAGCCAACAGACACATGAAGAAATGTTCAACTTCACTAATCATCAGGGAGATGCAAATTAAAACCACACTGAGATACCACCTAACCCCAGTCAGAATGGCAATTATCAACAACTCAAAAAATAACAGCTGCTGGAGAGGGTGTGGCGAAAAGGGAACACTTCTACACTGTTGGTGGGAATGTAAACTAGTGCAACCTCTGTGGAAAGCAGTGTGGTGATTCCTAAAAGCTCTAAACATCAACCTCCCATATGACCCTGCAATCCCCCTACTGGGAATATATCCCGAAGAACTCAAATCACTCTATCAAAAAGATACCTGCACATGTATGTTTATCGCAGCGTTGTTCACAATAGCAAGAACCTGGAAGCAACCATGCTGCCCATCAAAAGAGGACTGGATTTAAAAAATGTGGTACATATACATGATGGAATACTACACAGCCATAAAAAAGAACAAAATCATGAATTTCGCAGCAACCTGGATGGAACTAGAGTCTATAATACTGAGTGACCTCTCACAAAACAAAGATCTGAGTATCACATGTTCTTACTCATATAGCGAACCTTGATCATCCAACGTACTACCATAAGAAAATGACTGACAGTGGTGGGAAACTATGTGGGGGGAGGGGAAGGGAGATGGGATTAATGGTAGTAAATATCTGTCTGGGGATGGGGAGACACCTCTTATCAACAAAGGTGCCTGAACGAAGCATCTTTGTATACCTAACCCTTAACTGTACCCCACAATATCATAATAAAAAATATTGATTATAAAAAAATAAAAATTAAAATAAAAACCACTGTTATGTTCAAACTTTTGTTCTCTTTGGACTTAATACCTGTATGGTGTGATACCATTTTTACCTGAACTCAATTTTTATGTCCTTCTCTCAGAGCAAATAAAAAGAAAAACGATCTGTTAAAAAAAAAAGAAAAGAGAAAAGAAAAAAGGCAAATAAATACAATCAAAATCAAAGAGGAGACATTACAACTGATAACACAGCAATACAAAGGATGGCAAGAAACTACGATGAATATACATAAAAAATTGGAATTATACACAAGTCAATTGGATAATATGGAATAAATAAATTCATAGACATATACCACCTACCAAGACTGAATCATGAAGAAATAGAAAATCTGAACAGATTAACAATGAGTAAAGAGATTGAATTATTAATAAAAAAGTATCCCATCAAACAAAAGTCCAGAATCTGATGACTTTGTTGCTAAATTCTACCAAATATTTAAGGAAAGACTAACAGCAATCATTTTCAAACTAGTCGAAAGAAATTGAAGAGGAAAGAACACTTTCAAACTTATTTTATGAGGCTGAAAGTAGGCAGGAGTTAGATCATTAAGGACACTGTAAAGTGTTTAGATTATATTCTAAATGTAAAAGGAAGCTACTGGAAAATTTTTAGCAGGGGAGAATAGGATTGAATTTATGATTATAAAAGATGTACTTGGCTACAGGCTCAGTCTGGAGAATGAATGGCAAAGCAAGGAGTGGAAGCAGCAATTTCAGGAGACTGTTGCAGGAGTTCGGGTGAGAGCTAATGATTGCTTGGGTTAAAGCAGCACTGGTGTGAAGATTTGGGATATGTTTAAGAGAGAGAATGTCTTTCCTAAGATACTTTGTCTCATCCTCAATTTGACACAATTCGCTTTTATGGTCTCCAGCATTGTTGCTATAGAGTGTCTTAAGTGTGTCATTCCAACAAGAAACAAAAGCAGCAGCTATTATAGCCAGAGAAAACCAAATGATCCCGCCAAGTTTGTAACTTCTTTGGGCCTTAGTCTCTACACCCAAACAATGAGAGGGTTGAACTGAATGACCTCAAAGGACCTTTCTAACTCCCAAATTCTGGAATTCTTCAAAAGTACTCTGAGCTATGCTGGATTTGGATCTGACTGAAGATCAGTGAAGATTATCTATGTTGGTTTGGTGACTGGTAATATTATTGTGAAAACATTCAATCAGCAATAGAGTCAGAGCGAATAGAGCCAATGTAGATAGAAGAAAAGTTCTCATGCTTGCTACGTATCTTGACCATCCATTTCTTGACCAGTAATTCTCATCCCTGATGTTGTGACAACTCACAGCCTTCCGAGTTGTTTAAATGGTTATTAAGGGTGGATTTAGGGTAAATGCCCATTTGGCTTATATGTTCATTTTTTCCCACAGGGCTTTTGTTCATCAGGAAACATTTGCTGCTTTATGGCAGGGGTCAAATAGCAATTTATAAACAGAAAGATAACTCTGTTATAGGTCTCCCTTGGTCAGAATTTGAAGAAACTGTTGGAACAACATTCAAACCAGTGAAACATTCCTGGAGTCTACACAGATGCGGTGGAAAAGAACAACTGCAGGAGTCAGTTAATGAACAAGTAAACAAAAGAATGAAAAAACATTTTTCCAGGAAAATAAGATGGGAAACTTTATCATAATCAAGGCCTTAAACTGGTAGCTGAAAATAAGATATGTCATTACTTGTCAAGGCCATTTTTTTCCATTCTTTTGTTTACTTGTTCATTTATTTAACTAACATTTATTGAGCATTCAACCCTTATTCAACATTGGGATATTAGGAGCTGCTGATATCAATAAAATGATAAAAAGACCCTGCACTATCAATATAGAGGTAAGCACAAAGTGTTAAGATGTCACAAACAGACCATGTCTGAATCTTTCACTATGGTTTACTCAGTGTTCAGCACTAGGTTTCCAACACCATGCCTTTGTAACTGTGAGCCAGAGACCACAGCAAACTAATAAGACTGCCACATGATATTTTAAATATTCAAGGGAAATACAGCAATACTTAACATCTGTTGGACACTGTGCATACTACTAGATCATGCTATGTTCCTTTCTATCATGTCTTATCTTTGTACAATTGGGTTTACTTTGATTTTCAAAAAGCAAGTATTGTAAGATAATTAATGTTGAACAGAAAAATAGACTGGTATTATTCAATATGATTTCAGACTTTGAGAAGTTGTGCAGTGTCCAACAGATGCATAATCCTAATCCTGTCAGTAAGTAAATGTGGTTATTTATGAATGAAATAAAATATTTTTCTTTTAAAATAAAGCTTTCCCCTTAAAATTGGTAACAAGGTAAGAGTTCTTGCTCTCACCCTTCTTTGACATTATTCTGGTAACTCTAGCTGGTGCAATAAGGCAAGAAAAATAAATAAAAGACATATAGGTTGAAAATGAAAAATTAAAGCAATCTTATTCATAGATGATATATTTATGTGCATCGGAAGTCCTATAGAAAGTACAGGAAAGCTACTAGAACTAATAAGTGAATTTGATAAAGTCACAGAATATAAAGTAATTAATAATCAATTGTGTTTCTATAGTCTAGCAAAGAACAATTGAAAAATAAAATTTTAAAACAGCTAATTTTAAAACAGTGAGTAGTAAAAGTTAGTTAATTAAACATGCAAGATTTTTGCACTGAAACTATAAACAATGCTGAGATTTATTAGAGAAAATCCAAATCAATGGAAATATTAATATTATATTCATGGATTTAGACATGTAATATTGTTTAGATAGAAATTTTTCACACATTGATCTATAAAATTAATGCAATACCAATTAAAATCAAAGAGTTTTTTGTAGAAATTAACAAACTGAATTTAAAATTTCATATAAAAAAATAAAAGACATAGAATAGGCAACATTCTTGAAAAAGAAGAAAGTTGACTTACACTACTGATTTCAAGGCATACTATAAAGTTATAGTTACCAAGACAATGTGGTGTTGGCCAAAAAAAGTAGTCATATTGATCAATGGAACAAAATAGAATGCAGAAATAGGCAAACACATTGTCAATTGACTTTTGGCAAAGTCGCCAAAGTAACTCAATAGGGGAAATAACTTTTTCAGCCAATGATGTTGGATATGTTGCACATCTATAGGCAACAACAACAAAAAAAGGGAAACCTAATGTGAACCTCATACCTTATAAAATAATTAGGCCCAAATGGATCATGGATTAAATATAATAGACAAACTTATACAACTTCTAGAAGAAAATATAGGAGAAAATCTTTGTGACTCTAGGGGAAAACAAAGGTTTGTAGGATAAGACACAAAAAGCACAAACCCAAAAAGAAAAAATGAGGAATTGGACTTTATAAAAAATTTATTAACTCAACTCTTTAAAAGACTTCATGAAGAAAATACAAAGGGAAACCCCAGACTAGGAGAAAACATTTACAATCCATATATCTGGCCTTGCACTCAAAATACAGAATGCATCTAATAATTTTGAGATGTTGTTTCTTCATTATAATTCAAGCAAAATATTTTCTAAAGTCCATTGTGATTTCTTTTTTATTTATAAGTATGTTATTTAATTTCCAGGCAGATGAGGTTTTGTAGTTATATATTTTGTTATTGATTTCATGTTTCTTTTCATTGTGCTTAGAGAACAAACTCCGAATAATAATCATTTGAAATGTCCTTGAAATCTTGCTTTATGACCTAGCTTATCATTGCTCTTGAAAAATGTTCCATTATCACTTGAAAAATAAAGTATTCTTGGAGATGCTTCAAGATGGCATCTGGCCCTTGACCTCTCAAAAAAGACAAAACCAAAAACCAAAATAGCAACTAGATCATCACACTTGGAGTAGAGCATCTGAGAGAGAACACTGGACATCAACAGAGAAGTGATAAGAAACACCTAAGGCAAGTAAGGAGAGGGATGTAAGGCAGACTGCTCAGCCAAGATGGCTGGGAACTTGGAGAGGCTCCCCAAATGCATGGAAGTGGTAAGTGAGAAATCATTTGTGGTCCACATTTTTACCGCAGATTCCTGCAATCTTGGCCATGGGAGAACCTTTTGCCTCTCAAGAACACAGAGAGCATGATAGGGAGATACCTGGAGACTGCACAAAGGCATTGCTTTGGGGAGAGAGCTTACACTGGGTCCCACACACCCTGGTGCCATTTTGAGAGCAGAGCCACCACCAGACTGCATCCTGCCTTAGGGTTCAACACTGATTGGAACCAGCAGAGTGGCAGGGTCCCCTGTACTTTAGCCCACAAAATATTCCTCATGGGAGAGTCTACTCTGGCATAAAAGTGAGCCAAAGCTTATGCTCTCGAAGCCTGAGAACCACCTACCTGGGTAGGCAGCTAACAGAGACATCAATTCCCCCCAAACCCCAAGCAGCAGGGTTGCTGTACACAAGACCTGAGTACAGGCTCTGCTGTAGCCTGCCACAGCTGCCATCAGGGGCCAAGTGCATGGCCCTGGCAGTGACCCTGCTTCAGCAGCAGAAGGCTGGATTTCCCAGCTACTGCCACTGCTGCTACTACTGCTACTAAGGTTTGAAGTGTATGCTCCCAGGAGCCTGAGAAATGCCATCTCCACCAGCAGCAGCCACAACTCCCGTCTCCCACTGCTGCTGCTGCTGGTGTAGTTAACTAAACCCTCTACTGGGTGCCTGGGGATCACTCTGCTCTGCCCGCCACAGCGAGGAACTGATAACAGGACTGGGGACCTGAGGACAAGTCATTTCACTGCTTGGAAGCTTGGGGATTGCCCCACCCTGTCCACTACTGCTGGTATCTGTGTACTCCTCCCAGGGGAATGAGAAGGAGACAACTCAGGCTGCCTTTACTGGCACAGATGTCAACCACCCATACATATCACCTGGGGACCTGAGGACTGGTCTTCTCAGGCTGTTGTAGCCACTGCTAACACCAACACACGTGACTTCAGAGCCTCAGGGCTGTCCCATCACTGCTATTGCCATTGCCTATGCCACACGCACTACCCAGGAAAACAAGGACCTATGCACCCACTCTGTCCACTGCTGCAACTACTGGCACTTGAGTAAGCTGCCAGGAGGCCCGAGAATCAGCTTGTTTCAACCTGTTAGCAGCAGTGCCTATACACACCAGGTGGGGGCCAATAACAGGCATGATTGGGCTATTAGTGTCGCCACTAGGGCCTGAGAACTGGCCCACATGATATTCTTATTCTTACCAAAAGCTTACCACAGCTTCCAACCATACCACACCCTAAGCAGTTGAGGAAATCACAGACACTGTAAAAAGGCAAAGAAATTATACAAAAATTATAATACTACATGCACCCAGAATCAAAGCTAATGTGTCCTACCCAACCAACACATTTTAGGAAAAATTCTTCCTCTGTGAAAGCCAATCCAAAAAAGAGGAAGAAGTGACTATTACAAAAACACAAGGACAAAAGAAACACGAGAGAGAGAGAGAGAGAGAGAGAGAGAGAGAGAGAGAGGAAAACCAAAGAAAAACAGTAAGTCTCCAGCAACAGATTCCAATGAAAAGGAAATTATAAAATGTCAAAAAATTCAAAATAAGTATGTTGAAAAAGCTTAGCAAGATATAAAAAAACACAAACAATACAAAGAAATCAGAAAAACAATTCAGGATATGGATGAGAAAAAACTCCCAGGAATTCTGACACTGAAGAATTTGATAAATACAATAAAAAATTCATTTGAGGGTTTTAACAATAGACTAGAGCAAACAGAAGAAAGAACTTCAGAGCTCAAAGACAGGTTTTTTGAAATAATATAGTAAGACTTTTTTTTTTTTTAATTGGAATCTCACTCTGTCACCCAGACTGGAGCGCAGTGGCCATTCCCGGCCACCACAGCCTCGACCTGCTGGGCTCCGGCAATCCTTCCGCCTCAGCCTTCCAAGTAGCTGGAACTACAGGCACGTGCTACCACGCCCAGCTAATTTTTTGATATATTGTAGAGTTGAGGTCTCGCCAAGTTGCCCAGGCAGGTCTCGAACCCGCGGGCTCAGGCAATCCACTCACCTCAGCCTCCCAAAGCACGGGATTATAGGCTGAGACACCGAGCCCAGCTAGTAAGACATTTTTAAAAACAACAAAGAATAAAAACGAATGAACAAAGCCTATGTGATGAGGCACCATAAAGTAACCAAATGTACAGACTTTGAGTGTTCCAGAAGACAAAGAGAAAACCAAAGGTAAAGAGTACTAATTTTAAAGAATAATAGCTGAAAACTTCTCAAGTCTAGCAGAAGATTTTGACGTCTAGATACAGTAGCCTCAGAGAAGATTAAAACGACCTTCTTTATGGCACATTATGTTCAAAGTGGTAAAAATCAAAGACAGCTAATTCTAAAAACAGCAAGAGAAAATAGTCTAGTCACATGATATGGAATTTCCATCAGATTAGCAATGAATTTCTCAGTAGCAACCTTATAGGCTAGAAGAGAATGAGATGATATATTCAAAGCATTGAAAGAAAAAAAAAGTGGCAGTGAAGAATACTATAACCTAAAGAGTGATTTTTCATAAATGAAGCAGAAATAAAGTTTTTCCCAGACAAGGAAAAACTGAGAAAATTTATCATTACTAGACCGATCCTACAAGAAATGCTTAAGGGAGTCCTACACTTGGAAGTGAAAGGACAACATCTTTATCACAAAAATACACGAAAGTATAAAACTCTCTGATAGAGCAAACACACAAATGAGAAAGAGAAAGAATTCAAATGTTAACACTACACAAAATCACCCAAATGCAATGATAAACAGCAAGACAGAAAATAACAAAGTGTGTACAAAACAACCAGAAACTGATTAACAAAATGACAGGAATAAGTCCTCACATATTGATGATAACCCTAAATGTAAATGTATTAAAATTTTCACTTAAAAGACATACACTGGCTGAATGGACAAAAAAACATTATTCAACTATATGATGCTTACAAGAAACTCACCTTACCAATGAAGACACATATAGATGGAAAGTAAATAAACTGAGAAAGATATTCCACATTAATCAAAATTAAAAGCAAGCAGGAGTAGCTATAATTATATTTGACAAAACAGACTAAATTAAAAAAAGTGAAAAAAACTAAGAAGGTTATATAATAACTAACTCAATTCTGTTAGAAGATATAACAATCTTAAATATACATGCACCCCAAACTGGAGCACTCAGAGTCATAAAGCAAATATCACTAGATTTAAAGAGAAAGACAGACTGCAATACAACATTAGGAAGGCATATCAACACCTCATTCTCAGCATTAGAGAGATCGTCTAGATAGAAAATCAACAATGAAACATTGAATTTAAACTGGACTTTAGACTAAATGGACCTAACAGACATTTACAGAACATTATATCTAACAACTACAGTATGTATCTTTTTAAAAAATCAGCATGTGGAACAGTTTCCAGGCAGACCATATATTAGACCTCAAAACAAGTCTCAACAAATTTCACAAAATCAAACCAAGGCTATTCTCAGACCACAATAAAACTAGAAATCAATACCCAAAGGAACTTTGGAAATTGTACAAACACAAGAACATTAACAAACATGCTCCTGAATGACCAACGGTCAAAGAAAAATGTAAGAAGAAATTTTTAAAAATTCTTGAAACAAATAAAAATTAAAACACAATCAGACAAGAGAAATAAATGACAGGTATCCAAATAGGCAGAGAGGAAGTAAAATGATTTCTCTTCACACATGATATGATTATGTATCTAGAAAACCCTAAAGATTGCATCAAAAGACTCCTACACCTGATAAGTGGCCTCAACAAAGTCTCAGGATACAAAATCTACATTCAAAAAATCAGTACCATTTCTATACACCAACAACATTCAAGCTGAGAAACAAATCAAGAACACAATCCCATTTACAATAGACACACACACACACACACACACACACACACACACACACACACACGTGCACATGCGCGCATAAATACCTGGGAATACATCTAACCAAGAAGGTGAAATATATTTACAATGAGAACTATAAAACATTCCCTAGAAATCAAAGATGACGCAAAGAGGAAAATATTTCATTCTCAGGGTTTGGAAGAATCAATATTTTTAAAATGCCCGTACTGCCCAAAGCAATCTACAAATTCAATGTAATCTCTATCAAACTACCAGTGTTATCTTTCACAGAATTAGAAAAAACAATTCTTAAATTCATATGGAAGCAAAAAAGAAGTTATAGGCAAAGAGAACAAAGCTGGAGGCATCATGTTAACAGACTTCAAATTTTACTACAAGGATACAGTAGCCAAAACAATATGGTACTGTTATAAGCATAGACATAGATGGATGGAACAGAATAGAGAACTTAGAAATAAAGCTATCACCTACAACCAACTGATCTTTGACAAAGCTGACAAAAAATAAACATCGGGGAAAGGGTACCTTATTCAATAAATGGTGCTGGGAAAACTGATTGACCATATGCAGAAGAATGAAGCTGGACCCCTACCTTTCACATACAAAAATTAACCCAAGGTGAATTAAATACCTAAATGTAAGACATCAATCTAAAAAATCCTAGAAGAAAACCTAGGAAGCACTCTTCTGGACATTTTCCTAGGCAACAAATTTAAGCCGTCAAAAGTAAATGCAGCAAAAACAAAAATTGAAAAATGAGACCTAATTAAACCAAAGAGCTTCCACACAACAAAATAAACCATCAGCAGAGTAAATAGATAACCTACAGAATGGCAGAAAATATTTGCAAGGCATGCATCTGACAAAGGGCTAATATTCAGAATCTATAAGGAATTTAATTAAATTGAGAAGGCAGAACACCAAATACTCCCATTAAAAAAAGTGGCAAAGGATATGAACAGACAGTTCTCAAAGGAAGACATACAAGCGGTCAGCCAACATATGAAAAAATGCTTTATATCACTAATTACCAGAGCAATGTAAATCAAAACAAATGAGACACCATCTCACACCAATCATAATGACTATTAAGTCAAAAAACAACAGATGTTAGTGAGGTTGTAGAGTAAAGGGAATGCTCATACACTGGTGGTGGGAAGGTAAACACTTTGGAGATTTCTCAAAAACCTAAAAATAGAATTACTACTTAACCCAGAAATTCAATTACTGGGCATATACCCAAAGGGAGAACATAAATCATTCTACCAAAAGACACCTGCACTCATATGTTTATCACAGTGCTATTCACAACAGCAAATATATGGACCCAAACTAGGTGCCCATCAATGGTGGAGTGGATAAAGAAAATGTGGGATGTATGCACCATGGAATAATGTGCAACCATAAAAATTAAAATTATGTCCTTTGAAGCAACATGGATGTAGCTGGAGGCCCTATTCTTTTTTTTATTGTTTACTTTTTCGATGTTCTATTTTGTTTTCTTTAAATTTTTTTTATTTTAAAGATGTGGAGTACAATTCAGGGTTAGGTACCCTCGTTGATGAGGTGTGACCCTCCCTCTCCCCAGCAATTTCCCACTACTGTCAATCCCTTTCTTATAGTATTACAATAGTTGTTCAAGGTCCGCTTATGAGTAAGAATGTGTGATACTCGGTTCATTGTTTCTGTGATAGATCACTCAGTATTATAGCCTCTAAGTCCATCCAAGTTGCTGTGAAGTTCATAATTTTGTCCTTCTTTATGGTTGCATACTATTCGATCGTGTATATGTACCACATTTTTTTGTCCAGTTGGAGGCCAGTATTCTAAGCAAATTAATGCAGAAACAGAAAGGCAAATACTACATGTTCTCACTTATAAGTGGGAGCTAAATACTGGGCACACATGGACTTAAAGATAAGAACAACAAATACTGGGGAACTCATAATGAGGGGGGGAACAAAGGTTGAAAAACTACCTACTGGGTACTATGCTCTGTATTTGGATGATGGCTTTAAAAGAAGTCTAAGCCTCAAATCACATAATATAACTGGTATAATAACTAACCTGTGCATGTACCCTCGATGTTAAAAATTTAAAAATAAAAAATAAAAAGAAATACAACATGCCAAAGCCTGTGGGATACAGCTAAAGTAGTACTTAAAAGGATGTTTATAGCAATAAATGCCTACATTACAAAGTAGAAAGATTTCAAATTGACAATCTAAGAATGCACCTCAAGCAATTAGAAAAGCAAGAACAAATCAAACCCAAAATTAGAAGAAAAGAAATAATAAAGGTCAAAGCAGAACTAAATGAAATAGATACTAAAAAAAATACAAAGCATTAATGAAACAAAAAGTAGGTTCTTCAAAAACAAACAAAATTGATAAACCACTAGGCAGACTAACCAATAAGAGAAAAGACTCAAATAAACAAAATTAGAAATAAAAAAACACATTACATCTGATACCACAGAAATACAAATGATCATCAGAGACTATTACGAACAACTAAACACTGAAAATCTGGAAAACCTAGAGGAAAATGATAAATTCCTGAGACCATACAAGGTATCAAGGTTAAATCAGGAAGAAATAGAAAATCTAAATAGACAAATAACAACTGACAATATTTAATAAGTAATAAAAAAATCTACCAAGAAAGAAAAACTCAGGACTAGATGAATTTTCAGCTGAATTCTACCAAACATACAAAGATGAAATAACATAAGCCGGGCTCGGTGGCTCAGCCTGTAATCCTGCACCTTTGGGAGGCTGAGGTGAGTGGATTGCCTGAGCCCGCGGGTTCAAGACCCGCCTGGGCAACTTGGCGAGACCTCATCTCTACAATAAACCAAAAAATCAGCCGGGCATGGTAGCGCATGCCTGTAATTCCGGCTACTCGGAAGGCTGAGGCGGAAGGATCGCCAGAGCCCAGCAGGTTGAAGTTACGGTAGCCGTGAGTGGCCACTGCACTCCAGTCTGGGCGACAGAGTGAGACTCCAACTTAAAAAAAAAAAAAAAAAAGAAAGAAATAACATAAATTCTCCTGAAATTATTTCAAAAAATTGAAGAGAAGGGAATTCTCCCTAAGTCATTCTAAGAGGCCAGCATCATCCTGCTACAAAAGACAAGAACAAAATAAAAAAATAAAACTACAGGCCAATATCTCTGATGAACATAGATGCAAAAGTTCTTAAAATTCTAGCAAACTGAATTCAATAGCACATCAGGAAGATAATACACCACAATCAAGTGTGATTTATACCAGAGATGCAAGGATAGTTCAACATATGCAAATTGATAACTTTGATACATCACATCAACAGAATAAAGGACAAAAACCATATGATTATGTCAATAAACACAAAAAAAGCATTTGGTAGAATTCAACATCACTTTATATTAAAACCCTCATGAAACTTGGCATATAAATAACATACCTCAAAATAATAAAGGTCATAGGTGACAAAACCATCACTAACGTCATGCTAAATGGGGAAAAATTGAAAGCTTTTCCTCCAAGAACAGGAACAAGACAAAAATGTCCACCTTCAACATTCCTTTTCAACATAGTCTTACGGAAGTCCTAGCCATAGCAATTAGGCAAGAGAAAAAAAGGCATCTAAATTGAAAAAAAGGAAGTCATCCCTCTTTGCTGATAACATAAACTTATATCTGGTAAAACGTACAGATTTCACCAAAAAACTCTTAGATGTGACACATATATTTAGTAGATTTTCAGGATACAAAATCAACATACAAAATATTGTGAAATACTATTCACAACAGCAAATACATGGAATATCGGTAGCATTTCTATGCACCAATAGTGATTTAGTTGAGAAAGAAGCTGAGAAGTCAATCCCATTTGCCATAACAACAACAACAACAAAAAACCTAGGAATAAATTTCATGAAGGAAGTAAAAGATCTATATAAGGAATACTACAGATCACTGATAAAATAAATCGAATATTACATAAGTGAATGGAAAATCATCTGTTTGTAGATCAGAAGAATATTGTTAAAAATTCCATATTGTCCATAGTAATCAAATTCAATGCAATTCTTATCAAAATACCAATGTCATTCTTCAAAGGGTTAGAAAAAACAATCCTAAAAGTCACATGGGACAAAAAAGCCATGAATAGCCAAAGCAATCCTGAGGGAAAAATAAAGCTGGAGGTATCACATTACCTGAATTCAAAATATATTATAAGGCTATAGTAACCAAAGCAGCAGTATTGGTATAAAAAGAGACACATAGACCAATGGTCAGAATAGAGAACCCAGAAATAAACCACGTATTTACTATCAACTAATTTGTGACAAAGTCAACAAGAATTTGCATAGGGGAACGGACACCCTGTTTAATAAATGGTGCTGGGAAAATTGGACAGCTACATGGAGAAGAATGAAACTGGATCCTTATCTTTCACCATATACAAAAATCAACTCAAAATGAATTAAAGACTTAAACATAATACCCCAAACTATATAAGCATTAGAAGAAAACATAGGAAAATAAACTCTCCTGGACATTGGTCTAGGCAAATAATTTATGACTAAGATCGCAAAAGTACAGGCAACAAAAACAAAATGAGAGTTAGCTAAGCAAAAAGTTTTTGCATAGCAAAAGAAATAATCAACCGAGTGAAGAGACAGCCTCTTAAATGGTAGAAAATATTTGCAAACTTCTTATTCAAAAGGGGACTGATATTCAGAATATGCAAGGAACTTAAACAACTCAACAGAAAACCCCCCAAACAATTCCATTTACAAATGGGCAAAGGTCATGAATAGACATTCCTTAAAAGAAGACATACAAATGGTTAACAGGTGTATGAAAAAGTGCTCAACATCAATAATCATCTGGAAAATGCAAATTGAAGCAAAATAACTGATACTGGTGTGGATGTGAAGAAAATGGAACTGTTATACACTGTTAATTACTACAGTCATTATGGATAATAGGATGGCAATGCCTCAAAAGGAAAGAAATAAAGAAAACTATATACAATCCAACAATACCACTACTGATTTATTACCTATTTATACAAAGGAAAGGAAATCAGCATATCAAAGGGATACCTGCAGACTCATGTTTACTGCTGCAGTGTTTACTATAGCCAAGATATAGAATCAACATAAATGTCCATCAACAGATAAATGTGTAAAGAAAGTGTGTTATATATACGCAATGTAATACTATTTGGCCACAAAAATGAAATCCTGTCCTTTATAACAACATGGCTGTAACTGGAGGTCATTATGTTAAGTGAAATAAGCACAAAAAGGCAAATCTCTCATGTTTTCATTTATATGTGGACCTAAAAAATTTGATCACATGGAGGTAGAGAGTAGAATGATAGTTATCAGAGACTGGGAGATGTTACTGGGAGGAAGGGGGAGGATAAAGAGAAGTATGAAGTCTGACAATCAAGTTTGCCATCTCATCCTAGAAAAGGTGCTACATACCCTCATTGCTAAATATCACTACAGTCACCTTTGAAGTCCTCTCATTGGAAAGCTATGCACTGACACCAGTGCCTAGTCCACCCATCAAAGCAATTTTGAAACTTTTTCTGTAATGACCAGCAGAGCTATTGTCATATTACCCTTGATGTTCTGAATGTCATCAAAATGTCTTCCTTTCAATATTTCCTTTATCTTCAAGTAAAGAGTTATTGGTGGCCAGATCAAGTGAGTAGGGAGAGTGTTCCAATACGGTTATTTGTTTACTGGCTAAAAACTCCCTCACAGACAGTGCTGTGTGAGCTGGTGCATTGTGATGCAAGAGCTTCTTTGGGACCATCTTTACACACACCTTTCTCATGCCAAGATTTTCAGTTAAGATTTTCCTAACTGTTTCTCTCTTGATGTTTATTTGGTCTGCTGTGCTTCTCATGGTCAGCTGATGATTTTGACATACAATTCAATGGATTTTTGCAAAGTTTTCTTCATCAGTTCTGCTCATTACTGGTTGTCCTGACCACTCTTCATCAGTGACGCTTTCTCTCCCCTCAGAGAAATGTTTAATCCACTTGGACACTGCTGTTTTCTTCATGGCATTATCCCCATAAACTTGGTCTAATGTACTGATTTCACTTCCATTCTTGTCAAGTTTAACAAAAAGTTTAATGTTTGTTTATTGCTTTAGTTCACGCTCCAAAATGACACACAAAAACATGCAACAATAATAAATGCCACTCAGCAAGACACCACCACACATTGACACGATCACAGCTGTGAGAAATTGATAAACCAAGGCGATGAAACCTTACAGAGTTGTTTGTACAATGCTGCCAATGTAAGCACATGGTGGCAAGTTCACAAACTTAACTGTCAGACCTTGTAAGTTAAGGGGTATACATATTAAGACAGAAGAAATAAAAAAAGTTAACACAGAAGAAATAAACTCAGTGTTTGATAGTAGGGTAGAGTGACCATAGTTAATAAAAATGTATTTTGCTTGGGTTATGGGCATTCTAAATACCCTGATTTGATCACTTGTTCACATTTTATACATGTAATAAGATTTTATGTGTCTCATCAATTTGTAATGATATAAAAAAGAAAGTGAAGCATCAAAAAGGCATTCTCCTGCTGGTTTTAGAGGAAGAGAACAAACATCATGTGAACTGCTTATAGAGAGGGGCAACTTCTAGGAACTTAACACTGATCCTACATAGCAGCTAGCCTGCAAGCTAAGACCGCAATTATATAGCAGCAAGGAGTCTAATTCTGCCAAAACATCAATGAAGATGGAAGAGTCCTCTGTGCCCCAGATGAGAACTGCATCCTTGACTAACACCTTGATTACAGCTTTTTGAGACCCTTAGCTAAGTTCCCTATTAGGCCATGCCCAGACTCCTGACCAGTGAGAGTGTGAAATAATAAATGAGTATTGTTTTAAAACACTAAGTATGTGGTAATTTGTTACACAGCAACAGAAAATAAAGTCAGCATGCTTCTTGTTTCTAGACCTATCCTGGGTGGATAGAGATATGCAGTTGTCATTCAAGTGTAGACAGTGCAGTCTATTTCCTGGCCTGTAGCCCTCATGTTGGCTATGTTCTGCCCTCATTCCTTCAGTGGTATTAAATCCCAGTCCTGCCCAGTTCTTATGAGTGATACAGTGTTAATACCCTACCCCCTCACTTCCATCATACTGTGGGTTGCTTGTCTATTTCTAGACCATTGACAATTTACTTTATTGTTTAAAGTATGTTGTGCATTCTTAAAAAGATTATTTGAAATATTATATTTATAATCTTTGTATATTTGAAGTTGAAGGGGTATATTTATGCCTGTATGTCATTTGATATATAGGCCTAGAAGTCCTAAAGCACTTAAAACAGTAAGAATCTTCAACTTGCAATAAATAAGCTAATACAATAGATTAAGTAAAATGGTATACTGTAAACGCTGTACCTTGGAGGAGCCAGGGTCTGCTCTAGAAACTCCTCAATTTTAATGAAGTCTGTTTTCAATTCCTTATTATACACCAGGAAGGGAGGATTGGTACCTGGTGCCAAGTCCTTCAGCTCTTCAGGCTTTCTATGATTATTAAAAATAAACAGAGTTACGAAGTACACATTATACAAACACCAACATCAGTATATGTCTACTGATCTCAATTCTCAGAATTTAATGTTCTGATTTCTCTTACCTGGTCATGTCAACAGTAGTCACATTGAATTTCACTCCTTTAAGCCAGAGGATCATGAAAAGACGTTGGCAAAAGGGACAGTTTCCAATACTCTCTCCATCACTTCCAGCCTATTAAAAAAAGACCTCAGTTCATTTGTTTGTTCAAATATGCATTCTAGGAAATAAGCTAGTTGCTGGCACAAAGTTGAAATTCCTTAATCTCAAGGATTTTACCACCTGTGGGCAGAGAGAGATAATGAATCATATAATCTTATTTAATATAAAACTAGAAGTATGATGAATACGCAATAATATAAAAATTAAATAAAGTTCATATATTACCAGAATTTATATAATAATTTTCTTATTGATGAGCACTTAGGATATTCCAAATTTTTTGCTGTTCTAAGTACTTCAGCAACAAACATTTCTGGGCATAGAGCTTGTTCAGCTTCTAAGATTATACATTTGGGGTTAATCATTAAAACAAGAAAGCCGAGTAAAAAAAAGCATGCACATTTTCCATTTTGACATATCCATATTTTTCTGTTAGGGTAATAATGTTTTCCTTATTATTTGGAAAAATTATTTGTGTACTAAAGACATTAAATCTTTGTGATGCATGCTATATGTGATTTTAAAAACACAGTTTATGTAAAATTTAAATTTACATAAAATCTATCATTCACTATGCAGTCTGGTTTTTCTGATCTGCTTATGTACAAAAAACATTTATTTTATTTTTATATTTTGTTTTAGCACGAAGATATTCTATTATGTTTTCTTCTAGTATCATCATACTTTTGTTTTTGTAGTTATTTCATCTATTTGGAATTTATTTTGGAATAAGAGGTATATTAGAACTTCTGCCTTGAGTTTTTAATTTTTTTTTACAAATAGTTAATAGTTGTCTTATCACTCATTAAAACAACTCATTTTTTCCTACTGATTGAAAACGCACTTTTATGCTTTGAAACTTTATATGAATTTAAGTTTATTTGTGGGCCTTCTCTTCATTCATTTACCTACTCGCCCAACAAATATTGGCTAAACAAATACATGTTTAAAATATACTAGACATTATATATATAATAAAACTAAATATTAAAATAAAAATACTCTTCCACAATAATTCCCAATTTTAAACAGAGATAAATTCTTTGAATGAAGGAAGAAAGTGCATTTTGTGAGTATATAGCAGAGAAACCCAGAGAAATCTATGTGGAGTCTGTCAGGAAATCTTTTCCTGAGGAAGTGGCATTTAAGCTGAATTCAAAGGATGAGTAAGAATTAACTAGGCAAATGAGCATGAAGAAGGTATCCAAAACAGAGAGAATAGCATGTGCAAAGGCCATGCAATAGGTTTGAGCATGACATGTATAAAGACTGAAAGAACGTCATTGTGACTGGGATTTAGAATGTGAGGGAGAGAAGAGAAAAATTCAATAAGCTGGGATACATTGAGGCTAAGACCTTTCAAAAAAACTTAAAATGAAAAATGTCTAGTAGACAAAACATATTTTAAAGAACTCTTACAACTCAGCAGCAAACTACTCACATTTTAAAATAGGCAGGATATTTGAAACACTTTACAGAGAAAGATAAACAGATGATAAAGACATGAAAAATGCTCAAAATCATTAGTCATCAGGGAAATGCAAATTAAAGCCACAATGGGGTACCATTAGTGGGATAGGGTACAAAAGAGTTAGCAGGAATGTGGAGCAACTGGAACTCTCATATACTGCTATCTGGAGTGTAAAATGGTACAGTTGATTTATAAAAGATGTTGTTAAAGTTAAACATATACCTATCACATGATCCAGCAATTCCAATCCTAGGTATTGACCCAAGAGAAATGAAAGTATATGACCATAGAAAGACTTGTACACAAACGTTTATAGTAACTTTATTTACAATAGCCCCAAACTGGAAACAACCCAAATGTCTTTTTTTTTTAATTTTTAATTTTAAAGATGTGGGGTACAATTCATGGTTAAGTATACAAGTGTTCATTTTGCAGGTACCCTTGTTGATAAGGTGTGCCTCCCCCTCCCCTGGCAGTTTCCCACTACTGCCGATCTCTTTCTTATAGTGTGGTAGATGTTCAAGGTTCATTTATAAGTGAGAATATGTGATACTCAGTTCTTTGTTTCTGTACTAGATTATTCAGTATTATTGAGTAAGTCCATCCAAGTTGCTGCGAAGTGCATGATTTTGTCCTTCTTTATGGCATGATTATGTCCTTCTTTAAGGGCATGATTATGTCCTTCTTTATGTCCTTCTTTATGGTAATATTCCATCGTGTATATGTACCACTTTTTTTAATCCAATCCTTTTTCGATGGGCAGCATGGTTGGTTCCATGATCTTGCTATTGTAAATAATGCTGCAATAAACATGCGTGTGAAGGTATCTTTTTCATAGCAAATGTCTTCCAGTGGATGAATGAATAAACACATCATGATACATTCATATAATGGAATACTTCAGCAATAAAAAGGAATGAGGTACTGATGCTCACAACAGCATGTATGAATCTCAAAATAATTATGCTGAGTGAAAGATGCCATGCAAAAAAGGAGTACATTCTGCATAATTTCATGTATAGAAAATTCTAGAAAATGCAAGCTTGGAAGAAAGCAGATCAGTAGCTCACTGGGGTGGAGGGAAGTAGTGGGATAGGGTAGGGAAGATTGACTGTGAAAAGACATAAGGGAACTTTTTGAGGTGATGAAAATATACTATATTTTGATTGGAGAAGTGATTATATGTGTATATACATTTGTCAAGTAATTGAACTGCACATTTAAAGTGGGTACATTTTATTTTGTGTAAATTATGCATTAGCTATTGTTGCTATTTTTTTTTTTTTTTGAGTTGGAGTCTCACTCTGTTGCCCAGACTGGAGTGCAGTGGCCGCTTCCGGCCACCGCAGCCTCGCCTGCTGGGCTCCAGCGATCCTTCCGCCTCAGCCTTCCGAGTAGCTGGAATTACAGGCATGCGTTACGACGCCCGGCTGATTTTTTGATTTATTGTAGAGATGAGGTCTCGTTGCCCAGGCGGGTCTCGAACCCGCGGGCTCAGGCGATCCACTCACCTCAGCCTCCCAAAGGCGCGGGATTACAGGCTGAGCCACCGAGCCCGGCTTGTTGCTATTTTTTTTTCATGTTTAGAATGTTAGATCACAAACAATGAAAAAAGTTCTAACAGCAGAGCAAACAATAACACTCAAATAAATGATGTTGTACAGGGTTTGTAGACATTACAATGACAAAGGTAATGTTATGACTATGGAAAAGGGACACCTAAGAAATAATAAAGAATAAGTTCTCTGGAGGAAAGGAAGTCAAGGATCTGATATGCTAGAGTGTTGGAAAGATCACCCGTGGAGACATTAAAATTACCAAGAATTATAACAAGAGAGACTGGAGAGAGTAGCCTATTGAAGAAAAAAAATGTACTTCTTCTTGCAGCTGTTTTGATCTGTTATTTATGGCAATATTAAGGTCTCAGAAACCCTGGGCATAATTTCAATTTTTTGACAAATTTTTCTTTCCCCGGCACTGAGTGTAACAGAGAAAATGGTATTTATTGTTGCTTTTGTGATGGCAGAGAATGAAGAGGTATGGGAAGAGGCAACCAACCATGGCAACTGCATTTCTGGTGTTACTGAAGTCAGACTAAGGATCCAAACAGAACTGAATTTAGTGAGTGAAAACATGATTAGGGGTGGGAGGCAGGAAGAAGATTGGAGTCTGATAATAGATGTAGCAGGAAGGGTGGATCGCCTTTTACAAAAGGAGAGTCAAAACACTGAGGTGTGGGGGAAATGCAGTAAAGTTTTACAGGAAAACTGAAGTTTTTTTTTTCTCGTTTTATGTTATGCTTATTTAAAGTGCCAACACATAAAATTTTAGAATATAAATTCCCTAGGCTGATTGAGGAATTATCAACCTCTTAAGTATGTTTAGCTGGCAAAGACAGGATGTGGTCATTCTCCAAAACAATATTTTTTTCATTGTGTTTGTGATCTAATATTCTAAACATGAAAAAAAATAGCAACAATAGCTAATATTTATTTAGTGTTTATTACATTTACCCATACTGGAGTGCAGTGGCATGATCACGACTCACCACAGCTTCTACATCCTGAGTTCAAATGATCCCGCCACTTCAGCCTCTTGAGTAGGTGGGACTACAGGCACATGCCACCATACCCTGCTAATTTTTCTTATTATTTGTAGAGACAAGGTCTCTCTATGTTGCCCAGGCTGGTCTCCAACTCCTGGGCTCAAGTGATCCTCCTGCCTTGGTCTCACAAAGTACTAGGATTACAGGTGTGAGCCACTGTTCCATGCCATGCTTTTATTTTTTATTTTTATTTTTGAGTTGGAGTCTCTGTTGCCCAGGCTGGAGTGCAGTGGCATACTCAGGGCCACCACAACCTTGATCTTCTGGGCTCCAGCAATCCTTCCGCCTCAGCCTTCCAAGTAGTTGAATTTTTAAAAATTACTCATTGACCAGGTGCAGTGGCTCAAGCCTGTAATCCCAGCACTTTGGGAGGTCAAGGCGAGTGGATTGCCTGAGCCCATGGGTTCAAGACCAGCACAACAACTTGGTGAGACCTTGCCTCTACAATAAATCAAAAACTAGCTGGGTGTGGTGATGTGCGCCTGTAGTTCTGGCTCCTTGGAAGACTGAGTCAGAAGGATTGTCTGAGCCCAGAAGGTTGAGGCTGTGGTGGTCTGGGCAAGAGCGAGATGCCAACTCAAGAAAAAAATTACTCATTCACAAATCAAAACCACAGTGAGATAGCATCTGACACCAGTCAGATTGGCTATTATTAAAAAGTCAAACAAAAATAAAGACAAAAACCAGCAGATGCTGGCAAGACTAGGAGAAAGGGAATGCTCATACACTGTTGGTAGAAATGTAAGTCAGTGTAACCCCTGTGGAAAGCAGTTTGGGGATTTCTCAAGAACTAAAAATAGATCTGCCATTTGACCCAGCAATACTACTACTGGGTATATTCCCAAAGGAGCATAAATCCTTCTACCAAAAAGACAACAGCAGTCATATGTTTATTGAAGCACCATTCACAACAGTGAAAGCATGGAATCAAACTGGGCTGGATAAATAAAATGTGGTATATACACACCATGGAATACTACACAGTCATAAAAAGAACAAAATCATGTCATTTGCAGCAACATGGATGTGTAGCTGGAGACTATCATTCTAAGAGAATTATCACAGAAACGGAAAGCTGAATATCACATGTTCTCACTCATAAGTGGGAGCTAAACACTGGGCACACCCAAGCACAAGGATGGGAACAATAGACACTGGAGGGACTACTAAAGTAGGCAAGGAGGGAGAGGGAATAAGGGGTGAAAAACCACCCATTGTGAACCGGTTTGCTTGCCACCTGGGGGGGGTGGGCTCAATAGAAGCCCAAATCTCACCATCAAGCAATATACCCATGTAACAAACCTGAATATGCACCCCTTGAATATAAAATAAAATAAAAATGTCAAAAATTACTCATTAGCATTTTTGACCCTTCTCACCCTCTATACCCTCTGTTAGCAGTTTCCATGAGACTTCTAGAGAACTGTGAAACACATCTTAAAGCAAAACCAAACAAAAACTTGGACCCGATGAAACTCAAGGTTCTTTCAGAAAATCTATGATTTATATCAATGTCATTACATAAAGTTACATCTAAAACGTTTCATGTGATAAGATTCTAGAAAATTTTACTATACAGCTTGCCCAACTGAAAACAATTGAATAATATTTGACAGCTATTTTAAAGGATTGGAATTCTGACTCTGCCATTCACTAAGTATATGATCTTGGACAAAGTTAATTGGCTGCTCTTTGCTTTAGTTCTTGTATTCATAAAATGGGGTTAATAATAAACCACCTAGCATAGTACCTACCATACAGTAAGCACCCAATAAGTGATTGGTTGTTTTCAATTGAGCTATTATAATTCAAAATTTGCTCATCCAATGTGTGATTTGTTAAACTCTCCTGTCCAGATTCCCACCAAAATATGGAATATCTAAGAAGCTAAACATACAGATCAATGCCAATAACTGATTTGAGGAGTCTGATTGAATTGAATGAAAACATCATACAAAAGAAACAACTTGTTCACCCTATGAAGAGCTATTACTTCTGGTTTGGAATTGGTAAATGTAAAAATACAGTTAGGAAATTAAGACTCATTTACAGCTTAACTGTCTAAGCAGTCATATGTTTTGCTACAATCCAGAGATAGGAGAAGTAGCTCTTATATCCCATAGTCCAGCAAACACTTAATTGGATTACCTAGCTATGCAGGAATTCAAGGGTCTCTCTTATAATTTTGAAAAGATAATATTCTTGGTGTATATATGTGACCAGTTGTTAAATAAGCTAAAATGGCTACAAAAGTATTACTTTGGCCAACAGGTGTTGATTTAACTTAACATTTGGTAAGCATATCTTAGTTTATGTCTTTGCACACCATCAGGAGACTACATAGTTTTAGAGGCAAGTTACATAAACTTCATTTCCTTAGTATACTCATCTAGAAATGATGAGGACAATATTACAATGTAGTAATTACTAAAAATTTTAATAAAGTAATAGTAATTACAACTATCACTACTACTACTGATAATACTAGTACTATGCTACTACTATTTATAACAACCTATCTCCTAAGTTGCTGTTAGGACTAAATAAGGATATGTTTAGGAAAGGGCCAGGCACAATATAATAATTTGTTATTGTTATTATTATTATTACTATTATTATTATCCTGAATGCTTCCAGTAGTCAGTGAAAATAGAGAGAAAAATCAAACAATTAATGTAAACAAGGATTTAGTAAGCTACTTAATTTGTACTTGGAATAACCCATATATTTTTTTTTTCTTGATGAGCTAATTTGGAGACACATGTTCCTTTCTCCAGCTTTAGGGGTTTTCCAAAGTGCTTTTCTGGAAAGTTAAGACATCAAAACAAAGCAAAACAAAAAACTCCAAGGCAGACCAAAAAGAAGAAGCAGAGCATTCTAAAATGCCTCTTTTTTACTTAACAAGTACATAGACACCGGTTTTTTTCTTCCACAGTGTCCATGTGACCCCACTGTGATGTTTGTTCACAGTGGGAGAAGTTTACAAAGTTCTGTATTGGCTATGTGTTAAAATAAGGTTCTCAGGCCATTCTTGGCCCTCTCTCCACTCCATTCAGATCTTCCAAAATTTATCTCATAAAAAAACACGGATTGTGAGAACTGGAAAGTCCTTAAGAATCACTTTGACAGGCTCCTTCACTGTATAGATGGAGAAACAAAGGTCTGGAGGGAAGGAGGGATTTTTCTAAGGTGACATAGGAAGCTACTGAGAATACAATTTAGTCTCTCGGACTACTAACCAGTCTAGTGCTCTTTTCACCACATCACCCTGCTTTTCTCAGAAGAGATCTGTTTTCCTGTTGTCATCTAAGAGCAGCCACACACCCAGGCATTCTTCTAGGACTCAGAGTAGGAAAATAATCACATAACTCTTTCCTATCTATAATCCAAGTGTTGAGATTTTTTAGGAAGCTGAAGTTCAGTGTCAAAAAATAATACATTCAATATGCAGTTATTATAGCTGGAAAACTTACCTTCACAAAAAGCTCAATTTCAGGGTCCACTTGAATGTTGGGTCTCAGGCCTGACATCTTTCTGTCTTTATTGCCAGTTGTTAGCCCCTGCCTCCTACAGAGTCTGCAATACTTGTAGACTCTTCCTCCAATGTTATTTGAAGGCTCAAGTAGTATTGGTGTTTTAAGAGGAGAGTTTAGCTTGTACTGGGCTGAGTCAGACCTGGGGACAGTCTCTTCTCTCCAGAGGTGGGACGCAGAAAATTCTAGATGCTTAAGAGCAGCTCTTGAATTCGTTTTCCGTCTTCCTCTTGACCTAACATTTGAAACGAGGAGGAGCCAAAGGGGTGTGTGTAGACTGGCTGGCCAGAAGGATGGGGGTGTTTCCAGAGAGGCTTCAATGCCATGAGTCAGCATAGGAGAAACACATACACATAAACACACACATGCAGTGCTAGCTTCTATATGTCGAGCAGACCAGATGTTCTCTAGAGCCTCCCTTCAAGTCCTGGGCTCCATGCCCAGAAAAGGGCCTCTTGTTACTGTTCCTGTAACCTGACAGTTCTTCCAGGAAAAGGGCCAGAAATGACTTGAAATTTTATTATTGGAAAGGATGTTTATCCAATGATACTGTCTAAATGAGTGTTAAAATTTGTACTTTATCAAATGTTTCCACCCCCAATTCTACCGCTTACACAGTCAGATTTCTGTTCTGGGTTGCAAATTTCACTTCTCTCTATACTATAACCAGGGAATATTAACTGTGGTGGTTGAGTCTGGGGGCTTGTTTAGTGTGCCCCACCTAGTTCTTCATTTCTGGAAAGTGTAGACTGGGACAGATCACTTCCTTGTTTTGGCATCTGAACCAGGAACCACAAATAGTTCTGTAATCTCTGCATGTTAACCCTGGGAATAGTGGTAAAATAACCAAATAGATCCTTCAGTGTTTACAATGCTTCTGGTACCTGTGTTTTCTGCCTGCCAAGGATGGTGAGGGGAACCCTAGGATTAATAAATCTCTGGTGGGAAGAGTGTCTTCCTTCTTGGAGCTAAAATGAACATAAATACACCGGTAGGTCACCACCATGACCCTCTTTCTACAACATCAACCACCACCCATTGTCATATGGGCTGTACATGCACCTGCCATTGCCCCATTGCTATGGTTTGAATGTAACCTCCAAAATTCTTGTGTGGGCAATGTAATTCCCAATGCATCAGTGTTGGAAGGTGGGGCCTTTAGGACGTGGTTAAGTCATCAGGGCTCTGCTGTTGTCACAGGATTGGGTTTATTGTGTAAAGAGAGAGTGGGTTTATGACAAAAAGTGAGTCTGGCCCTCTCTTGTTCTCTCACATGCTCGTTTTCACCATGTGATGCTTTCCACCATTTGAGAATACAGCAAGAAGCCCCTCACCAGATGCAACCCCTTGATCTTAGACTTTCCAGCCTCCAGAACCAAGAACCACATAACCTTGTGTTGTTTATAAGTTACCCAGTCTGTGGTATTCTGCTATAGTAGCACAAAATAGACTTAAACACACATGTAAAGATTTACAGGGTAAGGGGCTCTTGAAAAAGCCCAGCCTTTGCCATACCTGCAGGTTCTAGACAAGGAGTGGCTGATGTGACGGTGAGTGTTCTTCTGGATGACACTGAGACTTGATGATTTTCCAAATGTTCTGGAAAATTAGAAGGTGCTGGACATCTGCTGAGCTAACCTGAAGTGTGATTTTACGGCTGGCTATTTGGCAAGACCTGGTGACTATTAGCCACATTTTGACTCCATTCATCATACTCTATTCATTCACTCCAAAGGCAATCAACAAATGCCTACTCTGTGCTAGGATGCTGATCCACTCACTGAAACAGGAACTTTAAGCATGCTCAGTCTGAAGCATTCTTACCTTTTCCTACTCGCTACATCTAATCACTACAAAATCTTGTCACTTCTATATCTGAAATATTTAAAAACATTTCCACTTCTTTTTGCTGCCATGGCTAATCCAAATTTCAAGCCAGCAACATTCTTTTAGAATCATTTTAAATGTTTATTTTGAAAAACCAAATCATTGTGTGACCCTCAGCTCTCATGGGAAAATTACTATCCCTACCATCATCACTATCACACAACCACAGCAACAATAAACAACAGCCTAATCACCTCTGTAAGATCCCTAATAAATTGTCAAAGTAAAGAGAGGAGCTTTCTCTTTTTTCTTGCTTCCCAGAGTGTTAAAATGTGTCTAGGATTAATTTACATACCAGATAATTCACTTATTTAAAGTGATATTATAAGTTTATTGATGATGCATCCATCACTACAATCTAATTTTAAGAACATTTTCATCACTTCAATATGGCATCTCCCTTGCCCATTTGCAGTCAATTCCTGTTACCATCCCCAGTGTTAGGAAACTACTAATCTACTTTCTGTCTCTATGGATTAGCCTATTCTAGACATTTCATATAATGTAATCATGAAATCTGTGACCTTTGTGTCCAGGTTCTTATAATAACATTTCCAAGATTCATCATGTTATAGTATAAATCAATACTTCATTTTCATGGCTGAATAATATTCCATTGCCTAAATAAACCACATTCTGTTTACTCATTCATCAGTTGATGGGTATTTGGATTGTTTTAACCTTTTGGTTACTGTGAATATAGTGCTGCTATAAACATTTGTGTACAAGTTTTTGGTTGAACACCTGTTTTCAGTTCTTTTGTGAATATACCGAGGAGTGGAATTACTAGGCATGTGGTAATTCTATGTTTAACTTACTGAGAAAACTCCAAACTGATTTTCCACAGCAGCTGTTCTACTTCGCATTTCCAACTGCAGTGTATTAGGGTCTTGATTTCTTCACCTCTTCACCAAAATTTGTTTTCTGTTTGCTTTGTTTTATTTATAAAGCCCTCCTGGTGGGTGTGAAGTGATACCTTTTGATGGTTTTGATTTACATTTCCCAGATGACTAATAATGTCAAGCATCTTTTCATGTGCTTGTTGGTCATTTGTATATTTGATTTAGAGAATTATCTACTTAAGTACTTTGCCCATTTTTGTTTTGAAAGCAGAATTTATTGAGAAGACAGAAAAGCTCCCATAGTGACTTTGCCCATTGGATTGTCTTTTTGTTGTTGAGTTGTAAGAGTTCTTTTGGATACTAGACCCTTTTCAGATATATAATTTGCAAATGTGTTCTCCCCGTCTTGTGCTTGTCTTTTAATTTTATTAATGATATCTTTTGAAGGGCAAATGTTTTGAATTTTGATAAAATCCAAGTTTTATTTTTTTCTTTTATGGATTTTGCTTTTTGGTATTGTTTTTAAGCTTCTTAACCCACCATCATGAAAATTTTCTTCTATGTCTTCTTATAAATTTTTAATAAGTTCTGTCTCTTACCTTTTTGTGTTAATTTTTGTGTATGGAGTGAGGTAGGGATCTAAATTCACCTTTTCTTTCTTTTTTATTATTATTATTATTTTTTGAGTTGGAGTCTCACTCTGTGGCCCAGACTGGAGTGCAGTGGCCGCTCCTGGCCACCGCAGCCTCGACCTGCTGGGCTCCGGCGATCCTTCCGCCTCAGCCTTCCAAGTAGCCGGAATTACAGGCATGCACTACCATGCCCGGCTGATTTTTTTATGTACTGTAGAGATGAGGTCTCGCTGCCCAGGCGGGTCTCGAACCCGCGGGCTCAGGCAATCCACTCCCCTCGGCCTCCCAAAGGCGCGGGATTACAGGCTGAGCCACCGAGCCGGCTAAATTCACCTTTTCATGTGCAAATATCTCATTGTTTCAGCAAAAAAAATAAATTGACTATAAATGTAAATTTCTGGATTCTCAGTTCTATTGATCTATATATCTTTAGTTTTATGCTGGTAACAGACTTAATAACTGCTTTATAGTTAAGTTTTAAAACCAGAAAGTGAAAATCTTCTCATTTTCTTTCTTATTTTGCAAAGCTATTTTGTCAATTTTGGGTTCTTTTCCCTGCCAGATACATTTTAAGATCAGCTCATAAATTTCTGTTAAAATGCCCACTGAAATTCTGGAAATATGTTGAATCTATGCATCAATTTGAATATTGCCATGTTATCAATATTGAGTTTTAAAATTCGTGAACATTGACTTTCTATCCATTATTTAAACTTTATTTATCTTTCTTCAATGATATTTTATAGTTTTTATTGTATGAGTGTTACACTTATTTTGATAATTTTATTCCTAAGCATTTTATCTATTGATCTATCATATCTATCTATCATCTACTATCTATCTATATAATCTATCTATCATCTACATAATCTATCTATCTCTATTTTAGAGACAAGGTCTCATCCTGTTGCCCAGGCTGGAGTGCAGTGGTACAATCATAGCTCACAGCAGCCTAAAACTCCTGGGCTCATGCAAACCTCAAACTTTAGCTTCCTGAGTGGCTGAGACAACAGGCACATGCCACCATATCTGATGAATTTTTAATTTTGTAGAGATTGCCAAGGCTAATCTCAGACTCCTGGTTTCAAGTGATTCTCCTGCCTTGGCATCCCAAAATGCTGGGATTATAGTCATGAGCCACTGCACCCAGTCCATTTTATTTGTTGATGCTATTATGAATGAAAATATTTTCCTAATTTTATTTTTAAATTGGTCATGCTAGTATATAGCAATAAGATTGTTTTTTATAAATAAATTTTTATTTTGGAATAATTTCAGATTTACAAAGTTTCAAAGATAGTATAGACAACCCTCACTCAGCTTTTAAAATCACTAATATCTTATATTACTATGGTACAATTGTCAAAACTAAGAAATTTCACATTTGCTACATTGCTATTAACAACATTCCAGACTTTATCTGAGGCTTCCTGTTTCACTCCACTAATCTCTTTTCTGTTCCAGAATTCCTTCCAAGAAATCCCATCACCTTTTTTTTTTTTTGAGTTGGAGTCTCACTCTGTCACCCAGACTGGAGTGCAGTGGCTGCTCCCAGCCACCACAGCCTCGACCTGCTGGGCTCCAGCGATCCTTCCGCCTCAGCCTTCCAAGTAGCTGGAACTACAGGCATGAGCTACCACGCCTGGCTAATTTTTTTGATTTTATTGTAGAGATGAGGTCTCACCAAGTTGCCCAGGTGGGTCTTGAACCTGCAGGCTCAGGCAATCCACTCACCTCAGTCTCCCAAAGTGCTGGGATTATGGGCTGAGCCACTGAGCCTGGCTCCCATCACCTTTAGTTACCATTTCTCTATAAGTCTTCTCTCATCTGTGACAGTTCTCACTCTTTCCTTGGTTCTCCTGACATTGGTAGCTTTGAGCATTTTATAGAATCCCTCTATTTGAGTTTATCTTATGTTTTTCTTCTGATTAGACTGAGGTTATTGGTTTGAAGAAGAATAGTGAAATAGTGAAGTTCTCTTCTCATCACATCATATCACATACATGCTATCAACATGACTTATCACTGATTAGGTCAACCTTCAACATTTAGCCAAGGTGATGTTTGGATGGATTTCTCCATGTAAAGTCACTATTTGCCTCACCCGCTTCCATACTGTATTCTTTGGAAGCAAGTCAATAAACCCATACTGAATGTTGGAGAGAGAGATTAAGATTTATCACCTAGAGGGGTTTGTATCTACATAAATTACTTGGAATTCTTCTCTAAGATTTGTCTCTGCTTACCCATCTTATTCTTTACCAAATACTTTATATTAGTATGGAATCACGTATATTTATCTTATACTTTGAATTATAACCCGGAACCTGTACTGCATTATTTATTTTTTATTGCTTAGATCATTCCAGTTTTGACCATTGGAAGCCATCTCAGGTCGTCTTCTGCATTCCTTAGACATATCCTATAGTTTAGTTTAGTTTTGTTGTAGCACTTCCTTCCTTTCTGGCATTACAAGAGTATCCTAGCTTATCTTGTATATTTCCTGCCCCAACCATTTCTCCAAAGGCCTCTGGTTTCTTTTATTGGAGAATAGTATTTAGAAATCAGTATCTGCGTGCTGGGTGTGCTTGTGACTAAGGGAATGCATAATTTCTAGACACTCTCAGTGAACAGAGTTAAGAAATTTATGCATGTATCTAACCCATGTATACACCCCCATCTACAATTCTTTCTGTATCTATTAATTTGTGTGTGTGTGTGTGTATAAACATGAATTCTTGCTGGTATTTCCTACTCTAATTCAGCATCACATAATTTATTCTAGGATTTCCTTCTTTCTTATCTGTACTTTCTTCTTCCAAAGTTGGAAACCTGGCTCCCATCAACTGCTATCCATTTGCTTATTTGTTTAACCAGTATGCATGTTAAGTTGTTTCAGAATTGTTTACCCACATATCCTACAAAAAAGAACTTAGCACTTGGAATATACTGTTTGTATATAATTCCTTTGTCTTTAGCCTTACAGTTCCAGTAAAAACACAATTTTCCAAAATTACTTTACGTCAATTCCTTTTATACTTCAATCCCTTTGATGAGGCTATATTATGCATTTGTAATACAATTAGCTTCTTTTCTCATGGTGTGAATTCCATCTAGCGACTCCTCTAACCTCTCAGTTAATTTTTAAAAATTTGCATATATCAAAGTTCACTCTGTGATTTAAATTTGAAGTTTTACAGATGCATAGAGTCATGTATTTATCACCCAAGAACCATAAATAATACATATATCTCCCTCCAAATTATCCTATGCATCTCCTTCATAATCAACCACCCTCCAACCCCCAAGCCCCGGGCAACCACTGATTTGTTTTCCATTTCTATAATTTTGCTTTTCCACAATGTCATATAAATGACATTTTGTCTTAATTCTGTCACTTAAAAAATGCATGTAATATTCATCCATACAATTGCAGTCATTAGCAACTCATCTACTTTTATCTCTCAATACTACTCAATTGTATGGCAGTACCAGAATTGTTTATCCATTCATCTGTTTATCTGAAGTGCATGTTGCTTGCTACCAGTTACTTTTTTTTAAAGACAAGGTTTCACTCTGTAGCCCAGGCTGGAATGTAGTGACGCAATCATGCCTCACCGCAGCCTTGACCTCCTGGGCTCAAGTTGTACTCTTGTCTCAGTCTCCTGAGTAGCTAAGACTACAGGTGTATGCTCCTACATCCAGTTAATTTTTAATTTTTTTGTAGAACTAGGATCTTGCTATATTTTCCAGGCTGGTCTCGAACTTCTGATTCAAGCAATCCTTCTGTTCCAGCCTCCCAAAGCTGAGCCACCATGCCCATCCCCAGTTTCCAGTTTTTATTCATTATTAATAAAGCTGCTATAAACAGTTGCATACAAGTTTTTGTGTGAACATGGTTTTCAGTTGATTTGGGTGAATACCAAAGAATACTATTGATGGGTCATATGCTAGGTCTATATTTAACATTATAGGAAACTCTGAAACTGTCTTCCAAAATAGCTCTATTCTTTTGCATTCTTCCATTAATGAATGAGAGTTACTGTTACTCTGCATCCTTGCTAGCACTTGTTATTGTCAGTGTTTTGGATTTATCTATTCTAATAGGTGTGCAGTGATATCTCATTGCTTTAATTCACATTTTCCTAATTATAATTATGTTGAACATCTTTTCATATTCTTAATTGACATTTATATATTGTCTTTGACTGAGTATCTGTTCAGTCCTTTTGCTCATTTTTAATTGGACTGCTTGTTTTCTCATTGTTGAGTTTTAACAGTTTAAGATACACCTAATAACTAGGTATGAATCCTTTATTAGACGTGTGGTCGAAAATATTTTCTACCAATATTTCACAGAGGAAAAGCTTTAAATTTTGATAAAGTTCACTTTAATTTTTGTTTTTATACATTGTAATACCCTATCTAAGAACTCTTTGTTTAATCCAAGATAATGACTACTTTTCTTATGTTTTCACTTAGAATTTTTATAGTTTTACATTTTTCACAAATACCTATGATTGATTTTGAGTTAATTTTGGTGGAAGATGTGAGGTAAATGCTGAGGTTCACTTTTTTTGCATATGACTCTCCAATTGTTACAGCACCATTTGTTGAAATAATTATCCTTTCATCATTAAATTGCCTTTACACCTTGGCCAAAAAAATATGACTATATTTTCATGGGTCCATTTGGGGCCTTTATTCTTGTTCATTGATGTATATGTCTATACTTTCTTCAATACTACACTGTTGTGATTATTGTAGCTTTATAGTACATCTTTAAAATGATTAATTTAAATCCTTTCATTTCATTCTTCCTTATCAGAGTTGTTTTAGTTAATTTATTACATTAGCTTTTACATATGAATTTTAAAACCAACTTGTGAATATCTACCAAAAAGCTTAATTAACTTTGGAATTTTATTAAATCTATAGGTCATGTTGGGGAGAATTGGCACCTTAAGAATATTGGGTGTTTCAATACAAAAACATGACATATTTCTCAGTTTAATTAATTCTTTTTGATCTCAAATATCTGTTTTGTAACTTGCCGTATACATATCCTACACATACTTTGTTAGAATTTTACCCAAGTACTCCACTTTTTGAGTGCTAACAGAAATGACAGTTTTCTTATTTAAAATTCCAATAGTTTATCCCTAGTATATAGGAATAAATTTTTGATGTTGAACTTGTGTCCTATGACCCTGTGACCTTGCTAAATTTACTTATTAGTTCCAGACGTTTCATTGTCAATTATTTGGGGTTTTCTACATAAAGAAATTCCCCAATCCATTTCTAATACATATGCCTTTTATTTACTTGTGTGTCTATGTATGTGCGTGTGTGTGTGCGTGCGTGCGTGTGTGTGTGTGTGTGTGTGTGTGTGTGCGCGCGCTATTGCACTAGCTGGAACTTCCAATATGGTTTTGAAGAGTACTGGTGAGAAAGGACATTCTTGCCTTGTTTCTGATCTTAGTAAAATCCAGGATACAAGATCAACATACAAAAATTAGTAGCATTTCTATACGCCAATGATGTTCAAACCAAGAACAAATCAAGAACTCAATTCCACTTACAAAAGCTAAACAAAAAATTAAAATACCTAGAAATACAGAGAATTAAAGATGCAAAAGATCTCTATGAGAATTAAAAAACACTGATGAAATAAATTGTAGGTGACACAAACAAATGTAAAAACATCCCATGCTCACGGATTGAAAGAGTCAATATTGTTAAAATTTTCATGTTGCCCAAAGCAATCTACAAATTCAATGCAATTACTACTAAATTATCAATGTCATTTTTCACAGAATTAGAAAAAAAAATCTTAAAATTCACATGAAACCAAAAAGAAAAAAAGAAAAGACAAGAAAAGAAAAACCCAGCCTAAATAACCAAAGCAACTTTAAGCAAAAAGAATAAAACTGGAGGCATCACATTACCTGACTACTACTAGGCTATAGTAACCAAAACAGCACAGTACTGATATAAAAATAGACACATAGATCAATGGAATAGAACAGAGAACCTAGAAATAAAGTCACACACCTAAAACCACTGATCTTTGATAAGGTAGACAAAAATATATACTGTGGTAAGGATACCCTATTCAATAAATAATGCTGGGGAAATAGGGTAGGCATATGCAGAAGAATGAAACTGGACTCATATCTCTTACCATACATAAAAACTGACTCAAGATGGATTGAAGACCTAAACATAAGGCCTAAAACTATAAAAACTCTTTAAAAAATTGTAGAAAAGACTCTTCTCAACATTGACCTATGCAAAGAATTTATGGTGAAGACTGCAAATATAACAAAACCAAAAATCAAAACTAGACAAAGAAGACTTAAAAAGTTTCTGCACAGCAAAATAAATAACCAACAGAGTAAACAGACAACCTACAGAATGGGAGAAAATATCTGCAAATGATGAGTTGAACAGAGGATTAATATCCAGAATCTGCCGGGCTTGGTGACTCAGCCTGTAATCCCGCGCCTTTGGGAGGCTGAGGTGAGTGGATTGCCTGAGCCCGTGGGTTCGAGACCCGCCTGGGCAGCAAGACCTCATCTCTACAATAAATCAAAAAATCAGCTGGGTGTGGTAGCGCATGCCTGTAATTCCAGCTACTTGGAAGGCTGAGGCGGAAGGATCGCCGGAGCCCAGCAGGCGAGGCTGCGGTGGCCAGGAGCGGCCACTGCACTCCAGTCTGGGTGACAGAGTGAGACTCCAACTCAAAAAAAAAAAAAAAAGTTCAGAATCTACAAAGAATTCAAACAACTCAACAAGAAAAACAAACAAGTCCAGTGGAAATCCTAGATGTACTCTTCTGGACATTGACCTAGGCAAATAACTTATGACTAAGTCCTCAAAAGCAAATGTAGCAAAAACAAAAATTACCAAATGGGACCTAATTAAACAAAGGAGCTTCTGCAGAGCAAAAGAAACTATCAACAGAGTAAATGAACAATCTACATAATGGGAGAAAATATTTGCAAATTATGTATTTGACAAAGGACTAATATCCAGAATCTGTAAGAAACTCAAAAAAATCAACAACAACAAAAATCTAAAAGCAGTCAAAAGACATGAACAGACATTTCTCAAAGGAAGACATACAAGCGACCAGCAAACACATGAAAAAATGATCAACATCACTAATCACCAGAGAAATGCAAATTAAAACCACACTGAGATATTATCTTAGACCAGTCAGAATGGTTATTATTTAAAAAAAATAACAGATGCTGGTGTGGTTGCAGAGAAAAAAAAGAAAGCTTGTATGTTGTTGGTATGAATGTAGATTAGTTTAACCTCTATAGAAAACAGTATGGAGATATCTCAAGGAACTAAAAATAGAGCTATTATTCAACTCAGCAATCCCACTACTGGGTATCTACCCAAAGGAAAATAAATCCTTATACAGGAAAGACTCCTGCACTCATATATGTTTATTGCAGCACTATTCACAATTGCAAATTCATGCAACCAACTAAAGTGTTCATCAATGATTCATTGGATAAAGAAAATGTGGTATATATACACCATAGAATATTGTTCAGTCACCAAAAAATAATAAAATTATGTCCTTTGCAGCAACATGGATGGAGCAGGATACCATTATCCAAAGTGAAATAACTCAGAAACAGAAAATCAATTGTTGCATGTTTTCAATTATAAGTGAAAGCTGAACAATGGGTACACATAGACACAAAGATGGAAATAATAGATGCTGGGGACTCCAAAAAGGTGGAGGAAAAGAGAGGGGTAAGGGTTGAAAGATTACCTATTAGATACAATGTTCAATATGTGGATAATGAGTACACTAGAAGCCTAGTCCCCACCATTATGCAAAATGTCCATGTAACAAACATGCACATGTATCCCATGGATCTAAAATAACAAATTTGAAAATTTTTCATTAAGATTTACACTTTGACCCATAGGTTATTTTAACGTGCATTGTTTTAATATTTGAGGACCTTATAGATACTGTCATGTTATTTATTTTTAGTTTAATTCTGTTATGGGCTGAAAATATACTTTACTTGATTTCTATTACTTTAACTTTGTTAAAGTTTGTTTTGTGGCCAAGAATATTATCTGTTTTGGTGAATGTTCCAGGTGCACTTAAGAATATGTATTCTGTTGTTGTTAGAATGCAGTGTTCTAAAAAATCAGATGAGGCTGATTAATTATACAGTTCAGGTTGTTTATGTTCTTACTAACATTCTTTATACTTTTTCTACCAATTGCTTAGAGAGAGGTGTTGAAGTCTCCAACTGTAATTGTGGATTTTTCTATTTCTCTTTTTGTTTCTTTTAGTTTTTGCATTATGTATTTTGAAACTTTGTTGTTAGTGCATACTTGTTTAGAATTGGTATGTCTTCTCGTAAAATTGATTCATTTATCATTAGGTAATGTCTCCTTATTCCTTATAATATTCCTTGCTGTGAAATCTACTTTGTCTGAAGGATTAACATGGTTCAACCAAGTTTCTTTTGATTAGTGTTTGCATGTTATGTCTTTCTCAAACTATTTACTTTCAATATATCTAAGTCTTTATATTTAAAGTGGGTTTGCTGCAGATACCATATAGTTAGGGTTTTTTAATGCAATCTGACTGCCTTTCTACTGGTGTGTTCAGATTATTCACATTAAAAATTATTATTTGGGTAGTTGGATTAAAATATATTGCTAGCTGTTTTCTATTTATTGCAGGTCTTCTGAATTATATCCCCTCTTTTTCTGCCTTCTTTGGTTTTAACTGCGCAGTTTATATAATTTTATTTTATCTCCTTTACTGGGATCATTTATACTTCTTTTCTTAAATTGCTTCAGTGGTTGTCTTAGATTTACAATATAAAATTTTAAATCTCATAAGCAGACCTTGAATGATTATCATAATACTATAAGAAAGGGATTGGCAGTAGTGGGAAAATTCCAGGGGAGAGAAGGGGGGGTACACCTCATTAACAGGGGTACCTGCATAATGACCATTTGTATACTTAACCCTGAATTGTACTCCACATCTTTAAAATAAAAACAATTTAAATAACATGAGTTCACCTTCGAGTAACATTATGCCACTTCTCGTGTTGTGTAAAGATTGTACCTATCCCTTGCACCATTGTTGCCATATATTTCATTTTGATATTTGTTATCCCATATATTGTCATCATTAATGCTTTAAAAGTTATCTTTTATTGTCCTTAAAACAAGACGAAATATTGTATTTTGCATTCATTCATTTCATGTCCAAAGTTTTTCATTTCTTTGTGAAAATCGAAGAGTCAATCTATTGCATTCCTTCTACCTTTAGGACTTTCTTTAACATATCTTACAAGGTAGGCATGTTGATAATTTTTCAGTTTTTGTTTGTCTAAAAATCTTTATTTCTCTTTTACTTTTAAGGCTATTTTAAAGGATATTAGGGGATATTTTTAATTGGTATAGAATTCTGGGTTTAATCTTTTAACACTTTAAAGATGTGACTCTGATAACTAATATCAGCAAGATGGCCAACACTCATTTCCTCCACAAAAATAGCAAAAACAACAAATGCACAATCACATGCTAATGAAAATAGCTCTGGAAAAGGTCCGGAATACAACAACAAAGCATTATAAACCTTGTGGAGCACAAGAACTGAATATGGCCACACAGCAAAAGGCAAGATGTATTTACTTGCACCACCCCATTTCTTATACCAGAGCAGCTCAGAACCAAGAAAGATCTCTTTGTCATGGGGAGAAGCAGAGAAAGGAGACCTCAGCAATCCTTCTAACTATCATGGACACCTGCAACTTTAGACAGTGAAAACTCCTTCAGTCTTCACCAATGATGAGCCCACCTGACAGAGCTGCCCAGAATTCACAGTGCAGTGCTCCTTCAGAGAAGGAGTCGCAGCTGCATACCCTCCCTGGGGCTGGAGCCACTGTTACACTGTACCTTGGCCCTGGGACCTGAATTGCTGCTGTGCCCTGCTCCCCAGTATCAAAACACCATAATACGTTGCCATATATGGAACCAAAGCTTTGCTGTCCAGTGCCCCACCAGCTGGGGCCTAAATTTCAGCTGTGACATACCATCATCAGGACTGTGCTGTCATTGCTCTGCACCCCACTCTCAGGGTCCTGAATCACGTCTTCATTATGGCATCATGGGGGCTGTTTTCCCATTGCTCTGCCCTATGCCTTGGGTCACAGCTTTTGAACCACCATCACCAAGGGTACTTTGCCACTGCTCTGCACTCCATCTCTGGAGTTCTGAGTTGCAGCTTCATCATGCCGTCATTAGAGATACATTGCTGCTGCTCTGTGCTCTGTTTCTGGTGTCCTAAGTTGCAGCTTTGATCCACCATTAATGGGGCTATGCTAATGCTCCTCTGAAAGTTCACTCCTAGGTCCTAAGTCCAAGATTTGACCTGTCAATACTTGGACCATGCTGCCCTTACTGTGCAACCCAACATTCCCTGGGACCTAAGTTTCAGTTGTGGCTTACTATCTCTGGGGACATACTGCCATTAAGTTCTTCCCCAAGGCCAAGGCCACTGTTATATCCTGTCATGACTGGGACTGTGCCCCTGCTGTATTCTGCTCCTCTCAGGTATGAATCACTGTGGTTTTCAACAGAGATCCATAACCTGGTTCTGTGGGCAATCTGTATACACCCATGTCTCAGACACCAGTGCCACTGCTGCAGCAAGTGCGCCTATGTCCCAAGTTCCAGGAACTATAGTAGTTCCAAGTGCCCCTAGCACAGGATTGTAGTTCCACTGATGCGCTGAGAACCTGTGTTACAAATGTGAGAGACACAACTGTAACAGACACACCTGCTCTCTGGTTTCCAGCACTGCCACAGCTGTGTGCTTGCCAACATATCAGATACAGCAGCAAGAAGGATCCCCTCAGCTAAAACTCCCCTCATAAAAGAAGAGGAGAACAGAAGGACTCCAGCAGCTTTCACCACCAAAGTTCCCAAAGGTCCTAGAAGTCACTATAACTACAGATAACCACATCCTTGGCTACTGAAGATCCCCTAAGTGTTCACTGATCTCAGCTGACAGAACTGCACAAGGACCATGATGCTGCATCCTTCCTGGAACTGTAAATTCTTTGCTTTACACAGCAAGAGCCCTTGCAGCCACCCATAGGTGAAAGTTTGTCACACTAAAACAAGTTTGTAAAAACTGGAATAGGAGACTATACTCTCAAATGTGCCGACATCAAGGCAAAGCCATTAGAAACATGGAAAACAAAACAAAACAAGAAAATATGACACCATCAAAAGAAAACCACAATTTTTCATTAGCTGACCTTAAAGAAGATGAGATCTATGAGTCACATGAAAAACAATCCAATAACTATTTAAACTAAGGATTCAACAGAGACATGAATCATAAAAAGGAACCAAACAGTAATTCTGTAGCTGAAGAATACAATAAATGAAATGTAAAGTACAACACAGAGTTTCAGCAGCAGAGTTTATCAGGTTAAAAAAAGAATTTGCAAACTTGAAGACAGATTTTTGGAAATTATTCAGTCAGAAGAGAAAAAGAAATAAAAACAAAAAAAGTAAAGAAACTCTACAGGATTTATGGGATGCCACTAAGTAAACCAATATGTGCATAATGGAATTTCAAGAAGGAGACGAGAGAAGAAAGGGGCAGAAAGCTTATTTAAAATAATAATGACTAGAAATGTACCAAATTGGTCTTTGGGGCAAGATGGCAATGGAACAGGTCAGAATGTGAGAGTCTCCACAAAAGTGAGTGTCCATAAAGACTCTGCATGAGTGGGTGTGTGCTGGTGGGTGAGTGAAAGTATGTCTGAGGGGATACTCAGGTTCATGAACCCATGGATCCTCTCTGGAGGTGACTGCAACCCACCACTTCTCTGAGATTGCAGATCCTAGCATGCAGGATAATCTGCCGTTCTCGGGGCTCTCTTGAGAGGAGGCAGCAGAGAACAGTCGCCCCTCACCACCTGACACCCGGGTCACACCATCACCTGCAGCAGCAGACCAGGCACTAATAGGAGGAACCATGGAGAAGGCAAGTTGTGACGATCTGGAATAAAGCTCCAATGTCGGTGATGAGATGCTGATGGGTGCCATCTTCTCAGTCCCAGGACTGGGCAGAGACTTGCATTGCCTCATCTAGCTCCATCCAACCTCCAACTTGGCACCCAGAGGCTAACCTCTCATCAGACTCAGAGAGATAGACCACTCTCCCCCTTGCTGGAACAGGCTCAGACATGTCATATCTGAGTGGGAGACTTGACAGCAGCAGTGAGTAGGGCAGGTCCAGATCTGATCCATCCTACACCCACAGTAGTCCATGGGTCATCTGACCCATGCTGAGCAACCTTATCAGCCTGTGCTGAGAGTGGAAGGGAGGGGCTGGAGACCAGAGCTGTTCCCTAAGGCAGAGGTGACAGTTGAAAGGAACTTGGAGTTACAGAAATGGTCACAGAGCAAGTTTTTTTCCTTCTTGTTTGTTTTTTGTTATAGTTGTAGCTTTTTTCCTTCTCTCGTTCTTTCTGTTTTTGTACTTGCTTTGTTTCTGTTATTTTAATGTTTTTTTAGATTTTCTGTTTGTGTATGGGTATTTTTTTCTTATTAATCAGTATTTTTTATTATGGTTTTGTGGGGTACAGTTAAGGGTTAGGTGTACAGTTACGTTTCATTCAGGCACCCTGTTGATAAGAGGTGTTTTCCCATCCCCCCGACAGATATTTGCTACTGTTAATCTCATCCCCCCTCCTCCCCCATAGCTTCTCAGTACCGTCAGTCATTTTCTTATAGTATTGCATTGGATGTTCAAGGTGTGTATGGGTATTTTTGAGGGAGGGTACACAAATGGAGGAGCTTGTTTACTTTATTTGTATGCCTGTGTATGTTTTTGTCTTTTTTGTTTTTTCTGTCTTTGTTTCTCTGTTTATTTGTTAGATGGTAAGCCTATCTCCTCTTCTTCTCTGTCTCCACCTTCCTCTCATCTTCCTCCTTCCTTTTTCCATGATTTTCCTTTTTCTTATCTCATTTTGCTTTCAGGGGCAAACAGACACCCCCACTGCATGGACAGTGGGTTCCAGGGGCCCACACACCTGTCAGTGGATACTAGGATCTGCACATAGCTTCTGGATCACATCTCCTCCCTTAATTAAATCTCAAAACTGCAAAAAACACAGGCTCTCACCCTCAATTCAACTTCAGAATTGAACAAAACCAGAGGATCTACATAAGGAAGAATAAGAGATTGAGCAAAGAGAAAAAAATCTATCCCCACATCATTGAACAACAGAATTAAAGTAAAGGTTTAAAAAGGGGGAGGAAAACCTACACAAATGAAGAAGAAACAAAGGAAGAATGTGATCCTCATACAGACCCATGGGAGGTCAGCCACTAAGAATATAGACTTTGGAACTCAAACAAAGAAGAGCCCCCAGAATGACTGGTCTCAAACCACAAACCCAGATATCAAGATTTTAATAGAGAGAATAAATAGACATGAGGAGAGACAAGGAAAGATGAAGGAGTTGATAATTGAGATAACAGCAATAAAGAATATGGTGAATGAAATAAATGATAAATTTATAAGCATGGAATGAAGAATTAACCAAGCAGAAGAAAGAATCTCAGAGCTTGAGGGCCAAAATATGGAACAAACCCAAACTGTTAAAAACATGGAAAAGAGCTGGGTTCAGTGGCTTAGCCTGTAATCCCCCACCTTTGGGAGGCTGAGGTGAGTGAATTGCCTGAGCCCATGGGTTCGAGACCCGCCTGGGCAGGCGAGACCTCATCTCTACAATAAATCAAAAAATCAGCCGGGCATGGTGGCGCGTGCCTGTAGTTCCAGCTACTTGGAAGGCTGAGGCGGAAGGATCGCCGGAGCCTAGCAGGTCGAGGCTGCGGTGGCCGGGAGTGGCCACTGCACTCCAGTCTGGGCGACAGAGTAAGACTCCAACTCAAAAAAAAAAAAACAAAAAAAAAACATGGAAAAGAAGCTTAAGAGACAGAACAAAACTTTCAAAAGATGAGCAATTATTTCAAGAGGCTGAACCTAAGATTAATTTGAATCCTTGAGGCAGATAGAGAGACAGAGATGATCCCGGAATAAACATTCCATAAAATTATCCAAGAAAACTTCCCTCATCTCATCAGTGATGCAAGCATTCAAACACAAGATATTCAGAGAAGCCCTGTAAGAAAACAAATGAGAAGACCAACTCCTAGATACATAATAATTCACTTACACAAAGTAGGTATAAAAGAAAAAATCCTAAAGGCAGCAAGAGAGAAAGGTCAGACTATCTACCAGGGAAGACCAATTCGAATAGCAGCAGACTTATCTACAGAAACTCTTCAGGCTAACAGAGCATGAAATCCAATTTTCAAAGTTCTCAAAGATAAACAATTTCAACCAAGAATTACCTACCCAGCTGAAAACTGGCTGACCACACACAGAAGATTAAAACAAGACCCCTACCTACACCATACAAAAAATCAACTCTAAATAGATCAAAGACCTAAACATAAAACCCAAAACTATAAGAATGCAGGAGACACCTTTATGGAAATTGGAACTGGCAACCAATTCCCGATGAAAACCCCAAGGGCCCATGCCATAAGGGATAAGATTAGCAAGTGGGACCTCATCAAACTGACAAGCTTTTACAAAGCCAAAGAAACCATCAAGAGAGCAGGGAACAGCTCACAGACTGGGAAAAAATATGTGCCAACTGTACATCTGCCAAAGGCCTAACATCTAGGATCTACAAGGAACTCAAATGTGCCACAAAAAAAGTCCCATTACAAATTGGGCAAAAGATATGAATAGACACTTCTCAAAAGAACACATACGAGCAGCCAACAGATACATGAAAAAATGCTCAGCCTCACTAGTCATCAAAGAAATGCAAATTAAAACTACACTGAGGTGCCACCTAACTCCAGTCAGGAGGGCCATCATCAATAACCCCCAAAATAACTGATGCTGGAGAGGATGTGGGGAAAAGGGAACACTTCTACACTGTTGGTGGGAGTGTAAACTAATACAAATTCTGTGGAAACCAGTTTGACAATTCCTAAAATATCTAAAAGTCAACCTTCCATACGATGCTGCAGTCCTCTACTGGGAAAATACCCAGAGGAACTCAAATCACTCTATGAAAAATATACCTGCAAACGTTTGTTTACTGCAGCATTGTTCACAATAGCAAACATGGAACCAACCATGCTGTGCATTGAAAGAGGACTAGATAAAAAAAATGTGGTACATATACATGATGGAATATTACACAGTCATATAGAAGGACAAAATTATGAACTTTGCAACAACTTGGATGAACTTGGAGTCTTTAATACTGAGCGATCTATCACAGAAACAAAGAACCAAGTATCACATGTTCTCACTCATAAGTGGACCTTGAACAATTATTGTAATACTATAAGAAAAGGATTAGCAGTAGTAGGAAACTGCTGGAAGGGGGGTGGAGAAGGTGGGATCGACAGTAGTGGCAATCTTCTGGGAAGGGGGGCACACCTCATCAACAAGGGTACCTGAATAATGAACATTTGTATACCTAACCCTGAATTGCACCCCACATCTTTAAAATAAAAAAATTTAAAAAGAATTATGTACTCAGCTAAGTTTCATCAGTGATGGAGAATTAAAATCCTTCCCAGACATTCAATCCCTAAAAGTTTTGCCTCCAGACCAGCTGTATAAGAAACACTTAAGAAAGTATTAAACATAGAAGAAAGGAAATAAAGAACAACAAGGCCCTTCCCGAGAATGCAGGAAAAAGATAGAAAACAGACATGAATCAACCCCCAAATCAAAAGAAAGACAGCAAACAAATAAACAAACAAACAGCAGCAGCAACAACAAACTCTTTAAGAAACTCATGACAGGGATAAGTTCTCACATCTCAATAATTAGCCTGAATGTGAAAGAACTAAATTCACCACTGAAGAGACATAGAATGGCAAATTGGATAAAATGTCATGAGGCAACAATACATTGTCTCCAAGAGCCTCACCAGAAAGGACACTCACAGACTCAAAGTAAAAGGATGGGCAACAAAATTTCAGGCGAACAGAACACAAAAGAAAGCAGGAGTCACAATTTTAATACAGAAATAATACCCTCTAAGCTATCAAAAATTTAAAAAATATATGAAAGGCCACTACATAATGATAAAAGTTTCAATCTATCAACAAGAAATATCCATCCTAAACATACATGCACCCAACACAGGAGCACTAACTTTTATAAAGCAGCTTCCAGGTAAACTAAAAAAGATACTGACTCTAACACTATCATAGTTGGGTACTTAAACACCCCACTAACAACTCTAGACAGATAATCAAGACAAAAAATCAACAAGGAGATCTGGAACCTCAATGTGATGCTTGACCAAATGCACTTGATACCTACAGAACACTCCATCCAGTAACCACGTAATACACATTCTACTCATTACCACATGGAACTTACTCTAAGATCGACCACATCCTTGGCCATAAATCACAAATAAACAAATTCCATAAGACTGAAATTCTGCCATGCACCTTTTCAGACCACATTTTTCTACGAACACACATTAAGAAAATGGAAAGATCACAAGTTAACAGCCTAACAAATTGCCTAAGGGAGCTGGAAAAGCAAGACCATCAAAACCCTGACTTCAGTAGAATCTAGATCACCAAAATAAAAACCTAAATTCGGGACATAGAAGACAAAAATATAATACAAAAAAATCAGTGAAAGCAAAAGCTAGTTCTTTGAAAGAATAAACAAAATTGATGAACCCCTTAGCTATACTGACCAAGAAAAAGTCCAACTAAACACAATCAGAAATGCAAAGGATGAAGTCACAACTGATCCTGAAGAAATATAAAAGACAGGCTAGGTGCGGTGGCTCATGCCTATAATCCCAGCACTTTGGGAGGCCGAGGTGAAAGGATTGCTTGAGTCCATGGGTATGAGATCAGTCTGGGCAACTTGGTGAATCCTCATCTCTACACTAAGTCAAAAAATTACCCGGGTGTGGTAGCACATGCCTGTAGTTCCAACTATTTGGAAGTCTGAGGTGGAAGGATTGCCAGAGCCCAGCAGGTCATGGCTGCAGTGGCTGTGAGTGTGCCACCGCACTCCAGCCTGTGTTACAGAGTGATGCTCCAACTCAAAATAAATAAATAAATACAAAAGATGATCAGAGATTACTATGAATACCTGTATGGAAACAAACTAAAAACCCTAAATGAACTGGAGGAATTTCTTACATCACACAACCTCCCCAGGTTGAAACAAAGAGAAATTGAGACCCTAAATAGAAGAATAACAACCCAGGAAATCAACTATGTCATAAGAAAACTACCAACAAAAAACAAAGCAAAATTCCTGGACCAGATAGCTTTCCAGCAGAATTCTACAAAGCATAAAAGGAGGAGCTGATACCAATCCTATTGAAAGTATTCCAGGCAATCTAGAAAGATGGAACTTTCCCCAAAACATTTTATGAAGCTAACATCACATTGATATCCATACTGGGTAAAGATCCAAAAAAGAAAGAGAACTACAGGCCAATACCCTTGATGAACATGATGCTAAAATTCTCAAGATTTTAGCAAACCAGATTCAACAACACATCTCAAAAATCATCCACCATGACCAAGTAGGCTTCACCCCCAGGATGTAGGGATGGTTCAACATTCGGAAGATCATAAACCTAATTAAATACATCAACAGATATAAAGACAAAAACTACATGACTATATCATTAGACGCAGAAAAAGCTTTTGATAAAATCCAGCACATCTTCTTGGTAAAAACTCTCGAACATCTAGGCACAGATGGAACATACCTCAAACTAGTAAAAGCCATCTATGAGAAACCCACAGCCAACATACTGCCAGATATCACACGTCCAGACTTCAAATTTTACTATAAGGCTACAGTAATCAAAGCAACCTGGTATTGGTACAAGAACAGGCACATAGACCAATGGAACAGGATAGAGATCCTGAAAGCAAAGTCTCAGTTTCTCAACCAACTCATCTTTGACAAAGCCTCCAATAACAACCATTGGGGAGAAGAGAACCCATTCTGTAAATGGTGCTGGGAAAACTGGCTGACCACATGCAGAAGATTGAAACAGGACCCCTACCTATCACCATACACAAAAATTAATCTAAATGGATCAAAGACCTAAACATAAAACCTCAAACTATAAGAATCTTAGAAAATGCAGGCAACACCCTTATGGAAGTTGGAACTGGTAACCAATTCCTGATCAAAACCCTAAGTACCCACACCATAAGAAATAAGATAGATAAGTGGGACCTAATCAAACGGACGAGCTTCTGCAAAGCAAAAGAAATCATCAAGAGAGCAGGGAGATCATGGTCATCATTAATAAACAACAACAGATGCTGGCGAGGATGCAGAGAAAAAGGAACACCTCTACACTGCTGATGGGAATGCAAACTAGTGCAACCTCTTTGGAAGACAGTGTGGCAATTTTTGAAGAACTAGAAATCAGCCTTCATATGACCCAGCAATCCCCCTATTGGGAATATATCCCGAGGAACTCAAGTCATTCTACCAAAAGATATCTGCACATGCATGTTTGTTGCAGCTCTATTCACAATAGCAAAAACGTGGAACCAACCATGCTGCCCATCAAAGCTGGACTGGATTTTAAAAAATGTGGTACATATACATAATGGAATATTATGCAGCCCTAAGGAAAGACAAACATATGGACTTCGCAGCCACTTGGATGGATTTAGAGTCTATCATACTTAGTGATCTATCACAGAAACAAAGAACAGAGTACCATATGTTCTCACTCATCAGCGGACCTTGAACAATTATCATAATACTATGAGAAGGGGATTGGCGATAGTGGGATACTGTTGGGGAGGGGGGTAGTGGGATTGGCAGTTGAGGAAACTGCCAGGGGAGGGAGGAGCACACCTCATCAACAAGGGTAACTTCATAACGAACATTTGCATACCTAACCCTGACTTGTACCCCACATCTTTAAAATAAAAAAAAGAAGACATACAAGCAGCCAACAGATACATGAAAAGATGCTCAGCCTCAGTAGGCATCAAAGAAATGCAGATTAAAACTACACTGAGATACCACCTAACTCCAGACAGGATGGCCATCATCAATAACTCAAAAAACAACAGATGCTGGAGAGGATGCAGTGAAAACGGAACACTTCTACACTGTTGGCAGGAGTGTAAACTAGTACAGCCTTTGTGGAAAACAGTGTGGCGATTCCCAAAAGATCTAAAAATCAACCACACTGTTTTCCACAGCATGGTACCCAAAGAGTGGTTGTGTGCGACTTATTCGCACACTCTCCCTCCCTCCTTTAGCCATGTCCAGTAACTGCTGTTCCCACCTTTGTTCCCACCTCTTCAATTTTAGTGATCTCCTTTTTTTATCCCCACCCCCACCCCTAGTGACCACTTATGAGAACATGTGATATGCAGTTTTTTGTTTCTGAGATAGTTAACTTAGAATGATGGTCTCCAGCTGCATCCATGTTGCTGCCAAGGATGTGATTTAGTTCTTCTTTATGGCTGCATAATATTCCCTCATGTATATTCACTACATTTTCTTTATTCAGTCCAATTTCAATGGGTTTCTGGGTTGGCTCCATGTTTTTGCTATTATGAATAAATAGCACTGCAGTAAGCATACACATGTGGGTGTCTTTTTGTTAGAGTGATTTATGTTCCTCTGGATGTATTCCCAGGAGTGCGACTGCTAGGTCAAATGGTATCTCATTGTTTAGTTCTTTGAGAAATCACCATACTGCTTTACACAAAGGTTTAACTAGTGTACTTTCACACTAACAGTGTAGAAGCATTTTCTCTCCAGTCTTGCCAACATCTATTGTTTTTTGACTTTTTTTTTTTTTTTTTGAGTCGGAGTCTCACTCTGTCACCGAGACTGGAGTGCAGTGGCTGCTCCCAGCCACCGCAGCCTCAACCTGCTGGGCTCCGGCAATCCTTCCACCTCAGCCTTCCGAGTAGCCGGAACTACAGGTGCGCGCTATCACGCCTGGCTAATTTTTGATTTAGTGTAGAGATGAGGGCTCACCAAGTTGCCTGGGTGGGTCTTGAACCCGCAGGCTCAGGCAATCCACTCACCTCAGCCTCCCAAAGGCACGGGATTACAGGCTGAGCCACCAAGCCCAGCTTGTTTTTTGACTTTTTAAGGATATCCATTCTGACCAGTGACTGGTGGTATCTCATTGTAGTTTTGATTTGCATTTCTCTGATGATTAATGAAGCAGAGCATTTCTTCATATGTTTGTTGGCTGCTTGAATGTCATCCTTTGAGAAGTGACTGTTTATGTCCTTTGCTCATTTTGTAATGCGGATATTAGTTTTTTCCCTGTAAATTAGTTTGAGTTTCTTATAGATCCTGCATGTTAGGCCTTTGTTGAGTGCGTAACTTGCAAATATTTTTCCCATTCTGTGGGTTGTCTTCCTATTCTCTTGATGGTTTCTATTGCTACACAAAAAAATTTTTTTTTTAATCTTGGTAAGTTCCCACTTTCCAATTTTAGATTTCGCTGCATTTGCTTTTGAGGACTTGATCATGAATTCATTGCCTACTTCCATGTCCAGGAGCATGCTACCTAAGTTTTCTTCTAAAATTCTTATAGTTTGAGGTTTCACATTTAAGTCCTTGATCAATTTTGAGTTCATTTTTGTATATGGTGATAGGTAGGGGGGTCCAGTTTCATTCGTCTGCATGTGGTTAGCAAGTTTTCCCAGCACCATTTCCTAAATATGGTTTCCTTTCCCAATGTTTGTTTCTTTAAATCAGTTTTTTCAAAGATGAGTTGTTTGAAGGTCTGTGCTTTTATTTCCAGATTGTCTGTCTTGTTCCATTGATCTATGTGTCTATTTTTGTACCAGTACCATGTTGTCTTGGTTACTGTAGCCTTGTAGTCATGTTTGAAGACTGGAAGTGTGATGTCTTCAGCTTTTTTCCCCTGAGGATTGCTTTAGATATTTGGGCTCTTTTTTGCTTCCATATGAATTTCAGTATTATCTTTTCTAGGTCTGTGAAAAATGCTGCTGGTATTTTGATAGAGATCGTGTTGAATCTGCAGATTGCTTTGGGTAGAATGGACATCTTGATGATATTGGCTTTCCCCATGAGCTTGGAATGTTCTTCCATTTGTTTGTGTTGTCTTTGATTTCTGTGAGTAGTGTTTTGTATTTTTTTTTTTTTTTTTGAGTTGGAGTCTCACTCTGTCACCCAGACTGGAGTGCAGTGGTCACTCCCGGCCACTGCAGCCTTGACCTGCTGGGCTCTGGCGATCCTTCCACCTCGGTCTTCCAAGTAACTGGAACTACAGGCATGTGCTACCATGCCCAGCTGATTTTTGATTTATTGTAGAGATGAGGTCTCACCAAGTTGCCCAGGAGGGTCTCGAACCTGCGGGCTCAGGCAATCCACTCACTTCAGCCTCCCAAAGATTTTTATGGAATACTTTTTCTGTATCTATAGAGATAATCATGTGGTTATTGGTTTTACACTTGTTTATTTGGTTGATTAGTTACTGATTTGCATTTTTTTAATTTAAAAATTTTTATTTAAAAATTGTGAGGTACAATTCAGGGTTAGGTATACAAATATTCATTATGCAGACACCCTTGCTGACGAGGTGTGCCACCCCTTCCCCAGGCAGATTCCCATACTGCCAACCCCATCTCCCTGCCCCCCACCCCACCGTAGTTTTCCACTACTGTCAATCCTTTTCTTATAGTATTACAATTGTTGTTCAAGGTTCACTTATAAGTGAGAACATAAGATACTCAGTTCTTTGTTTCTGTGAAAGATCACTCAGTGTTATAGACTCTAAGTCCATCCAGGTTGCTGCGAAGTTCATGATTTTGTTCTTCTTTATGACTGCATAATATTCCATTGTGTATATGTACTATGTTTTTTTACCCAGTCTTCTTTTGATGGGCAGCCCAGTTGGTTCCATGTTCTTGCTATTGAGAACAATACTGCTATAAACATATGTGTGAAGGTATCTTTTTTATAGAGTGATTTGAGTTCTTCTGGGTATATTCCCAGTAGGGGGATTGCAGAGTCATATGGAAGGTTCATTTTTAGAACTTTTAGGAATTGCCACACTGTTTTCTACAGAGACTATACAAGTTTACACTCCCACCAACAGTGTAGAAGTGTTTCCTTTTTGCCACATCCTCTCCAGCATCTGTTATTTTCTGTTATTGATGATGGCCATTCTGATTGGAATTAGGTGGTATCTCAGTGTAGTTTTAATTTGCATTTCTTTGATGGCTAGTGAGGCTGAACATTTTTTCATGTATCTGTTGGCTGCTCATACATCTTCTTTTGAGAACTGTCTATTCATATCTTCTTCCCACTTTGTAATGGGGCTGTTTGTTTGTTTTTGTTTTTTGTTTTCAGCACATATGAGTTCCTTATAGATCCTAGATGTTAGGCCTTTGTCAGACATACAGTTGGCAAAAAGGGTATAAAATCAATGTGCAAAAGACAATCGCATTTCTATACACCAATAATAAACAAACAGAAACCCAAGTAAAAAGCACAATTCCATTCACAACAGCCACAAAAAAATGAAATACCTTGGCATCTTCCTAACCAGTGATATGAAAGACCTTTATAATGAAAACTACAAAGCACTGCTCAAAGAAATCAAAGATGACACAAACAAGTGGAAAAATATTCCATGCTCGTGCACTGGAAGAATCAACATTGTTAAGATGTCCATTCTACCTAAAGCAATCTACAGATTTAATGCAATACCCATCAAATTACCAGCAACATTCTTCTCAGACCTAGAAACAACAATACAGGAACTTATATGGAAACATAAACGACCTCGAATAGTCAAAACAATCTTCAGTCAAAAAACAAAAAACAAAAAACAAACAAACAAAACAAAGCAGGAGGTATCACATTTCCAGACTTTAATTGTGTTATAAAGTTACAATGATCAAAACAGCCTGGTATTGGTGCAAGAACAGGCATATAGACCAATGGAATAGAATTGAGATTCCAGAAGCAAAACCTCAATTTCTCAACCAACTCATCTTTAATAAAGCCTCTGCCACCAATCACTGGGGAGAGGAGACCTTTTCAGTAAATGGTGCTGGGAAAACTGGCTGACCACATGCAGAAGATTGAAACAGGACACCTACCTATCTCCATACACAAAGTCAACTCTAAATGGATCAGAGATCTAAACGTAAAACCTCAAACTATAAGAATCTTAGAAAATGCAGGAGACACCCTTATGGAAATTGGAACTGGCAAGCAATTCCTGATCAAAACCTCAAGTGCCCATGCCATAAGAGATAAGATAGACAAATGGGACCTCTTCAAACCGACAAGCTTCTGCAAAGCTGAAGAAACCATCAAGAAAGCAGGGAGATGGCCCACAGACTGGGATTTACATATGTTGAACAAGCCTTGTATCTGGGAATGAAGCCCACTTGGTAATGTTGGGTGATCCTTGTAATATGCTATTGGATGCAAATTTCTAGAAACTTGTTAGGTATTTTTGCATCTATATTCATCAGAGAAATTTGGCCTGAAGTTTTCTTTCCTTGTTGAGACTTTCCCATTTTGGAGTATAAGATGATACTGGCTTCATAGAATGAGTTAGGGAGCATTTCTTCCTTCTTGATTGCTTGGAGAACTTTCAGTAGGATTGATATCAGTGCTTCCTTGTATGTATTGTAGAATTTCAGCTGAGAAACCATCTAGCCCCAGGACCTTTTGGGGGGGGGCAAGGAGGTTTCTTATTACTGAGTTGATTTCTTGGATTGTTATTGGTCTATTCAGGGTTTCAATTGATTCCTGTTTCAATCTTGGGAGGTTATGTGCTACCAGAAATTTTTGCATTTCTTCTAGATTTTCTAGCTTACTCACATACAGATGTTCATAATGGTCTCTGAATATCTTTTGTATTTCTTCAGCGTCAGTTGTAGCATCACCTTTTTCATCTCTAATTGTGTTTATTTGAATTTTCTCTCTCTTTTTGTGTGAATCTGGCTTGGTTAGAGGTCTGTTAATATTATTTATCCTTTTATAGAACCACCTTTTCATTTCATTGTTCCTTTGCATGATTTTTTGTATCAATTTCATTTAGCTGTGATTTTACTTTGATGATTTCCATTGTTCTACTGATTCTGGATTGGATTGCTCTTGTTTTTCCTATTCTCTTAGGTGCAACATTAGACTGTTTACTGGAGATCAATGTATTTTCTTAATGAGTGCATGCAATGTTATAAACTTTCCTCTTTGCACCATTTCATGGTATACCAAAGGTTTTGGCATGTTGTGTTTTTTGTTTTCATTTGTTTTTAGGATTATTTTTCTTTCAGTCTTGATTTCTGTGTTACCCCAAAGTCATTCAGAAGCATGCTGTTTAATTTCCATGTGTTTGTATGCTTTGGGTTGTTCCAATTATGATGATTTCTATTTTGATGGAATCTGAGAAGATGCTTAGTGTAATTTTGACCTTTTTAGATTTTTTCACATTTGATTTGCATCCAAGTATGTGGTCGATTTTGGAGTATATTCCACGTGCTGATCAGTAGAATGTACATTTTGTGGTTGTTAGGTGACATGTTCTTTAGATGTTTATTAGATCCAATTGATTGAGTATCAAGTTAAGGTACCAAATTTTCTTGTTACCTTTTCTTTTTTTGAGTTGGAGTCTCACTCTGTCACCCAGACTGGAGTGCAGTGGCCGCTCTCGGCCACCGCAGCCTCAACCTGCTGGGGCTCTGGCGATCCTTCCACCTCAGCCTTCCAAGTAGCTGGAACTACAGGTGTACACTACCACACCCGGCTAATTTTTTTGATTTATTGTAGAGATGAGGTCTCACCAAGTTGCCCAGGCGGGTCTTGAACCCATGGGCTCAGGCAATCCACTCACCTCAGCCTCACAAGGCACGGGATTACAGGCTGAGCCACTGAACCTGGCTCTTGTTAGCTTTTTACCTTGGTGACCTCTTTAAGCCTGTTAGCAAGATATTAAATTATAACTGTATGATTGTCTATATCTTCTCTTACTTTAATTAGCAATTGTTTTAAAAATCTGAATGCTCCTCAAGTATTCCAGGGGGTTATCCAAGAAAACTTTACTCGTGTCACCAGAGATGTGACCATACAAACACAAAAGATACAGAAAACCCTCACAAATATCAAATGAGAAGACCAACCCCTAGACACGTGGTAATTTGCCTACACAAAGTAGGCACAAAAGAAAAAATCCTAAAGGTAGCAAGAGAGAAAGATCAGACTACCTACTGGGAAAAATCAATCAGCATAGCAGCAGACATATTGGCAGAAACACTACAATCTAGAAGGGACTGGAGTCAAATGTTCAAAGTCCTCAAAGATTAAAAATTTAAATAAAGAATTTCCTACCTTGCCAAGCTCAACTTCAATAGCAATGGAGAATTAAAATCCTTCCCAGACATCTAATCCCTAAGAGATGATGCAGCTTCCAGACCAACTGTATAGGAGATCCTTAAAAAGGTATTAAGCACAGAAGAAAGAAAAAAAGAAAGACCACACACTTTCCAAGAGAACAGCAGAACACAGAATCAACAGAGAATACATCACGACAACAAACTTGAAAATACACACATACATCAGTCCAAAAGCTAAAAGAAAACAAACAAAATACTTTATAAGAACCTCATGATGGGGATAAACAATCACATTTCAATGATCAGCCTGAATGTGAATGGACTAAATGCACTAATGAAAAGACATAAATGGAAACTGGATAAGATATCATGGCCCAATATTTTGCTGCATCCAGGAAACTCATCTCACCACAAGGAACACACACAGATTCAAAGTTAAAGGATGGAAAACAAGTTTTCAGGCAAATGAATCAAAAAATAAGGCAGGAGTTGCAATCAATATCAGACAAAACAACCTTTAAGCTATCAAAAATTGTAAAGGATAAGAAAGGACACTACAGAATAATAAAAGGTTCAGTACATCAACAAGAAATATCCATCCTAAACATATGTGCACCTAACACAGGAGTACCAGCATTTATAAAGCAACTGCTAAGTAAACTAAAAAAAGATATTGACTGTAACACTATTATAGCCAGGGACTTAAATACTCCACTAACAACCGTAGCTGGATTATCAAGGCAAAAAATCAACAAAGAGATCTAGAACCTCAACTTGATGCTCGATCAAATAGACTTAATAGATACCTACAGAATACTCCACCCATCAATCACAAAATATTCATTCTACTTATCATATTGAATGTACTCCAAGATTGATCCCATCCTTGGCTATAAATCAAGCATACAAATTACATAATATCAAAATACTGCCATGAACCTTCTCAGACCACAGTGGAATAAAAATAAATATCAATGCCAACAAAATTCCCCCCAAACCCACAAAGATATGGACACTAAACAGCATGATGCTGAACGACTACTGGGACAACACGGAAATTAAAACAGAAATTAAAAGATTACTGGAAACAAATGAAAATGAAGAAACATCTTACCAAAACCTCTGGGATGCCATGAAATCAATTCTGAGAGGGGAATTTAGATCTCTATGAACACACATCAAGAAAATGGTAAGCTCACAAGTTAACAGTCTAACAAATCACCTAAGGGTGCTGGAAAGACAAGACCACCAAAACCCTAACTTTAGCAGAAGAATCCAGATCACCAAAGTAAAATCCCAAATATGAGACACAGAAGACAAAAATATCAGAAAAAAAATCAACAAAACAAAAAGCTGGTTCTTTGAAAGAATAAATAAGATTGATGGACCCCTGACCAGAATGACCAAGAAAAAGCCCAAAGAAACACAATCAGAAATGCAAAAGATCAAATTACAACTGACCCTGAAGAAATTCAAAAGATCATCAGAGATTCCTATGCAAACCTGTATGGAAACAAACTTGATAAGCAGAAATGGAGGACTTTCTGACATCACACAACTTCCCAAGGTTGAAATAAGAAGACATTAAGACACTAAATAGACCAATAACAACCCAGGAAATTGACTCCATCATAAGAAAACTACCTACAAAAAAAAAAAAAAAAGCCCTAGACCAGATGGCTTTCTAGCAGAATTCTACAAAATGTACAAGGAGGAACTGATATCAATCCTTTTGAAAGTATTCCAGGCTATTGAGACAGATGGAATTCTCCCCAAATCATTTTATGAAACTAACATCACACTGATACCCAAACAGGGAAAAGATGCAACAACAACAACAAAACAACTACAGGCCATTATCCCTAATGAACATAGACGCAAAAATTCTCAACAAGATTCTAGCAAACCAGATCCAACAACACATCTCAAAAATCGTCCACCATGACCAAGCGGGCTTCATTCCCAGGATGCAGGGCTAGTTCAACATCTGCAAGACCATACATGCAATTAAATACATCAACAGATGTGAAAACAAGAACCACACGATTATATCATTAGACGCAGAAATTTTTTTAAATAAAATCCAGCATCCCTTCCTGATAAAAACCCTCAAACATCTAAGCATAGAAGGAACATAAATCAAAATAGTAAGTGCCATCTATGATAAACCCACAGCCAGCATATTGCTAAATGACAGAAACTTGAAACATTTCCCATGAAAACCGGAACAAGACAAGGATAACCACTGTCACCCCTCTTGTTCAACATTGTGTTGGAAGTCCTAGCTAGAGCAATTTGACAAGAGAAGGAAATCAGGGGTATTCAAATAGGAAAAGAGGATGTTAAGTTATCCCTCTTTGTTGACAATATGATCTTATACCTCAAAAATCCAAGAGAATCTGTCAAAAACCTGCTTTCACTGATAAAGAACTTTGGCAAAATCTCAGGGTACAAAATAAATGTGCAAAAGACAGTCACATTCTTATACACCAACAACAAGCAGGCAGAGAACCAAATAAAAAGCATAATCCCATTCACACTAGCCACAAAAAGAAAGAAAGAAAGAAAGAAAGAAAGAAAGAAAGAAAGAAAGAAAGAAAGAAAGAAAAACCTTGGCATCTTCCTAACTAGAGAAGCGAAAGACCTTCACAATGAAAACTACAAAACTGGCTGGGCTCGGTGGCTCAGCCTGTAATCCCAGCACTTTGGGAGGCCGAGGTGAGTGGATTGCCTGAGCCCATGGGTTCGAGACCCGCCTGGGCAACGTGACGAGACCTCATCTCTACAACAAATCAAAAAATTAGCCGGGCGTGGTAGCGCGTACCTGTAGTTCCAGCTACTTGGAAGGCTGAGGCGGAAGGATCGCCAGAGCCCAGCAGGTCGAGGCTGCGGTGGCTGGAAGCGGCCACTGCACTGCAGTCTGGGTGACAGAGTGAGACTCCAACTCAAAAAAAAAAAAAAAAAAAAGAAAACTACAAAACTCTGCTCAAAGAAATCCAAGAAGACACAAACAAACAAACAGAGAAATATTCCATGCTCATAGATAGGAAGAATCAACATTGTTAAAATGTCCATCTTACTTGCACATGCATGTTTGTTGCGGCTCTGTTCACAATAGCAAAAACATGGAACCAACCATGCTGCCCATCGAAACTGAACTGGATAAAAAAATTGTGGTATATATACACAATGGAACATTATTATAGCTATAAAGAAGGATAAACATATGGACCCCGCAGCAACTTGGATGGATTTAGAGTCTTTAATACTCAGTGATTTATCACAGAAAAAAAGAACAGAGTACCATATGTTCTCACTCATCAACGGACCTTGAACAATTATTATAATACTGTAAGAAAGGGATTGGCAGTAGTGGAAAACTGCCAGGGGAGGGAAAGTGGGATAGACAGCTGAGGGAAACTGCCAGGAGAGTGAGGGGCACACCTCATCAACAAGGGTACCTGTATAATGAACATTTGTCTACCTAACTGTGAATTGTACCCCACATCTTTAAAATAAAAAAAAAGATGTCCATCTTATCAATGGCAACCTACAGATTCAATGCAATATGCATTAAATTACCAACATCATTCTTCTCAGTCTTGGAAATGACAATACAGAAACTCATATGGAAACATAAATGACCATGACTAGCCAAAACAATCCTTAGCAAAAGTGACAAAGTGGGAGTAATCACACTTCCAGACTTCAAACTTTACCATAAGGCTACAATAGACAAAACTGTCTGGTAATGGTACAAGAATAGGCATGTGGACCAATGGAACAGGTTAGAGATTCTGGAAGCAAAACCTCAATTTCTCAACCAACTAATCATTGACAAAGCCTCTACCAACAACCACTGGGGAGAGGAGAAATTATTCATTAAATAGTGCTGGGAAAACTGGCTGACTACATGCAGAAGACTGAAACAGGACCACTACCTATCACTATACACAAAAATCAACTCTAAATGGATCAAAACCTAAATGTAAAATCTCAAACTATAAAAATCTTAGAAAATGCAGGAAATACTCTTATGGAAATTGGAACTGGCAGTCAATTCTTGATTAAAAGTCCAAGTGCCCATGCTACAGGAAATAAGATAGACAAGTGGGACCTCATCAAACTGAAAAGCTTTTGCAAAGCAAAATAAATCATCAAGATAGTGGGGAAACAGTCCACAGAATAGGAAAAATATTTGCCCACTGGATATCTGACAAGGGCCTAACATCCAGGATCTACTAGGAACTCAAATGTGCTGAAAGGAAAAAAAACAAATAGCCACATTCAAAAGTGGGCAAAAGAAATAAATAAATGCTTCTCAAAAGAAGATACATGGGCAGCCAACAGACACATGAAAAAGTGCTCATCCTCACTAGTCATCAGAGAATAAAAACCACATTGAGATACCACCTAACCCCAGTAAGACTGGCCATCATTAATAAAATAAACAGCAGATGCTGGCAAAGAAGCGGAGAAAAAGGAATGCGTCTACACTGCTGGTGGGAATGCAAACTAGTGCAACTTCTTTGAAAAACAGTGTGGCGATTTTTAAAAGAACTAGACATTGATCTTCCATATGGCCCAGCAATTCCCCTATTGGAAATACACCCGGAGGAACTTAAATCATTCTACAAAAAAGATACCTGCACATGCATGTTTATTGCAGCACTATTCACAATAGAAAAAACATGGATCCAAGTGTGCTGCCCATCGAAACTGGACTGAATTTTAAAAATGTGGTACATATACACAATGGAATATTATGCATCCATAAAGAAGGACAAACATATGAACTTCGCAGCAACTTGGATGGATTTAGAGTTGATCATACTGAGTGATCTCTCACAGAAACAAAGAACAGAGTACCACATGTTCTCATTCATAAGTGGATCCTGAACACCTACCATAGTACTATAAGAAAAGGATTGGCAGTAGTGGGATACTGCTGGTGGGGGGGGGGCGGGGACAACATCAATCAGGGTACCTGAACTCAAACCAGGCAAATGGGGACCAAATGGAGGTCCAAACATTACATGTACGATGGCCACTTGTATACCTAATCCTGAATTGTACCCCACATCTTTAAAATTAAAAAAAGTCTGGATGCTTCTATCATAGGGTACAAATACATTCAAGATGGATATTTCTTGCTGGTTGATTGAGCCTTTTATCATTATGTGGCATCTTTCACTGTTCTTTTTAACTTTTATTGGTTTAAAGTCTGTTCTGTCACAAATGGAAAAATATTCCACGTTCATGGATTAGAAGAATCAACATTGTTAAGATGTCTATCCTACCAAAGGCAATCTACAGATTCAACACAATACACATTAAATTACCAGTAGCATTCTTCTCAACCAACTCATCTTCGACAAAGCCTCCATCACCAACGACTGGGGAGAGGAAAACCTATTCAGTAAATGGTGCTGGGAAAACTGGCTGACCACATGCAAATTAAAACAAGACTCCTACCTATCACCACACACAAAAATTAATTCTAAATGGATCAAAGAACTAAATGTAAAACCTCAAACTATAAGAACCTTAGAAAATACAGGAGATACCCTTACGGAAATCGGAACTGGCAACAAATTCCTGATCAAAACCCCAAGTGCCCATGCCATAAGAGATAAGATAGACAAGTGGGACCTCATCAAACTGACAAGCTGCTGTAAAGCCAAAGAAACCATCAAGAGAGCGGGGAGACAGCCCACAGACTGGGAAAAAATATTTGCCAACTGTATGTTTGACAAAGGCCTAACATCTAGGATCTGCAAGGAACTCAAATGTGCCGAAAAGAAAAATACAAACAGCTCCATTACAAAGTGGGCAAAAGATATGAATAGACACTTCTCAAAAGAAGATATATGAGCAGCCAACAGATATATGAAAAAATGCTCAGCCTCACTAGTCATCAAAGGAATGCAAATCAAAACCACACTGAGATACCACATAACTCTAGTCAGGGTGGCCATCATCAATAACTCAAAAAACAACAGATGCTAGATAGGATGCGGGGAAAGGGAACACTTCTACACTGTTGGTGGGGGTGTAAACTAGTACAACCTCTGTGAAAAACATTGTGGCAATTCCTAAAAGATCTAAAAATTGACCTTCCATATGACCCCACAATCCCCTACTGGGAATATACCCGGAGGAACTCAAATCACCCTATGAAAAAGATACCTGCACACGTATGCTTATCGCAGCATTGTTCACAATAGCAAGAACATGGAACCAACTGTGCTCCCCATCAAAAGAAGACTGGATTAAAAAAAGAGGTAAATATACACAATGGAATGTTACGTAGTCATAAAGAAGACCAAAACCATAAACTTCACAGCAACCTGGATGGACTTAGAGTCCATAATAATGAGTGATCTATCACAGAAACAAAGAACTGAGTATCACATGTTCTCACTCATAGGCAGACTTTGAACAATTATTGTAATACTATAAGAAAATGATTGGTAGTAGCGGGAAACTGCAGGGGGGGTGGAGTGGGATTGGCAGTAGTGAGAATCTGCTGGGGGAGGGGTGCACACCTCATTAACAAGGGCACCTGCATAATGAACATTTGTATACCTAACCCTGAATTGTACCCCACATCTTTAAAATAAAAAAATTAATAGTTAAAAAAAGTATGTTTCGTCTGATATAAGAATACCACTCCCGCTCTTTTTCCATTTGCCTAGAAGACCTTTCTCCAGCCCTTTACCTTGAGCCTGTGGGTATTATTTACAGTGACATGGGTTTCCTGAAGGCAGTAGAAGGATGCAACATGCTTCTTTATCCAATTTGACAATCTATACCTTTTATTTTTTAATTTTTATTTTTGAGTTGGAGTCTCACAGTGTTGCCCAGACTGGAGTGCAGTGGCACGCTCTCGGCCACTGCAACCTCGACCTGCTGGGCTCCAGCGATCCTTCCACCTCAGCCTTCCAAGTAGCCAGAACTACAGGCACGCGCTACCACTCCCAGCCAGTTTTTTAATTGTAGTTGCCTGGGCGAGTCTCGAACCCA